>JAWWMU010000001.1:61265845-61288608 GCA_035048155.1 Cinnycerthia olivascens
GCCTTTCCCAGCCCTGAGGGACCGACAGCAACTGAGCCGAGCTACAGCCACGGGAGAGACTTTCTGAATTTGGCATCATTTGGGGCAATGAGAGGTTTTTGTTATTCAGTGTTGTTCATTTGTTGTGCTGGGAAGTGCTTTATCTGTTAAATAAACAACTTTTTTCCACTTTCTTCCAAGGAAATTTTTTTCTGTCCCTGAACCAGAAGGGGGGAGGGGGGTGGTTCAGATTTGTTTTCTAGAAGGACTCCATCCACAGGTTTTTTCCCAAATTTGCCCTAAACCAGGACAACCATATAAACATATAGAAATGTAGGTAAACTGCATCTGTAATATGTATGCATTTTATATATAAACTATATTTTATAGACATATCACTTACAAATTATATGCATATTTAAATATATGGCATAAAAAAGATACTTTTTTCACTTTTAAAAGTGTTGTGATGCAGGGACATACCTGTGACCAGTCTTCTAATGAATTTAATCTCATAAAACCCAAGCATTATTCATTTTAGCATAGTAAGTGCCTTTGGTATAATGGATATGTAATTGGTACTAAATGAACTATGCTGATGACTACATTTTGTTTGCCCATATATTTTTCAAAGGTGCGGAGAATAAAATCCACTCTTTATGACCTTTTTCTTTGTTTAAGCCTGCTAATCAGGAATGCAAACCAATGACAATTAGCGTATTTTATCTTGTTTATTGTCAGGATTTTATTTTCATTTTGGCTGAGACCACAGATTATTTCTGTGCCTTCAACTGAATAGTCCTTACACAGCAAGAGCTTTGACTTAACACAGCCCTAGGCCAGATTGAATTCAATCACATGGAAAAGGGAAGATTTGAAGACCACTCTCAGTTCAAAATTATCAGAGTTCCACTATTCCAATTACTGGTTATAAAACCAGATTATTTTACTGCTATTTCTATAGACAAATAGAAGTGTTTTCAATCACTCAGCAAAAATATTCACATTTGTGAAATATTAGTGACATTTTTAATTGAAGCAATTGCTTTTTTTCAACCAATTCTAACGTTCAAATGAAGACATACTATGTGGAATACACCTGAAGCATAAAACAAACAGAAAGAACAGATACAAAAGACAAAATTGATTAAGCCCAAATTAATATTCCATCACGGCAAACATTTACAAAATAATTAGAGTATTCATCCAAGATTTTGCAGATATTTCCTCTTCCACTTAACAAGTATTTGAATATAGATCTTACTTTTCTGGCAATAAATGCTAAAAATAAGCTGCATTTGTCTTCCTAATGCAGTCATGTGGTGCTTCCACATTTGATTAAGCTGTTTCACATTTAGTCTGTCTCACATATTCCTATATCCTATGTTTCTAGACAACATCATGAAGAGACATAATGGAAGAGAATTGGTTTTTCAAATGTATTTGCTTTCAGTTTGGATAAAAACTATGCGCAATCTCACCTTCTGAAAGACTATGGTAAAAACATTTAATTACTCTAAAAGTCTGCTGCCCAAGTCACTCCCTTTTTATCTAGGTTTTGACCATGTAGAACTCATACTGAGTCCCCTGGGAACATTGTGAGAGTAAAAGCTGAAAAAGTAGGCTCCTATGGTAATTGAAGTCGGTGGAAAGTTTTCTAATTATTTTAATTGAATTTAGATCAGGCCTTCAAGGGAGATGACCATTATGTATTTTAGCACTTATCTTTTATGTACAGAGATGCAAGCAGAACCTTCAGCCCAAATGAGACATTCAGTTTCACTCAGTGATTCATGGAGGTATTTCTTGTTCCATTATTACAAAAATAAATAACAATTCAGAACACTTATCTGAGTAATGATATATTTATTTTTTCAAAGTTGTCCATGACTAGAAACAAAAGCTTAATTATTCGTATCCTACAATCTAGTCAAATATTGTTAGCAAGCTATTGGAGCTGTGTTGCAACAAGTTTACTGACTCCCATTTTGTCACAGTCCTGTTGAGTCATCAAATGAGCAAATGAAAGTTACATTTCTCCGACTAATGAATTGCAGCCATTGTTCCCAGGCATATCAATACACATTTAACTTTAAGGAGGTTCTAAACTCCTACTGACTTTGATGGTACTCAAATTAAGTGATGAGTTTGAAGCAGATGCTTATGTACTTACCTGAATTAAGTAATTGTCTTGTTTTCAGATTAATTTCTTTTAAGATTATATTACTTTTATCTTCCAAATTCAAATAAAAAATAAGTAGTCAAGACATAATTTAGAAAAGGAATTTGGATGACTGTTGTAAATTAACCCCACAAAATACCAAGTCCTAGAGAAATATAAATTGACTTCAAATTGAAAATTTTAGTTCCAAAATGAAAGCTTAAATACTCAAAAAAGTGATTTTGTAAGGAATAATATTTTTAGTGGATGCATATTCTTAAAATTATTCCAACTCAAAATTCCTAGAAAAAAGCAAAATATCTCACAGAACTGTAAAAACAAATGATAGCAAATAACATTTTAGAGCTTATCATGAATAGTTTTATCTCCTTAGTTTTAGAGAGGGAAAGATAAAAATGACAATGAAGCACAAGACACTTAACACATTTCTTAACCCATCTCTTTCCCTCTGTTAAAGATAAGATGAAAATACCCTGCTGATGCAGAGATTTAATTTGAAGTAAGGTGCATAAACTTTGATACCTCCTCATGGGTTTCTGAACTCTGCCACAGATCTGCTATATTCTGCATACTGTATAAACACAGTTCTGAAGGTAATTCTCACACTAAAATTAGAAAAAAGAATAGCATGCATATTTAATACCTCCCTGAAGTGTTTTACTTCAGCAATAAAGCATAGCAGTGAAGTAAGAAAAAGCTTGCTCTTGCTTTCCTGAGCTATTTGCCTGAAAGGGATCACATTGCAGCATTTGTTTTATTATGTAGAAGCAGATTCATTTGAATAGGAATGCGTTTTTCCACATTCTTTTCAATTTATAAATGAGAAACAAAAACAAGAACAAAAAATAAGTCAGACAGCTGGAAGAGGCTCATAGAGCAGTCTTTGGCAATTTGGATTTAGAAACAGTAATTTTGTGGGAAAAACAATTCTACAATTGAAAATATAGTATATGGTTTTAAAAAGACTTCCTTTTACAAAGCAAAAGTAAAAATGGGTAGGTGGTTACCTGACTGGTTACTGTCATATTTCAGGCAATGAGATTTGCTGTAAAGTTGAAAGCCCATAGACTCATGCATATTTATTAATATTTTTTTTTCTGGATTCATTAGCAAACTTTTGATCAAGAAAGTGCTAATAGGAGAAAAATACAGTGATCCATTGTTCCCTAGCTTCATACTTTCATTACGAATATGCATCTGTCATGCAATTGCAATTTCTTGCAATATCTGACACAAAAGAAGAAAAATACTATGGAAGCTGTAGTCTTGCAATTTCACGGTTTACCACAGGTGAACTTCCACAGGTGAAAACAGCAACTGCTAAGTAAATTAATGCTTATCCTAATTAGAATTTAGGCAAAGATATTTCATATAATGATAGACAATGGGGGTAGTAGGAGCTATATTTTAATTTCTTGGGCCAAACATACAATGAGGTGCAACAAGAAGAAACTGAAAGACAATTGTGAATACTGAGTACTCTTACTAAACATTAGTTCAGGATTTAATTGTAACTGGCAAATTACTTGGTACTTTTTAAATATTGGATTATGAAGTGTGATAGACAAATAAAAGTGCAAAGTTTACATTTTTCTTTCTTATGTATTTTGTGTCTTAGTAAACTGCAATAATAAAACAAGACTAAATAAAAAGAAAAAATAAGAAATGATAAATATTTTAAAAGTCATATTTTGGTTTGATTTGCATTATTTTAAGCATCTAGAATCACTGCAGACAGCAGATGTATTCTGAGAAAGTTATTGTCAATTCAAACAAGACTGAAACAGGAAATATGTATAATTTAAATGTAGCTCTTCAAACATGCCATACGGTAGTATCAAACCTATTTTTTAGGCTGATTTATCATGCCATAGTTGTCATCAAATATTATGGTTATATTTTTGCTGAGCCGTTTCTCCTTTTTTTTCAATTGCATTACATGTACTGTGAGGAATATATGAATAATGAAATGAATATGTGAATTAAATGTAGATGTAGCTGTAGATGTAGATAATGTAGATGTAGATGTATGTGTAGATATAGATGTATGTGCAGATGTATGTGTAGATGTTCCTATATATATATATAAAATTATGTTCCATATATATGAATGTGAATGTATGAATTACTAAAATAGGAGCACAGCAAAAATAAGTATGAGAGTGGTTTTGATGTAGCCCACTGTGTTGAAGTAAGACATGAAAATTCACAAGTGTCTTGAGCACTGTCATTTAAATAATAGCTGAGACTCAACTATAAACCAATTAAGTCATCCAAGTGCTAAGTCCCTAAGTGCAACTACTAACTCAAGGATTGTCTTCACGAATGAGGGGAAGTTTGGTTGTACATTAATTTGAAATAAGATTAGGCTTCAATTAAGTCAGCTACAAGAGTCCAACAAATCACTGAAACTTTGTTGGATATAAGGTCAGCATCATGTTTTTCTACTGTGAATTTATACTGATAACATATAATAACTGAGGTTGTTTTGTCTTGGTTTGTTTTGGTTTTTTCCCTCTGAAGCAGCAATTCCGGCAAGTTGTCCTCTTGAAGTGTAAACTCCTCTGATCAAAATCTAAAATCATAACTGAACCCCAAGAAAGCAATGATAACTTCTTGAAGTATAAAAGCCTTTTTCAGTTTCACATAAAAAAACTCTTGTCTGTCAATATTCTCTCTGAGAATTCTCCAGACTTAGCTAATGAAAGGTTTTAATGTTTCTGTAGTGCCAAAAAAAATATTCAATTTGAGACTATTTTAGAATCCTGGAATATCAAATGAATAACTTTGAGTCCGGGTCATTTAAATCAGGTCTTCCTTTCTCTTGTGTTTTCTTGTGTTCACCATGCCTACATTTTTTTTTTTTCTGATAACCTCAGTATGGATATGTCATGTACTCTAAAGACTTCACCTTGCTGAGGCCTATAAAATACTTATGTGAAGCATAATTTTATTTCTTTACATAAGAAGCTATTTAATTGAGAGCAATTTAAATAATACTCTTACTAAGAAGTATTCATAGCACTAAGAATACATCAAATTCTTGTAAAGTTAAGCCAACATTTCACCTCAATCCTTATTTTGAATTCTGTTTTCAGATTAATACTAAAGGCAAAAAAGAGGATCTGTGATTAGAAATAAATACACTTTTTAATCTTGATAATCACTCCCTAAAAAAGATACCTATAAATAGCACGCAGACACATTTCAAGGAACCTGGCCAACAGCAGAATTATCCTTGGATCCTTACCATTAGTCAATTAGTTTATCTGACAAAAAACCCAAAATGCTTCTTGAAAGTAAGCTAAGAAAACTGCAATACATCAAAACATCACTTTTCTAAAGGAATTGCCAATTTTATTACATATTAAGTGTTTAGGACTAGCAAAAATACTTTTTCCAATTAACACATTCCATTCCAGTATTTAAATGTAGTATTTAAATCAATCTTGAACATTTTGAAAAAAGGGATATGAATAGAGCAATAGACTTAAAATAGTAGACTATTGACAGAAAAAAAGTATATATGTAGGAACGTATAAGGTCTGTTATTTTTCATTCTATTGCCTCGGACAGCGAAGATTCAGAATCACAGCAACATATGTTAGTTTATAAATATGCCAGGCACAGGCGATGCCTTCTGATCTTGCACCAAATCAAGGGATCTCTGCTGAAGGGACAGTAGTCTCAGTGCCAAGTTACAACTGTGAAGGAAGTGACAGCATCTCACAGCAGTACTCCTGGCCCTAGCAGAGGTCAGCAAACACAATCAACATAGAGGAAGGAAGTTCAGCTTCACTTGCTTCTTGCAGTTTAAATAAATGAATCCTCAAGAGGCATGCCAGAGTAAGATCTGTAACCAGTTCATCCTTTACCATATGGATTACAGGATTTTCTTTTCTTTATAGGAGAGAATATAAGATAATATTTGGACACTTTTTGACATTGAACATTTGTTAACATTTATTCAGACTAAATTTTCTTAAAGCTGTAGCAAAAAGTGCATAATTTTGAAATTACAATTATACTTTGTGCATGCAGCACGACAACAATATTGGCTATGGCTATGTATGACTGTAATTTAATTAGGCAAATTTAATATTCTGGCTTTATCTGTGTAACTAAGCTCATATTTTTCTTTTATAACTCAATAAATTATTCCTACTACAGAACATGACAGGTATATTTGAAAAATAATTAAATAATGTCACTAAATTAAAATTTTTGTAAAATGTGATTGGAAGTGCAAAGAGACAGTAGACATTGCATTTTTTTTATTTTCTTTTTTTTCACTTATAAATTTTTGAGCTACACATGTGATTTTTTAACTTCGTCTCAAATTCATTTTCTTTTCCACAAATCTTGCTCAACTACCCAAGCCAATGTGAAGACTAATATTTTATTATTGATTTTTTTTCCATCATCAGAAATCTCAGTCTTTTCATTTAAGTTTTAGACCATGCAGTTTTTCCTTCTTTAAAGTTTCTTCTTTTGACCATGAGTTCTCTAGTAAAACAAGCAAGCAAATAAACAAACAAACAAAGAAAAACACCAATAAAAAGAAAACCAAACCAAAATTTAAAAAAAACAATGAAAGAAGCACAGCAAAACAGAACAAAATAATATGAAATAAGCAAATGAAAAACCCCAAACAAATAAAATCCCATGATAGTTATAATTTTTTTAATACTTTTTTTTTATTTTAGGCTATCCGGATATTTAAATGTTAAGTCAGTATCAGAGTACATTTTAAGGATAATGAATCTAAGAGTGAAATTCTCAAGAGCCTACTTATCTTAATCAAACAATACCCTTCATATAACATACTTAGCCAGTGAGGCAGTTGAAAACAGCATCCAGTCCTCCCCTTTCTGACCCCTGTGAGCTGACTCTAAAGCTCAAATTTGCATTCTACCCTACCATCTATTAGCTGAACAGCCTTAATATTTTATCACTGTAGTGTCCAGATGCTCCAACGAAGATACAAATACAACTTTTCTTGGTCTCTGCTTTTCTGAACAATGTCAAATACACATTTTGTTGGAGAGAAATATTGTGTTTGTTTTTTATTAATTACAATGATTTTTTTTACAATAGTCAACGATGATAACAGAGAAAAATTGCAAGTATATGAGGTAATCACTTTTCCTAAACTTGACTTCACCAGTCAGCAGCTTTTCTTTACTAGAAGCCATAGTGAACATCCTCTTTTTTCTATTGTTCTTATTTATACAGTGCTCAGTTTGATGTTCATTCGACTGACACTCATTCAGATTCTTACATATATGTTTATTCAAGCAGCCACATCTAAGAGGATAAAGATATGTGTCTGAAATGCTCAGGGATGCTCATGCCAATTTAAACTTACAATACCAAGTTTTTCAGTGATTCTCTCCTACATACAAAATAGATAAAACAGAGAGAATTTCTACAGGACTTTACAAATAACAGCTCTATTGGATGAAGAATACCAAATGACAGCATTGTCTGAGACCTGCTTTTCCTCATGAAAGTTAGAAGAAGAAAGTTGTCAGCTTACTCAGTGGAGAGAAACAGTTCTAAAGCAAGATTCATCTCATCTTAATTCAGATGTCTAAAAGAGACTGTTTTACTGACTCTGTGAAAGTGTCTATTCCTCTGCCTCAACAGTAAATTATGATTGAAGCTGCTTGCTCAGACTTGAGTGTCTATGGTGTAGAAATACAAAGAGATTAAAATAATTCTACATCAAAGCATTCTTCTTATTCCAAGGGTTCACTTCTGGATATTTTTGTCTTTATTTTCTTAAAGATATGGCAGCATGTATGTTACAAGCCATAAATAAGATCAAAATAATTTCTCAAGAAACTCAGACTTCAATATTATTTCCCCTCTCAGCTAGAACATTAAGCACTAAATTCAGTTGCCTAAACACAGAAGACAAGTATTATTTTTTTAAATACTCTTGGTTACCTGAGATATCCCCACAGGGGTGAAAAATAGCATTTATAGTACTATCTTACTCTCTGAGAAATGCTTTGGAAGTCAAAGCAGGCTGCATAGGGCAGGTAGCACAACAGTAGTTGTTGATCTCTTGAACTGAACTGAGCTGTATTAGCTCATTGACTCTATTGCTATATCATGAGTTCTGGTTTGCATTCTGTTCAGGTGAACTGGATAGATTAGAAGTGTGAATTTATTCTTAATTTCCTTCCTTAAAATACAAAAAATAACTTTGGAATACATCTTGAGCTTTTCTGTCAGTCTAGTTTCTGCAAACTCATACATAGTACCCACTATGGAAGATAAAATTCTATTTTTAATTAAGAAACTTTAATGAGGGTATCTATATGTCTATATATTGAAATTATAAGCTCACATTATGCTCAGTTCAACCACCCATGTACTTCTACCACTGCCACTTAAGTTGTAAGAATATTTTGGCTAGGATCTGTCTGATATTTCATGGTGGAGTGAGGCTCCTATAAGTCTTGTGTCATATATGCAGACTCACGAGACCTTGTTGATTATCTCTGTAGGTCTCAAATTAGAGTTCAAGGTCTATGATTAGGCAATCGAATTAAGCCCCAAGCTGAATTTCTTTCTAGATTACACTGGCAATTATGAAAGCTTCAACACTATGTCTGCAGGTCACAGATAAACATAAATCTAAACCTGGGTGCTTGGAACTCAGGTCTAGTCTTTATTTCATGCATTCAGAGCCAGTGCAAAGTAGTAATCTGACACTGCTCTCAACCTAACTATGAAAACTATGATGCTGTTTCATTTGAGCTTAAATAGTGTATTGTATTTTTTCCTTTTGAACTTTTCTACTTCAGCATGGGCAAACTGAGAGTGCATGAAACACATATGAATCCAAGTGAAAACTAGATAAACTTTAAGACTTCTTAAGCAGTTTTGTTGTCTTTATCATGGGTCTGTGAAGAGTCAGAAGTGTTCACCTCAGTCACTGCTGTGAGGTCCTGCAGCAGCCAGTGCAGGAGGAGCCTTTGCTACTCAGCCTGAGCTCCGAGGCATGACACTGGAAGTGGTTTTATTACGATTGCAGGACCTACTTCACTTACACAAATCCATGATACCATTTCCATGTTTTAAGTATGTTTCATTATTCCTATGATTGTTTCCCCAAACAGTGTTTCTTTTTTTTTTAAGCACAACTCTCCTAAATCATCTTGGGCTTTCAACCAGCATTGAATGCCTGCACAAATGTTGAGGTGAACAAGACACTCCCCTCACTATACCTCCATCTCTCTTCCATCAAGTGGGAAGTATGGTATCAATCTCCTTTGCAGTGAGATCCAAGACTGACCAATAAAAGCAGTATGAAAGAAATATCTATTATTACCATTATGAAAAATAGTCCAGGAGTTTTCTCCCTTTTGGATGGCAAATGTTGAATTTTAGGCATCCCTGTGGGGTTTTTCAGAATTGCTTAATAGTTAAATGTACTCAGCTCAGATCTAAGTATGATTTCATTGAAGTCAGTGGGAAAACTCCAGCTGACTACTATTGTTGTCCTTTGATAATTACTGTGGAAGTTGGAAAAATAAAAGTTGAATAACAAAGCAGTATAGAAAAATATTTGGCGTTTATATACAACCGACATACAATTAATATTTTTTTAGAGTAAAAGTAAAGGAATTGAATGAATTTAGCAATCAAAACCAAAGGGCAAAAACTGTAATTTTATAGTTTTTTAAATAATGAGTATTGTGAATATAGAAAAATTTATAAAAATACATTATATACAAAAATGATGCCTAGTTATTCAGATAATTGCCACAAGGAAACAGATACACATGATCTTCAGTCTTCCATATAGCAATTTACATTGTATGACAGTGAACCCTAAATTTTTACCTGTAATTACAGTGTGTATGGACACTGGATCCACTTTATGAACCTCACTGGAGAAAACTGTGTATTCAGGTTCACAGAAAAACAACCTTATATGTAATTTTTGGTGTTTATTGCCTTTTTATCCAATTGGCTTAAGCAGTATGGGAGTGTACCCACACACATGAATGTGTATGTATTATACACAAGTAGATGAGGCCAGGTATTTTAAGACTTACAGGAAAAGGAAAAAAACCACAACAATACAAGGTAGATGAGAAAAAGGATAATATAAGAATGAAATGTTCTGAACTCCAGCAGAGGCAAAACTATAGTTAACTTACACATAGACTTTTTTAACAAGGAGAAAGCAACATGATTAGAAAACGACCTGAAAAATTAATCAGAATAGTAATGCAAGGGTGTCTGAGTACAAAAAAGCTGCTACATAGTATGCTTAAAGAAAGGACAAAAGAAATTACATCAGAAAATTGTTCTTGAGAATATAACACTTGTCTATTTTTACCATATTTACCACCATCCCCCACAAAGATGAACAGTGTTCTCATTACCATTTGTAATGTTCCTATTAAGTAGAGGCAGTATTAGACGTATTGTTTGATTCTCCTTTAATTTATTATTCTCTCCCTACTTTAATGAGATCTGCTCTACAGCCCATAAAATAATTGTTATGGTAAACTGACTTTTTAAAATTAGCTACACACCAGTTGGTCCAGAAACCTATTCCTCTGGACTATTCATGCACAAAATACCTTTGTGTGAAGCTCTTTCCAAATGTGTAATGACCGGAGTAAGTCCAGAAGTTTTCCTGCAGAGTCTCTCTGCATGATTGCCATTGCAAGCAGTCTTACAGCTTCTTTTCCTAACAAAGTTATGGTCAGGGTTACTGCAACGTAGAAATGCTGACACTGCTTTCATCCTCAACAACGAAAGCCATAGTGCTGCCACTTATGAAATTAAAGTACTTCCTGTTTTAAAAAGAGCTGTTCTATCCTGCTAGGTCATCAGTTTCTGTTACAGAATTTTTACAAGGAATCTCAGAAGTGTTCTGATTTCCTGATTCTCCCTGCAGTTTCATTAAGTTACTTCAGTGTGACCCAGCACTGCTGTTTGTGCCCCAGACCATGTGTCCTACTGAGACAGTTATTCAATCCCAAATATGTCCTGCTGTGAGTGTCAGTTTAGGTCACAAGCAGGGTTTACCAATACTACTTCCTAACCCATCCTAGCTCCTTGGGAAAAATACATTCCCAAACCTAAGGCAACTGAGCTATATTGTATTTTAAGGATAAATTAGAGATACTGAAGAAAATTTAATGGCAAGACATGCTAATGCTTTATCAGATATAGATACCATATAAAAAATGTGCATATGCAGTTCTGTTGTCAGTCATCAAAATGAAAATGCTTCTTCCTCTGCAACATGGAACAAAAATGTCGAGTTGGATTTATATCTTTGTGGAGGAGACAAAAATATCTTTCCATTGCAGCTCACACTTTTATCTTGAGCTCTCACAATACTTTGTGTAGAAAATGATCACAGCAGACAAACAGGGAGTTGGCCTGACTGAGGGCTGAGCAGGCCTACCTAAATATCTGAGCACCTTGTCTTTACTATCTAACAACTCTACTTTCTTTTCCTTTCCCAAGAAAGTAACTTTTAGATAGGAGTTGTGACTGAAGATGGCACAGAGAATTGGAGTATTCTGCTAACCTTTCTGGACCCTCAGCATTTGCATGGCTCTTAATGGAACAGAACAAAAATTAGCATTCCTAGTGTTTTTTTCCACAGTGTTTTTGTTTGGGTTTTTTGCTGTACTGAAAAGCAGGAGTATGTGTTTGAATCAATCAAGTCTTAATCCTTGTTCTAATCCACTCACAAAAGTATCAAACCTAGCACCTGTAATACTGCATGTGAACAACAAATTTTGCATCTCAGATCTTGGCTTCTAGGATGGTTGCAACATTTTATATATATACCACAGAATGTAAAACGAACACACTGTTTGTTCATCTGGAAGCAAGCTCTCACTCCCACCCAAGCCAGTGCATTAAATGTTACAATTCAGAGCTGCAGATCATTTCATGCTTGGATGTCTCACATTGATTTGTGAGTGTCCACAGGATGAACAGAAAAGAGAGAAAAACATCCAAATTGTTAAACAAGGCACTCTTCTGGGGCTCCATGTCTTTCAGCAATGTAAGACTGAACACATGCTCTGTTTCTGATGAGGAGGAAAAGACAAAACAAAGGATGAAACACGCTAGTGACACTATGCACCTTCATCATTCGGGGTTGATTGGGTTTTATGGACTGATTTAAGGAGATATTATCAGGAGTGTATTAGCCCAACAAAACATCTTTAATTCTTGTTGAAATAGTCATTAGAGGTAAGGGTATCAACATTTACTGACCACTGTAACACAACCTACAGGAAATAAAATTTTCATGCCTTTCTTGGATCTGGGAACAGTTTATTTCAGCTGCAGCATTTCCTAACTGCAACTTTTTTACATAAAAGTATCTACAGGCATTATGCAATTTTTGGTAGTCAGTGCAAATAAGAGTCATCCTAATAAAACTGTCCCTCTTAGTTCTTTAAATTTTTGACATTAAGATTTTCAGAGAAGGCTGATACTATATACATTTAAACAACATTTAAGACTCAGGCAATTCAAATGAGGAAAATTTAAAATGTCTCATTGAGTCACTTTGCCAATTCTTTCATTGCAAGAAGATGATAAAAATCCTGAATCATTTGAGTTTCATTTTTAAGACAGTTTTTAAAAGTATGATGATAGTTTACTGTCATCACATAATATTTCTAGAGGTTTAGTGATTTGATTTGTGTCTTATTGGGTAAAAGTGCTGCATTTTTATATTTATTGACAATTTGAGTAATCTTATTATACTGGGGGTGGTGGTGTTTTTTTTCCTCTGCAGATTCAGCATCTGAAGGTTTCTCTGAAGGCTTTTGCAGAAGTTTTATGGGGCAAATCAAATCACTAAACCTCTAGAAATATTATGCGATGACAGTAAACTATCATCATACTTTTAAAAACTGCCTTTTTAGAAAGTTTTGTTTCTTCTTTTTTTTCTACTGTAGCAAGAAGTGAATGATTTACTTTTTAGAAAGTCTTGTTTCTTCTTCTTTTTCTGGAAACTCACTTAACATTTTCCAAAGAATACAAAGTGACTCAAAGGTTTCTTTCTAGGCTCCTCCATCCCCACATCCCCAATTAAAAAACAAACAAACAAACAAACAAACAAAAAACCAAAAAACAACCAAACAAAAAAAAGCTACTAATATTTCTTCTGGGGTTTCAAGACACCATACAGTGAATTTTTTATGTAGCCTTTAAGGAGACAAGATTAGGATGAGGAATGCTGTGGATAATGTGTTCTTTAGGAGATAAAACCCCAAAAGTAAGGAAAAAGATCCATTGTTAGACTGGAAATACGCTTACACTGGGCATTATTAGCACTAGCATTATTTACCAGTCTGGACAAGACAGTAAACAACCTGATGTCTACATCTGAGAGACACATACAGACTGTTAAGACTGTTGCACAGTCATATCCGAGGAAAGAACTGGAAACAACATATTACCTTTCAAAGTAACTAACCAAGTATGAAAAACATTAGAAACTTAATTGATTCCATATACTCATTAAGTCAATTTAATAAAATACATTGAATTGTATACTTACATTCCCTGAGAAGAAAACAAAAAACAAGAACTTCATTGTGAGGTAAAAAATGCAGAAAAATGAGGAGGAAATCCATTGAATAAAATATAAGGTATTTTATAGGCAAAACACATCAAAAGGAATGATTTCACTTGAATTATTCATCTATATTTCTGGGTTCAAATTAACTGTAGTCACTGATGCTAAACACCTGGGAAGCTTACTGGAAATGTATGTTCAGTTTGTAATTTAGAATTTTATTTTTTGAAAGAAAGGAATATTAAAATACAAAATATTGCAAAAGGAAAAGTACGATGTAAGCAGCATGTGATTTAATAGTGTCATCACCTAAAACAGCAGTCAGCTCTGTTTATCCACAAATAGATTATAAACAGATAAAAAAAAAAAAAAAAAAGGGAAATATATAGTCCAGAAGAAGACAACACTACTTAGAAGAAATTTTCCATATGAGAAAGTTAAAAGCCTAGTACTGTATAATTTACAGTAGATCTGGAGGTAAAAGGTACCCTCTATAGCAGTAATGCATTAGTATAACATAATTTGAACTCTCTTTTACTCTTCTACATATTTTTAAATTTAAAAAAAAAAAAAAGGATAGTTCCCTCAGTGGGGTAATATTACCCATTCTGTGATTCTGTGGAACAAAAGACAAGCCGCTGTTGAGATGAAACAGTCCCCTCACGTTCTGTTTTCTCCATAGACAATAAGAAGAGGGAAAACCTGAGCAGTTTGCAGATATGATGTGGGGTTTTTTTCTTTTTCCCTTAATTTTTTTTAACATTCCTTTTTATTTGTAATTGTCCTGAACAATAGGAACATAAGAGATTAACTGCATAACCTTAGTCGCATAAAGTATTTGTTATATATCGGCAGATGTCCTGTGAGCATCAGACTACTTGTTTACTTGTACACTCAGATTCATAGGACATTTAACTCCCTGCTGCCTGCTGTGATCAAAGTCTGGCCTTTCCATGAGGCAATTAGCCATTTATAGCAATAGATAAGAAACACAAGTGAACTATAATAGCTAAGTATTGACTCTAACAGACATGTGAAGTCAGCAATTGGAATGCTTCCAGTTTAAAACAGTGGAAAACAGACTTTAAAAAAAACAAACTTTTAGAAGAAAACACTAATATTTCTTCCCCTTCATTCTTCTATTATTCTGTTTTATTCTAAAAATTTCAAGGAAAAGATACTGCTTTTTGTAGTGCACCATGAGGCTCTGGATGCAGGCTACTCTGAGGTCAAACAGCAGCTCAACATTAATTGGAAGATCACATTAAAAGCTTATAAAGCTGCTCTGTCATCCAATTTGCTGAATGGTTTGAAGACATGGGCTAGTGACGACATACATGACTCCTAGACAAATGTCATCTGCACCATCTGTGGACCATATTGTGCATCAGATGGCAGGATAAAATTTTCAATAAAAAAGTTTCAGAGCACAGTTATGTTCCAGGGACTGTAGCCACGATCATTATAAAAAGGCTGCACTGGGCTGGTCACACACCCAGGATAGAAGACACTGGCATCCTGCAGTAGCTGATGTGCATTGGACTTAAAGAAGTAACATATAACCAGGACAGACAAATGAAATACTTCAAGGACACACTGAAATACAACTTCAATTAATAAAAATTGCTCAGCAAGGTAAGAATGGTACATAACAGTCCAGGTTGAAGGGAGTCAGTTAAATCTAAACTTACTAGCAGAAGCATGCATGGTCTTGCTAATCTTGTCAAGGAGAGAAGTCTCTAGTTAAGAGGTCATTTTCATCTGTTGGTCTCTGAGTGCTTTTTACAGGATCACAGGATTAATTAGTCTGGAAAAGACCTCCGAGTTCACTGAGTTCAACTTTTGACTGAACACCACATCAACTAGATCACTAAGTCTTTCCTTAAATACCTCCAGGAATGATGACTTCACCACCCCCTGGGCAACCCATTTCAATGTTTAATTTCTTCTTTCTGTGAAGAAATTCCTCCTAATGTCCAACCTAAACCTCCTCTGGCACACCTTGAGGCTATGTCTTCTGGTTATGTTGCTGTTGCCTGGCAGAATAGACTGATGTCCACCGCTACAGCCTTTCAGGGACTTGCAGAAAGCAATAAAGTGTTCTCTGAAGACCTTCCTTTTCTCCTCACTAAACAAGCCCAGCTCCTTCATCTGCTCCTCATAGGAATTGTGTTCCAGGCCCTTCACCATCTCCTTCATCCTGCTCTGGACACAGACCAGCATCTTAATGTCCTTCCTGAATTCAGGGGCCCAAAACTGGGCACAGCATTCAAGGTATAGCCTCACAAGTGCTGCATGCAGGGAGATAATCACTGCCCTGGTCCGGCTAGCAACACAATTTCTGACACAAGCCAGGATGCCATTGGCCTTCTTGGCCACCTAAGCACACTGATGGCTCATGTTCAGCACCCTGAGATACTTTTCTGCCAGGCAGCTTTTCAGCCACTCTGCCTCAGCCTGTGGTACTGCGTGGGATTATTGTGTCCAAAGTGTAGGACCCAGTATTTAGTCTTGTTGAACCTCATATTTTTGGTCTCAGCTCCTTGATTCAGCCTTTCCAGATTCCTCTGCAGAGCCTTCCTACCTTCCAGCAGATTGACAGTCACACACAAATTAGTATTGTCTGCTAACTTATTGAGGATGTATTTGATCCCCTCGTCATCCAGATCATCTATAAAAACAATAAGCAGGACTGATTCCAACACTGAGCCCTGAGGAACACCACTAGTGAATCAGGAACCAAATGGGTGCAGGACCATTCACCTCTACTCTCCAGGCCTGGCCATCCAGTCAGTTCTGAAGCCAGCAAAGACTGCCCCTTTCCACCCTATTTTCCTACAGAGTACAGGTGAGAGATGCTAATATTGCTGGATCTGGTTCCCCTATGGCAGCAGAATGAAAATCTGATCTTGACAATTCAGAGGAACTTCTGATGTCCATGATCCTGTATGCCTGAGCAAAGTATAGCATCCATAGAGAACAAAAGAATAAAATAATTAAACATCAAGAGTAACCATTAGGACTACAGCAACGCATAGGACTACTCATGTAGAAATTAGAAAATCACATCCCACTTAGGATGACTGCATGGTTTGGTTTTTTTTTTTCTTCAGTTTATTTATTTTTGTTTGATTGATTTTTTCTTTTCTACCCCTTATAATATTTGAAGACAAGACCTTTGAAATATTTTCTTCACTTCTGAAGGACAATATAGCCAAAAAAAAAAAAAAAGTTAAATGATAGGGAAAGGATTCTTCTATGAAAACCAGCTCATAAGCATCATCTCACACTTTAGTTTATGAGAAATGGTTTTAAGTTTCTGTATTAATTGAAGTTGAGTTAAATGTTTTGTACTGATTTCAAAGCCTCACTTTAATTAATAACACTAGTTTCAAATTTTATTCTAAAATAATCAAGCTTAGTTTACAAAATTATTTTAACTTCTAAGTGATGATAGAAAAGGCTTAATCAACTTCAATATATTTCAGAACAAACTTCCAGTACTTCTGAATTCATGGAAGTGAATTATATGTTTATGTCCACCCTCAATTGCATTCTGAATTGAGAATAAAACTGTTCAACCTAACAAACAAAATATAAAAATGGACATTTAAAAAATGTTCAACTGAAATTATTCAGTACAGGAATTAATATGTTTTTTTCACCAGATGTTATTTGTTTATTTGCTGGTTTAATACTTATTTCTATTTTATGACTTGGAAATTCTCATTGTGAAAATAATTATCAGAGATTGGTAAACATATTGGGAAATTATTAGCCCTATGAATTAAAAAAAAAACAAAACAAGAAAACTCCACCTTATCTTATTTTTCTTTCAAAATAGCTGTCAAAAAATGTGAAGCTCATCTGACTAAAAGGGTTATGGGTGTCATAGTACTCATCAGAGTTGTAATAAATGCTACTTACCCACATTCACATGCACATATGCACAAAAATAAATGTCTGTAGTCAGAAGGTATCTGCAGTTACACACTGAGATTTAGAAAATGTCAATATCTGCAATACAGCTCTCTCACATACATTACAAGTAACATCCCACCTCTATATTTTTTGATAATAATCTTTCATTGGCCACATAGTCGTTACTTCAGTTTTGCCAGGACCGTAGGTACCAATTAAAACTGTCCAAAATAAAGTCTTTGAGAAACACCTACATTCTGCTCTCAGTCTACAGCCATGCATGCCTATCTTGATATCTGAATCACAGCGATACTTTAAAAACCTTAACAAAGACAGCATAGGCTTGGGGAGAAGTGGAGCTGACTGACAGAAAAGAGGCACAGATTAGAAAAGCGTGTACAGATGACAGGCTTTAATGAAAATTCAGGGTTCAGTCTGGTAACATGATGCTCAGTTTGACAGGAATTTGTGTGTGAATCCACAGCCAGGCAGGGCAAAGTTTGAATGAGGAAATGAGGAGTTACTGCTTCTGGACAAGGGTGGAGAGGCAAGTTACAGTTCTCAGAGTTTGAAAAAGCAATGATCTAAATGTATCAGGTTATCTGTCACCCTTCTTGATCATTGTGTTGGAGCATTGCTATATTCAACACACTCAAGCCTCCTCTGACTCCAGTGGAATTAATGAGGTCTAGGGAAAAGCTTCATTTACAACATATACACAGCAAGTCACCTGCACATGGGTCTGGCTGCCTAAAATCTGAACTCCAAATTCCTTCTTCTTTGAAGTTACTTCGCTACTCTTCCTCACTTTTTTGCATCAAAATTTCCATGATCCAGAACAACATTCCCACTCTTGCATCATACTCTCAGACTTCATAGAGAGATTTCCATTCTGATCTTGGCTACAGGAAGCACAAACATCAAGTATTATATCTTTATTTTCCCTTTCTCTTTTCTTCCTTTCTCTACAGACAGTCAAGCTCATCCTATCCTAGCCTAGCCTAGCCTATCTCCTATCCTATACTATTTTCTGTCTCCTCTCTAAAACCCTCACATTTTGTGAAAGTAGTTTCTGTACATTATTACCTACAAGTGTACACCCTTTAACACCCTTGAAAAGTAGGATTTTGCCTCAAAATGTGGGGGTACTGTCCACAAAGATAATTCATAGAAAGTCTTGAAGCAAGTAAACATCATCTTTGGCACATACTTTGTTGAGTAAAACTGAATTCACGGACAATCTGATTTGCATGAGGGTCTAAAGGAGGAAAAGGATTGGGTTTTCCACTAAAGTTTAAAAGATTCAGAGGTCTGAATCTGAAGAAAAAGAGATCCTGTGGGATTAAAAGGCTTATGATTTTCTAAAATGTGTCACTTACCCTGTGCAGCCTGAGAGATTTTGCAGTAGAGCAAAGATAGGTAGGAACAGGGGAAGACTACACAAGAACATAAACATCTGCTCCTTGCAGCCAGAAGGCTACTAGAATAAAGATGGGAAAAAGCAGAAAGATCATATAAGAAGGAAATTGTGTTTATTTCACATAATAGCAGAAACTAAAGCTAGTAAAGAGAAAGTCTATCTGAGAAAGTCTCTCAGGTGTACCTTTCACTATTTTTTTTTCATTTTCTAGTGGCATTATATATATACCTCATGAAAGCAGAAGAAGCTACATTAGTCTGCATACTGATGTTCATCCTAGCTTTTTCATACAAGGCTCTCCGTGGATGTCTGTAGGTCTCCAGTAGTAATTGTGAAGGTGCTTGGAGGTCTCTCAGCACAGCTGTGTTGATGTCTGAGGATAGGCTAGGAGAAATCAGGACGAGTCCTCCCCAGTCTGACACTGTCACCTGCACTACAACTCTCTGCAATAAGTGCTCATGTAGAAAATAGCCTGTTGTGGGCTTACCATTTGGGGATTAATACAGTGTAACTCCTCTTTGGAATGCTAAAGAAGGTTGTAGGTAGTTCTTGTCTCCCATGTTACCTGTGCTTGTTCTAGACAGGGCTCAGCAATCTGAGGACACTAACCCAGTTCATAGTGCCCAGCCTGATCTTTAGAAGGTCTGTTGGCTGAAAGGCACATGTCATGATTTAGCTTTCACCATTCTCCGGTTCTTAGGAATAAATGAAGATGATCTCATTCACCTGTAATTCAGGCTCAGGTGTCCTATTTTGAGGATAAGAATTTAATTTATTTTATCCAATGAACATATTGATGAAGCCAACATCTGCCTAATTTCATGAGCAGCTTGTCAGATGGAGATGTGTGAGAAATTTATGAACATGTGCAGAACCTACTCTATAAGCACTAAAGAAACATTTAAACTGATAGAAATCCACCATGGGAAGAGAAGATGTACATTTGGGTACCATGTGATAGATCTGCAACCACCAGGCTATAAATTAGGCAGTCTAAATCTTTTTACATTAAAATCTTTCTTCCCCTTTCCTCCTCTATGTATAGTAATTGTCAGTTGCACAGCAGGATTACTCGGGGGCATATGAGTTTAAGGATTTTGCGATGTCTCTGACTGACATATTCTTTCATCCTTATTTGGTGTAATGACCACCAACATGAAAACTCCTGCTTGAGCTAATCTGTATCCCACTGAAATCAAAGGCAGTTTTTAATGCAGGGGCCTTTGTAAAATAAAGATACCTTCAAGAAAAAAAAGCAAGTATAACAAAATTTTACTAATTCCTTTCTAGAAAAAACTAACTACTTACTTTTGGCAAAATACCTGCTCCAGTCTCAGGATCTGATCATTTGGTGTCTATCACACACAGAAAAAGGGAGGTGAAAAGTGGAAGAGAAGGGCAATGCATTCAGAATAGCCCTTCTGTGCCCATGGTCTATCATCATGTTTATCCTAATATAACCACAGTGCCACAAATATTCAAAATACAAAAGCACTGTCACAAATGGCATCTTTAGGTATTCAGTAGATTCAGCAGCAACTACTCTCTAGTAAAGTTAGACAGACTGTTGGAAACTAGTCAGGAAATAAGGTTTTGGTAGCTTCACATTGTGCAAAATGCAATTTCATTCTCATTTCTGTTTGTTTGTTTTAATTTTTAATGATTCTTTTGGTTGGCAGTTGGTTGATTTATTTGTTCAAATTCCCAAAAGCATCAGTGGCTGGCTGTTAAACAGAATTTGTATAATTTTGGAAATGTAGAGACTGAGACCTCATTAAATTAGTAGTATCCCTTTTGAAATCATCCATGTCTACTCCCAATGCTAATGTAGTTGAATTAGCAATTATGCAACTGTTCAGGACTTAGAAATGACATAGTCTATGACTGGAAGCTTATTATAAATAGTAATTGTGCATTTGATATTCTAGAAGTGCAGAAAAATTCCATTTCTTAGTACTTTTCATACAAGAATCATATATTGACTGAATGCATATTTGTGTAGAATTATTGCTTGTAAATTTATAGTTTAGCCTTTAGCATGGTAATTGAACCATACACAGTAGGGCATCCAAAGAAAATGCAGTATTAGCAATATTATTCCCTGAAGCTACATGTTTCACAAAGAAAATAAAAATCTAAAAATCTTAAATACATCTTTCCCTCACTCTTCTGCAACGTTTGTTTACTTTCTTTTTGAACCAGAGGGTGCTTGAATCAGTCAAGCTTCAATCTCTCTTTTTCATTCTGGTTCTGCTTATAGGTTTTCAGGTTTTCAGTATTAGTGATGGGTAATTTGATGTGGTAGAGTATCCAGAGACTTTGCAGCTGTCAGCTGCAAAGTTTGGAATAGGTTCTGCGCTCTGATTCTCCATAAAGCAGAGACCTAACGTGTCTAAACTTGGGAATAAGAGGTTTCTTTCTAGAGCTCTTCAAAAATAGTTTTTTACATGTTAGGGAACTTGAGATTAATTTAAAGGGTTGCTCAAGTATGCGCCTAAATCTAAGGATTTATATTGCCCAATATTTTATTTCCCATAAAACTATATACTTAGAGGCTCCAGAGCCATTTTTCATATTGTATTAAGAATAAGATTTAGGCTCACCATGAGGCACAACTGTTCACAGTTTCATTCAGTGTTCTTCCTAAAGAAGGAAGCAAACACTGTGTTGTTGACTCAGCAAGTACATGGCTCTAGCTGAATGAATAGACTCTCATAAATTTTGCTTTCATAACACAGTACAGGTTTTGTTTTTGGTTTTTTGTTTGTTTGTGTATTTGGTTTTGTTTTATTTTTGTAGTGAATAAAACAATTGTCTGTATATGACTGACTCCTTTTAATTTTTTTTCCCCTCTGGGGGGTTGAACACCACATGGTTGACAGTAATTATGCATGATCTTTATCAATAATGTAGAATAATTTCCTATTGAAGATAGCCCAAGTGTCCTAAGAGTACAAGGTCATGCAGTAAAAGCACAGTCATTCCCTGTGGTAAATAATACTCCTGAAGAAAAAAATCTAAAAGCCCTCCAAATTTAAAAGTACAAACACTGTAAACAGAATTGAAACTTTCTCCTCCCAAAAGAAAAAGAACTCTAAACATGGATTAAAAACCACAAAGTAAAACTTAAAGAAAGCTCTCTTGAACAATTTCCTTACACAGTACTAAGAAATATTAAGCGTTTGTTACAGAATAATTACACAGTGAATTGCAAAAAAAAGAATTCTATTAATGTAATACCGGATTTTGATTTTATGTGACTGGATTACTTTAATCTCATGCTGAAATAATTTAAATATCAGAGATATTAATAACCCAGACCTTTCTGTAGAATGTTGTACAAGAGAAGAAATTCACCAATTGCTTTATGGTATTATACCCATATCTTTACCATCTCTGCCCTTTTGTGAGGGCTAGGAGAGTCTGAATTGTTTATGTGGAATGTAATTCTTTGTGTACAGTGTTTTTTTTGGTTTTTTTTTTCTTTGTTAGCTTGTAACACATAATTTCTTAATCATTTAGGACTACAGATTATAAGGGAAGTTCAGGGAAGTTCAGGGAAGGGAAGTTCACGGAAGTTCAGGGAAGTTCAGGCAAGGGAAGGTGCAGGAAGGTGCGGGAAGGTGCGGGAAGGTGCGGGAAGGGAAGGGAAGGGAAGGGAAGGGAAGGGAAGG
>JAWWMU010000001.1:61293281-61305109 GCA_035048155.1 Cinnycerthia olivascens
TCTTTTTTTCTTTTTCTTTTTCTTTTTCTTTTTCTTTTTCTTTTTCTTTTTCTTTTTCTTTTTCTTTTTCTTTTTCTCTTCCTTTTCCTTTTCCTCCTGTCTTTTTCTTTTTCTCCTGTCTTTTTCATTTAATAACCATTTCAAAGCTGGGTAAAGGCTTAAGATTCTAAAATTACACAGAATTTGAGAAAATTAGATAAGAAAATTTTCATCTGGTAGAAATTTAACCCAAATTTGTTGTAGCTTCTCCTGCACAGGTTAATAATAGGACAAAGTATTGAAGGTTGGAACAGACTATAGTTCTCTTTCTGCAACAACAGTCACATTTTTTATTTTCCGTCCATGATAGAAACATTTTCAATTAAATTCTGTTTAAAAAGGCATTTGTAATTTAAACTAGTTGGTGTTATTTCGGCTTCCAAGTAATTGTTGTATTTCTCATTTTAATACACAAACAAGTGCATCTCTGCTTTAAAACTCAGGATATTCAACAACAGGTACTCTTATTGATATGTATTTTTCAAAGTTGTTGAGAATTTTTTTTTTTGTTGTTTGTTTTTTTCCTGTGCTGTAACAAAAAGTATTAAGTAATGACTCAAATTTTCCTTTTAGGAAAAAATTTACTGAACTTTGACATGACAATATTGTACTCTCAAAAGAAAAAGTGTGGTAAGTGCTGTTTTTCCTATATGCTAACCCTTTTGTACTTTTGCAAAGATTCATGCAAGGATGCTTATGCCATGCAGGCCTAAGAAACGTGGGCTAGATTCTGTCATCTTTATGCTGAATAAGTAAAACTTTACCTAATTCAAGTAACCAATTTTGAATTAGTTCCTACTTACATAGGAATGGCAGAATGTAGCCCTCAGGATTTATCATTTGCTGTATACTCCAGTCTTACACATGTAGATATGATCTTAATGGAACATGGTATGCTTATAAAAAAAACTGGAAATTCAGAATGAAGCAAAGAAACAAATCAACCAACACTAACAGAAAGAAAGAGAAATTAACAGCAATAAAGTCCCTTAGGCATCTGCCCAAGAACTAACACAACACAATCAGGAATTCAGAACATTTATTGCAAAAGCTGATTAACTAAATAATGTTGAACTGGCAAAGCAGTAACAAGGATAACTGGTTAGATATTTATTCTGTCAAAGTCATCAAGCACCCCTCACAAACTGACATAAGTACTGCAATAAGCAATGCACCCCTAACCCATTTTTAAGTATTTTATACTGTGGAGGAAAAAATAAGTGAGCTGCTATATACAAAAGAATAAAGAAAGAAACAAAAAGGGGTTTTTTTTGGTAAAAAATAATCACCTTCAGATTAGCTAAATTTGTTACTTTAAGACTGATATTTCACTGTGGCATAAGTAACTTGCTTTTTTCTGTAAGGACTTTTTTTTGCATGCTATTTATTTGTGTAAATAATCTTTCATGCCTTAACAAAAACCATCTAAAAATGTTTTGGATTTGGATTTGCTTTACGTGCAACTTAGATCTTACTAACATCAGGAGTCACTCTGCTGATTTGACTGAGGTGACATGATACTGGTACCTCCCAGGCATTGACCAACTATGATAACAAACAGTTAAACAGCAATAATTAGAGATTTAACCCTTTAGTTCCCCCAACTAGCCTACCAGGAGAATGCTCTGTTACATCATGAAGGCACAACACATTAAATATTCTGTGGCTATGGTCTAAAAACACTGGTGTTACTACAACATTAATGCAGATGAAGATCAACACAAATGCTGCTGTTTCAGCAATACGAACTGTCTTAGGTATAGACACACACCTGCCCAACTGGAAAAACATTATTATTGTATTTTGCTCCTGTAGAATTTCCTCCACATATGTCAGCTGGATTCAACATCAGCTACCACTCATTAAATGACAGACTACAGCTAATTTGATCAAGGATCTCAAACAAATATCTTTCTCCCTTGCCTACCACCACACATTTAAATACTCTTTTGCAATTTCCCTGTTTTATGAAACATAATGAAAATTAAACAAAAATTTGCTAAGTTTTAAAGCCCTTACACAAGTCCTTTCATTTCTTAATATTAAATTAAAAAAAAAAAAAAAGAAAAGAAAAAAGAAGATATTCTAACAGAGTGCTGGCATCATTTGTTACTACTAGAAAAAAGATGTTTTTTTTATTTTTCTACAAGCAATCTTTCTTCCTACCCCATCACTCTTTTCACTTTTAATACAAGTGTCTTGAATTTCTTGGAACATTGTGTGTCAGACAGACTACTAACACAGAAACACCATCACTGAAAATAAAAGCAAAACAACAAGAGAGCAAATGGAAGAAATTAAAAAGCAACTGTGAAACACAGAAATATGCTACAGTATCTTTTCAAGTGAACATTATAAGTACACAAAAATTGTAAGTAATAATTGTTGCTATTTACAAATATTTGAACTCTGATTGACTTACGAGTGTCCACTACCATTGTTAATAGCACAATAGGTTTGCAATATGATCTCAAGTATAACGGTCCCAGCATAGATCAATGACAACAAAAGCACAATTTTCTAACCGGATATGCTTTTCAATCTTTGCAATCCACTGAGCTTTCACACTCTCTCACTCTCCAAATGCAACTTCTGTTGTTCATAGCAGCAGTCCAGGGTCAAAAAACAAAGAAACAATAAAGGATATTTTCAAACTGGAGAGATCTCTGCAGATTTTAATCATGTCTATTGAACAAAACCACACAACTAGTAGAAACACTTTCATGTTGCAGGACATCATACCCTCCACGGTGCTAACATAAAGATATGCATATCTCTTCTAAGTGAAGCATAGTTCTAGAGGTCTACCCAGTACATAAAGCTCTGACACACACATAATATTAGCAAGTCTAAGTAAGCTAAAGTCATTGGTCCAAAGTAACCATTTCTTATAGCTGATGCTCCTTTGGACTCTCCACAGATCCTGGGGCCTGTTTATAAGACTTCAAGTTGGCCAGAGGAATGTCAGTCATGTGGTTGCCAGTGTTGAAATGGCCCTCACTGGAACCATACTGCTTTCGATCACTGAACTGGTTTCTGTTGCTGTCTTCTTTCCAGGACCTGGTCAGTGTGTGTCCATTAACTAGTTTGTCCTTCTTAACCCATTCTTTCTGAGGTGCAAAGGTGGAGAGAGGAGACTTTGGCTGTTGGTATGGGCCCAAGGTAGGAGGCATCCAACAGTTGTCTGAGTGACCCAAAACCAGGCATTCTTGAGTACACATCTCTGTAGCTTCAGCTAATCCACGTGGACCAAGAGGCCCA
Organism: Cinnycerthia olivascens; assembly: GCA_035048155.1. Lineage (NCBI taxonomy): Eukaryota > Metazoa > Chordata > Aves > Passeriformes > Certhiidae > Cinnycerthia > Cinnycerthia olivascens. Next base: position 61,296,582 of record JAWWMU010000001.1, read on the forward strand.
TCTGCAGAAGAAACAACAGAAAAAAAAAAAGGGGAGAAAGGGGGGAAAAAAAAGACATATTAGATTGTGATATTTGTCTTTAAACTTATACACAGACTCAGGAGAAAATTTTCTCTCAGGAGAAAATTAACCATCATTCTGCAACCAAATATTGCGCTGGTAAATTCTACATGTATTTTCATTGTGTTAGAGAATAGTTGCTTTGCAGAGTATATACTCCCTGTATATACTACCTGCCTAGTCTCCAGAAATGGAAAAACTGTTCAATTATCCCTATGCTATTGGTCTCGGATCCTACTACAAATAAACTTAACTCCCCTTTTTTAAGTCATACCAAGAAAATAGAGTTAGGTAAGTGAAAATGTCCGAGGAAGTAAACCTACCCTTGCAGATTCCTAGTGAGAATTAGTGCTTATAAGGGCCTATTATTTGGATGTATTCTGCTCTGCTTTCAATTCACTTTACTTCTGAAGAACCTTGGTGAACTAACAGCCTACTGCAAACTGAGAAACATCTATACTATCCAAAAAGAGGATTGCCCAAATGAATGCTCTATATACAGGATTTTTCTGAAGTCTACTGTTCTACAAACACCGCTTAATGCATAGTTCTAGATATCTATCCAGTGGATGCACACTCCAAAGCATACTCTCAACAAGTAAGAGGTAAGTTAAATTTTTCTTGATTCAATATGAAACCAGGAAACAGTTCAAAACATTGCATCAGGAAAGAGAATAATATCTGTAACTCTTCTGACCATTAAACACATCTCAGATGCTATACAACAATAAAAGTCCAGGAAAAATAAAAGGCTTGTGTAAATCTGGCAATTTAAATAGAACCGTTCTCATAATTCTTTGTAAGCTAGAAATATAAGACCACAGGAGACAGAAATGAAGATTGCTGAAGTGCTATGCATATTAAATATCTACATAATTTTTCACACCCTATTGAGGACACAGTTGGCCAGCTGCAGGCCTCTCGCAATCAAGCAGACAGGTCACCCATGCCTTCAGCAATAAATTCCTCTCAGTCTTACTTCATTTTTAAATTACTTAATTTGCTCATCTGCTCAGGCTAGATGTATGAGGAAGGGCAAGCCAGGAAAAAGGCAGAAAAATCACTTTGTGTATTTTTGTTAAATATTTCTCAGTATCTGGGATATGCTTTTCCAGGAGTCATTGCTGTGTTGTAATTTTGAGCAAGAATCTTCAGATGTCTTTTCTTGATTTCAGAGTAAATGAATGGGCAAGTACTGAAAATATTGGAAGAGTTAAGGAGACATATTTCCTTGATTAACCAGCCCAGTGACAGGAAGGAAATTATAGATTGATTTTTGAGAAAGAACATTAGCAAGTAGGCATGAATAGCAAAGTTACTAATCAAAAGAAAAATGTCAGTAGTGTATCAGAAAAAAAAAGTGTATCTTAATAATAATGTAATTGAGACTCAAAATGATAAGTGAAGACACTTTAACAAAGATTTCTGTGTTAAAATGCCAAAGAATATCTTGTTCTCTTGTTCTCCATACACATACAATAAATTACCTTTATCTTTTTCTTAACACTGAAATTAACTCAATTAATTTTATGAAAACTTCTATTCATTTCCTGCTGCTTTTCAACACAGATATAACAAATACCATCAGGCATATTTCTATATGTTACATTAGTAATTAGCTAATCTTCTAATCTTTTAGTAACATCTCTTTTTGAATATCTAGAGAATATACTGTTGCTGTCACAGAATATAAGCTATAATAAAACATAATAAGCTATAATAAAAGTTGCTACTGAATTCCCCATATAAAAGAAAATGTCCTATTGCTGAAAACTAGAACATGAAAAATGTATAGAATCCGTGCTACTTTCCGCTTAGATCAATACAAGGTGAAATAATTAAACCAAAAGCATTAGGAAAAAATAAAAAGCAACTGTAAAGTAGGATCTTAGCAGAGATTTCAATGAGAATCATGAATCACAATTCTAAAGTGAGACCTGAAAGAGATATGTTTTGGGTTTTTTTTCTAAAACTCTTCTTTTAATCCTCTGTTGTGAAGTTTTAACCAAACTGAGGTAGGTACATCGAGAGAAATATATCCAAACTGAAATAATTATAAGTAAAAAAAGGATTCACAGTACATTGTTCACTAATGCAAAAGTTAAGCTACAGGTTAAAAGCTGACTTTATAATTTTTTTTGGCTGTCAACCAAAGTTTAGTTTTAATTAATTTTTTTCCCATTTCAGAGGAAAAAAAGTGAGAAGTGGCAGAACTATTTTCAACCTGCCTACTGTCCCAGTAGACTACTATTTTACTGATCAAGAAAGAAAGAAAGAAAGGTTTTGCAGACATTAAAACTTTCAAAATAGAAAGAAAGCATTTCACCACAGAATGACACTTCTCAAGACTGCACTCTGAGCTTCCAATCTACAGTGGAATAAAAGGATAACAGGAGAGCCTTCGTTACAATAGTTCTGAAGGGGATAAGCTACTTTTTCTGTTTAGTTAAATAAATTTCAAGAGATAAGACTATTGTTTCAGTTTAAAATTTAAATGAGCAATAAGCTGGTTTTACTTGAGAATAAATATGCATGTGGCCCTATAAGCTACATGTCAAGCTCTTTGGAAGATTCACTTCTGTGTTTTGCTTTCTTTTGCAAAAGTGCTAGTTTGTTAATGCTGCTCAACTCAGAATGAATTTTAAGCATCCTTTGCTTTAGCTATCTCTAAGCTGATAGACTTTCTGGAGAGCACTGGAATATTCAGATATCTGCTACTACTGTGAGCAGAAGAGAGGAATGGGTAACAATGCTGAGATGATTTCCTGTGCAGAGGCTGCTCCTTGCGTTTCTTTCAATTTAACAAAATGCCATTGCCCAACTTAGACCTGGAAAATTAATTGCTGTGTGCAAGTCTTCTCCCAGTCAACCTTCCCTATGCAGAGATATCAATCAAAGGCAAGACCATGCAGTCCTTATAGCAGCCAATTACAATTTTGATATGGATGTTGGTCACACCAAGTGACAGCTATAGAGAGTGAAACACTTTCCTTTTAGAAGAAGACTCAGGGAACCTCAGGGAAGACCTGAAAGACACTTCTTTTAGCTGTAGAACTATTCAAATAGCTGTGAGGTATGTTACAGTCTGCACACAGCTCTGCATATGCCAGCATATAAGAAGTCCAGAATTGAGAAGTGATTCAGACTCCTACTCAAATGTGTACACATATTTTCCAGTATTCTATCTCATGCACTCCAATCTGTAAAATACAAGGAATATTTACTAGCCTTATTAAAATATTGTGAGGTTTAAGTTTAGAAAATACCTTGTGAGACTTCATCTAATACATAACAAAGAATTATTATTTTAATTTTTTTTTGGTTTGAATAATCATGAGAGAAAAAGAAATCCACAAAGTGATGTTTTTTATAAATGTAGATTTTTAGAATAACATATTCTACTCTTGACCTACTACAGGGAATTGTCATGCTTACGTATTGAGGAAAAAGGCAGCTTCATTCATAATGTGTATGGTGTCTGCCATTGTTACCACTAGTTAAGGCCCTTAGATACAACCATAATTGTTTGGTAAATATTGTTGTTAATAATGGTGATGATCGGGACTTAGGGGATTCTACAAATTTCTTACCAGTGAATACAAAAAAAAGATGAAAAGAGGAAAAAAAATGTCGCCTAAAAAAAAAAAATGAAGACAGTGTTTCGACAATTAGGTTTTTTGTGTTTCTATTTTGCTTTATTATGTTCTCAATCATAAAATTTATTATTTTCTAAGATTCTTTACTAATCAGGTTGCTATTTAGCAGCATAAAGTGCAATGATCATGAGCAATATGATAGGAGAGTGATCTGCTGGGGATAGCGTAACTGAAGAGTTGGCTGTTATCTATTGAGAAAGCCATAATATTGCCTTAATTGTAATTATTTTTCTCCTCCACCACTGCTGAACAATAGTTTTCACCCAATTTTCTAAAGTTGTTTCATTACCGCATACAATGGCACCACTTAAAAACCTGTTCCTGCTGCTTTAATTTTATAATTGCATTAATTTGTTAACTTTCCCTTTACAAAAATGTCACTGCAATTTCTGTATCAAGCTTTTCCATACTCAAGTACTTTATTGATATGTGGGGGATTTTTTTTCCAAAGTATTTGTTCTCTGAACAATCCGTAGTCCATGCGGCTGGTTATCAGTCTTGGCTGCTTGAATATATAATGACACAAGTGCTGATAAAATTGTACAAGCCATCTGTCTCTGGAGTTAAATGTTTTGAAAGCAAACACAAAAGTGCATAACAAACACTCCCTTAAATTGTCTTTGTAAATATTTATATCAGATCTTACCCAAAAATGCTTTTTTGTTTTTATTTTATTCTGTTAATAGCTGTCAAGCAGATGCATGACTTGCCAACTCAAAAGCAGACAGGTGTAAGAAGGAAAATAATGTATGCGCTCAAGAGCTGGTCATACCCTAATGCTGGAATTTCTGTATGGTCTTTTATCTCTTTTTATTATACCCAGAAGCTAAACAGCTATTTCATTGATTAACTTACTGCTGCAATTAGCAACTAGCTTCTGGTGTGATGACCAGCTGCTTTTCAACCTGCTTCTTTAAAACCCTCTTGCTTGCAGCCAGAAAATTCATTCCTCAGTTCTGAAAGAGCTGAGGCCACAAGATAATTTCCACTCAGTGAGACTTTTTGGTCTCAAGCAACATGAATAGGTACATGAATTTGCCTGAGGGTGCTAACATTAAGTACAGTGGATTTGAACATGGCCACAGTTCTGTTTCATATTTATTTAACTTTTCATATTGCATCTTAAAAGGGAAAAGAAAACAACAGCAACATTTTCAGCTCTACTTATCCTCAAATACAGAAAGTTTGTTGGGTTTTTTTTGAGCTTTCATGGGCTATTTTATTAAATGACCTTCTCTGAGACCTCATGATTTTACAGCCTTCCCCACGTATATTGGAACAGAAATGACATTATTCCCTTTCATAGAGGTTTTACAGCTAGTCATATATTAGATAAAAAAGCTGGAATAAAGTTTATAATGAAGAAGATTCTTTTGGCTTTTTTTTTTTGCTCTTAAGTATTAGACAAATAAATGGGGAAGACTGTTTTTTATTTCTAGTCTTTTAAAAAATAATCCAAAGCCACACACATGATGTGTCAGATGTGTTTCCTTAGTATTATTAATTAACAGGAAATTTCAGTGTCTATTAAATGTATATATTTTTAGTGACTTATTCCAGGGTCATTCTACCTGGCATAGTCAATTCACATTCCATCCTCAAATTACGTTATTCAAAGGTGCTTGGATTCCTCCAATCATTGCTGCCAGTTTTGGTCGACTTTTCACTGGCACTTGTTACCCTGCTGTTTCTCTCTCGCTTTCCTGGTGCTCCGTCCTCTGCACTCATGTACAGATCAAGAAACCCCTGCAACTCTCTGTTCCCTGTCTTGACCTAAACTTCTTTTTCATCAAGGCTGAAATAAATAATACTGTAAGGTGAGCTCATATCTGCATATCAGGAACAAAAGTATTTTCTGAAAAGTTGGGAAAACCTCACATGGTAAGATTATCTACACTATTCTGTGAAGTATATAAGCAGTCCAGATGGGTTCCATATCATGTACATGACTCTGTACAAAAACTCTGCATGACTTTGATTCCATGGGCAGCTAAATTTTGAAGGCAACAATATCCAAGTACTTGAAATTTTGTTTCTACCCAGTTGTCTGATGCCTGAAGTTTCTCCATAACTATATCTTTTCCTAGCTAAGAAAGTATTCTGCATTTCTTGTCTCAAGTTCCTTTCCACTACAGCTGCTCTACTATAAAAGATAAAATGAAAGAGAATGTTACTTAGTTTGTTATATTTTTTTAATTTTTTTTCTGGTATATTTCCCAGAAATTCAATAACATTACGATTTACAAGGTACACCTCCATCAGTAATGGCTCTGCTGTAAGTATGCTACTTTTATCTGACCTAATTTTCTGTTCCTATTTCCAACTATTTTTTCTGCACTGGCATACATGTATATAAACCTCCCTGCGTTTCCATGTGCGCACGGTCAGGAAGTAGACACACAATTTCTGTGTCTGCTTGTAAGATACTATGGGTCAAGGTTACTTAGTACTACCTAGTCCTTAAGAACAAACAAATGTGTTAACCAACATGAAGCTTGTGGCCATTCTGCAGGCAAGGTGCAACAGTCTGAAATCACAAGGGCACAGTCCTTGCCACTAGGGTGTAAGAAGATGCCACAGAAGGTGTTACAAGCATCGTGGTCTGGAATGGTGCTGAGCTACAAATGAGCAGCTCAAACCTGAATAATTCCATGCTCTTCACTGGTAATACAAATCCAGCTCCACTACTTATCATGGATTGCATATTGCCTACATTCAGATCTTTATGCCACTACTTATTTTTTATTTTTTAACGTAATGGGATGAAACTTTACAACTTGTAGTTAAAACAAGGAAAAAAGGTAGGTTCACTAGATAATCTAGTGGTTCTTTCTGGTCTTAAAAAATCTATGTACCAGCAACCATTAACATAAAGCTGCATTTTGTATAAACTTTCACTGACAAATACAGCCAATTCTAGCATACCCTTTAGAAATACAGAAGATACAAAATAATATCTGGGATTTTTATTCTGACTTAATACATTCTGTCATTAAAAGCAAACAAACAAGTAAATAAACAAACAAACAAAGACACGCAAATGACTGCAATTTGTATTCTAAGCTGAAGTATCACATTGTGGATGCAGACAGTCACCTTGCAGGAAGAGCAGGAGAAAAGAAATGCAAACAGGATTTGGCAAAAAAACCCTTTTGTTAACAAATAAATAAAGATTAAAAGCTTTACACATCTCTCATACAGATTTCATTCTTTGGGCACAGATGAAAAGTCAACATTTGCAAATGGAGATAGTCCAAATTCAACAATACATGGGCAGCCAGAACAGCAGATTCTCTCCCTGAGAGGATATTGTTATTTAGACAGACTTTATGACACACAAAGAGCAGACAGCATATCTTTATAAATTTGCAACCATCTTCAGCATGGCATGGAGCTCATCCATCTTTTCATCCGCTCAAGCTATTCCTCTGAAGAATGCTATCTCACCTAATTTTATTTCCTCAAAATTAGCAGTTTTTTCCTGCCATACATTTAATTTTAGCAAGAAAATCTAATGCACAAGAACTCCTCAGAGGATTCAAATGAACTTTTTAAATTTGATTGTATCACTTAATGAGACCAGTTTTCAAATATTTGGAACAATATTATTTTCAGCATTAATCTTTTTCATTATGTAGCTCTTCATTTTGTTGCCAAAAAGGTCTTTGCTCCCTAAAGATGATGACGGATGGTGATACTAAAATATTCATAAAGCATCCCATGGTCAAAATCGTTTACTATCTTTTTTCTCTCAAACCTAAGTATTTATGATACTTGATCAAAATATTTTGTTGAATTGATTTACAGATAACATGCTGAGACAGCACCACTTTTGACATGGTCACATTTTCTGATCCATTAATATGCCCCAAACATAAATCTGCTGTCAATCTAAAATAACTTAAGTCTTTATTTGGAAGATTCAGTCTAGTCTTTAACATAAAATCAAATTTTGGTTAGTAATTTCTACAAATCCTCTTTGAGAAAATGTAAGATTCAATGTAAAAAAAGGGAGTCAAAATTAGAAGAGCTGACAGAATGTCGTGAAACTCAGCTGAACAATATTTATTTCTACTCCACACAGCATTGTAAAATTTTTGTGCTGTTTTTATATGCTTGACCATTAACTCATTTACAGCAGAATAAAACAAAACAATTCAGATTGAATTTAATTTGATTTTTTAATGATCGTTTAAAAAGTCTAAAATTATTGCTTTTCATGATAATTTTCTAACTTACAACAAAAGCCTGATTTTCTAACTTGTGATAAATACATATCCTGGCTCTCTGGAGCACAGGCATGGTAACTTGGGGTATATTGAAGTAAGGATGTTGACTCTATTAAGCAATAAGTGAATAAAGGCAAAATTCATTATCATCATCTATATATATATATATGATAAATCGTAATGTCAAATTATATATATTATTTCTTTTATTTCTATATTTTATTTATATATTCTTTATTTTTTACTTTTATATGTATTTCTGTTCATTGAAAAATAAGAAATCCATGTATGGCAACTGGGACTTACTTCCTAAGTATTATTTTCCTAGCATTAGGTTAACCCTGTAAAGCAAAAAGTGTCAAATAACACATTTTTCCTATGAATTTGAGAAAAAAAGGGAAAGGGAAATGGAAACAGAAATGGAAAGGGAAGTTCAGGGAAGGGAAGTTCAGGGAAGTTCATGGAAGTTCATGGAAGTTCATGGAAGTTCAGGGACGTTCAGGGAAGGGAAGGTGCAGGAAGGTGCGGGAAGGTGCGGGAAGGTGCGGGAAGGTGCGGGAAGGGAAGGTGCGGGAAGGGAAGG
>JAWWMU010000001.1:61305209-61342519 GCA_035048155.1 Cinnycerthia olivascens
GAAGGGAAGGGAAGGGAAGGGAAGGGAAGGGAAGGGAAGGGAAGGGAAGGGAAGGGAAGGGAAGGGAAGGGAAAAATGTAATCATCTTCAAGGAATTCAAGGGGGAAACCAGACAATTTCAAAAAGCTACATCTTTTATGCTCTAGAAAACAGGTCATCTAAGGACATTATGAAAGTGCACATATATGCTACCATGTTAGGGAACTCAACATTACTCAAGAGACATAATTAAGAATATTTTTGCATAAAAGTATACATTCATTCTGTAGTTAGATTAATTGCAATTGTCTCAACAAACATTGAATTTAGGCTGAAATACATCTTTTTAATGAATCCCTATTTCTAAAGTATGCTTCCTGCTACTTGTGTGTTTTTCTATTTTCCTTCAGTACAAATCAGACCGAAATCAGATTTCGGCTAAACCAAATTTATTGCAAATTTTTGGCAGATGCCTTATGTATACACGTGTTATTATGTAAATAAGTAGTTTAACTGATTTGAAAATACTTTTGAAGTACATTTCTCTTTGTGAAATGTGGACCTAAATCTGGGTACTTGTTCTAACTTAAGCTGCATGACTCTGAAAAATTGAAGAATGTGACAGGAAAAAGTGCTTAAATTAGGTGCCTAGTAAGCTTGGTTATATTGTTGATTTTGTTTTCTACTCTACACAAAAATATATTCTCGATAAATATCACAGGACACAGATGTCAGAGATGTCATTAAACTAATCCAGAGACAAAAGAAACATTTCCTAATTCTGCTTGTATAACAACATCTCATTTAGCTAATTTTGTAAAATTCAGATCAGTGGCAGTTGAGTTGTCAGAACTGCAGGCACATTACCCAGAGAATACTAGAAAGTGCTTTCTTCCATTATGTTTGAGCTACACTCATGCTACAATTCCTTCTTTTTCTTCGAAAACTATGTTCATTTACATCATTTTTCAGACAAGATATCCATAAGTCTCTTAATGAGCTTACATAGTTTACGGTAAAACTTCCATTAAATAAATGTTTATGAGTCAAAACACATTTTATAAAACCATGCTCGAAAATTAATCTGTGCTCCATTTAGTCATTACATTCAATGTACTGAAAATTAATAAGGAAGCAACATCTGTATGTACCAAATAGATTTGGTTAGTCACACAATTCTATTCTCATACTTAGAAAGACTTATACTTCCAGGCTTCCAAATCTGACTTGGAAGACTGCAGAAAAAATTATCATTGTGGTTCTGAAGAGGAAATCAAATAATATTTCACATAAATAATGAATCCATATTTAATGGAGGAAGCTTTCTTTTTTGATAACCTTATTTTGTCTTCTTCCTATTTAATGAAATATCTCAGCAAACGAATCCTTCCAAGCATGTAAGACCTCTTTTTTTTTATTATTTTGTATTTATTAATCTAGGAATAGCTCTAAAATAGGCCACTTTAAGTTGCATTCAAATCTAAGTACAAAGCAAAACAATTGTCTGAAATTAGTGCACAAAATGCACATAGAGTAGGTCTAAACTAACACATTTAAAGGAATATCTTGGATGTCATCTCCAGGTGCCTGGACTTTTTTTAAGCAAGAGGATATTATCTATTATTTTTGATTTTTAAAAAGGTTAAAATGGATTGAGATGCTCGAAGAAGAATTGTTACTATGGGCACAGATAATGAACATTTACAGACGCAACAAGTTCTTTATGTTCTCCTTTGTCTATACACAGTCTGGTTTCTCAAGTAGTAAAAAAATCATGGGAAATTTGTTTCATATAATTTTGGGTAGGAACATACCAAGAAAAACTGTTGGTTTGATTTCCTCAAACCGTTGGGTTTTTATAATACCCAAAGACAAAATTGAAGGCTTGCTTGCCTCCTAAATTTTGTTTTTATAAAATATGTCTACAAACAGATATTTCTTGTCCAGTCACATAAGAATCTGACAGTTTCTATAATATGGGAGTTGTGGATATCTGGCAATACACTGCATCTATTTTCTTGGTTCCATTTTTAGATATAAAGGTCAACTATTTTTATTTTCCACAGGGTAACAATAAATTAAGAAAAAGAAAAATACATGCATGACATAATCTTGGACTCATATTTAATGATGTATAATATAGGCTTATCAGCTTCAAGCTTCTGAAAATAATAGTCAATATGCACATGTTTGTGTTTACTGAACTTGTAGAAAGGAAAACTTATGAAGCAGATTAACAACTTGAGTGAATATTTATTTTATTATAAAAAAATCCCCACAAAATGGTGTTTTACCAAAATAGGAAAAGCAGTCGCTAGATTTAGCTCACTTAACATTTCCATTCACTCCCTGACAGGAACAGCAGTGCAGATGTTAATTGCCATTTATAAAATGTCTTGTCAAAACACCTAAGAATTATTGTTCTGTTAATGACTTTGTCCTGTGCTTGGGTTCAATGGTTGATTTCAGACCAAGAATGATGAAAAGGATCACTGACACTTGGTTAGGACACCCTGTCTTTCCATGCAAACCTGCAAGTAATGCATGGCTTTGTGCCAACAATTTAGCTTTAGAAGAGAAACTATTATAAAACTGTAGTCAGGAGGGAATTAACGGTTAATTTTAAAATGATTATTACCCTTGTATCAAGTGAGTTATTTAATGACAACTTCAGAGGCAGCAAGTTTTTTAAAAGCAATGCCAAATGCTTAAAGTCATGATGACTTGAGATACCAGAATACTTTACTGATAGACAAAAAGATGTATTTCAGGCCAATTTATTTGGTAGGACAGCAGATACAGGCAGATGTTTTTCCACACATCCACAGGTCACATAATTCCTCCCATTTGAAATAGATTGGAGTTTTGCTAATGTCTTCATTGGGTGTAAAACTTAGTCTTTTGTCATGACAGAACACAAACTGAATTTTACAGGTAAGCCTGATTTAGGAAGACATGCACTAAAGGAAACAGATCAATTCCCTTGTGATCTACAAGTCACTCCTTTAGTATTTAACTTTCCTACATACTATACCAATTCTTCCTTTACAAGTTCTCCAGCTCAGGATTCTACTTTTACCAAGCTGCGCCTCTATAGTTCTGCTTACTGGGTTTTTTGATTTTTTCAACTCATTTCTCATCAGTATTCCTGTATTTTTCTCCAAAAAATATTCCTCTCACCATCTTCTCAGCTGCCTGGATGACAAATCCTTCTCCTATAAATTTATATAATTGAATTTAGTTAACAGATTTCACTTAAAATGAATGATAGAGCATCTTCCTGTAATTCATTGAGGTATAAAATTTGAGGTTATTAAAGACAGAATGCTAAGTTAGGTAGGATTTGTTCCAACCTGGAGTTTAGCTCTCAAGACAGTCATCTGGAAGAATTCAAGAAGCATCTGGATGTGACACCTGAGGATATGATTTAGGGGAGATTATGGTAGTGCCAGTTTAATGGCTGGACTAGATAATCTTGAATATTTCTTCCAACCTTGATTGTCCTGTGATCTGAACCAATTATGAGAAAATATCTAGTATATTTGCTGCTTAAAGGATCAAGATGTAGTGTTACAAAGGTATATACATACATGGGAACCACAGATATATGCAATTTCTAATTCCTCCTTTTCATTAACAGATATCCTGTGAATCTTGTCAGTCTAGTTAATAAAATATAATAAATCATCAAACCTAATATACAGAATGAATCTGAACAGCTCTTGTGATTATACTGCTTTGACTAAATTTCCCTTAAAAACAATGAGAAGTTGTAGCACCTAGTATGTACACATCTTCGTTGTAGATAGCTAGATTTAGCATTTGAATCCAGAGCTATATCTTACACTTGGCTTTCCCGTAACGTTTCATCACTTTGATCTTCTAATGTGTGTGCACAGATTAGAAAATGCTTCCTTACACAGTTAATTATTTCTTTAAAACTAATTACTGTATCAAAAACATGACTTTTTAGCTTGCAAAATTAATACCTTTGAGCTCTCTTACTTGTGAGTGGATTCCATCTGGACAGAGCCTCTATTCTACCAAGACTTTCAGATCATTCTCAAAGCACATGGTGAGGCATTTCAGGACAATTCTGCTGATTTGTTTGGGGTTTTTTTCTCCCAGCATTGTGACACAAAAAATAGAATGGAATTTCATTTTTGAATTTCACTTTCAGAGTGTTGCAGACATCTTTTATCATAGCAGTATGAAATTTTGAATTATTAAGGGGCCAAATCTGTAGCTGTAGGACAGTGGAACAGACCAGCAAAACTGAAAAAGAAACCACTGAAACTTCCAATAATGCTAATAGCATTTTTCAGTGCAAGGGGAGAAGACAAACCCTTCAAAAAAGTTTGAAAAGATTGATTACATTGTAATTTGTCTTTGGTCCCCCATTCAGGCATTAAGTGCTAGTAGTATTCCTGATTATAATGGAAAAATTTGTTCCTTGCTGTGGGGAGAAAAATAACTTTGAAAGCAGAAAACACCTGGCAGACACCTTGAATATGGAACTCTCTATTAAGCGTTGCATTTTTTTTCTTTGTTAATTAATCTATTTCACGGTCTCAGGTAATCACTTTGTAACTTCTCAGTAGTCTGACTTTCAAAGGAACTTTATGCTCCATCAGTTTTTATACCCATGTTGTCAAAGAACATGGGAATGACATAAACTTCTTGGTAAATTGTCCAGTGCTGTCTTGCATATCCCTTTCCTAGAAGGCAGTAACATTAAAAACATTCTTTTTTCTAAATGTTATGCATTGAGAATGTATTCTCTGTGTCTCTTCACTTTGTTTTCTTAGTAAACCTTCAGAGTCCTACTATTTTACAGCTAAAAGATGGAGTTAGTGAGATCACTGTGTTGACAAGTTTGATTAAGTAAGACTGGTACCCTTGTTTGCACAAATGCCCACCTCAGCATGGACTGCAGCAGTCACAGCACCAACTAGAAGCAGTTGCTTAGATTTATGCTAACTCCGTGGCATATCACCTAAGGTTCCTTGGCCATGCTTTGTGTGCAACTGTCTGGTACCTGCTGTTTACTGGGGAGACATTTACTACAGAAAAATAGGCAGAATTAATCAGAGGGAAAAACCACATTCAATACCAAGGCATTTTATAAATAAATGAAGTACACAATGAGTGCTACATGACTGGGGTGTCATAAATGTATACTGAAACTTGGAGGGGAGAAAAGCAGGCACAGGTTGCCACAAATCTATAAGAATTGATCTCAAGGAATAAAACAGTACTAAAAGGGAAAGTATAACACCATGACAACTGATAAACAGGAAAGTCTGACACAAATATTTTAAGAATGGTAGATAATGTGAGATGATCATGGTAAATTACTTCATTTTTAGAAGCAAAGGAAATTGACTTAATATCATCTCCGGACTTCAGTAGAGCATGCCATGAAAATCCATATAGTAAATTATTTTAATTCAGCAAGAATATAGGCTATTAGAATCTGTAGGTTGATTCAATGAGGGAAGAGATGGAGCAGGAGAGAGGTCCCACATAATTCAATATCAGCACTAATCCTGAATAATATTTTCAGTAATGACCTTAATACAGATCTATAGGGAAGGGGCTAATGCAATGGGTATGTGACATAAAACTGGAAAGTACTTTCAGTGAAGACCAAGTTATCAGAAGAATTAAAGAAAGGAAAAAAAAAAAAAAATGCAGGACTATTTCTTGTTAGAGAAGACTAGGAGATTTTAGGTTTTATTTTCATTTAGAAGAAAAAAACAGACCAAGGAAAAGGTGAAAACCACTGATAAACAAATAGAAACATCAAATGACTTTGTAGATTAAGAGAAAGTGTTGTCATGAGAATAAATCTGACCACACAGTCTCTATGATAAGACACTACTGAACTCCATCCCAATATTTAGGTTCTTATATCAACAAAATTCCACAATAAAACCAGCAGACTTTATTTTGAAAATTAGTGGAAGTTTATAGTCTTGTATTTAACTGCTTAATGTCTGACTATAGTCAAAGCAGCTGATGTACAATAGAAGCTCATGAAGCAATAAAGTATTGAGAAACTATAGTCACGATGTACTGTTTCTAATGCAAGATAGTTAAAGGATTTATAATTCCTTACCAAGAGAATTTGCAGCGTTAAGGATAAGAACGCTTAGCAAGAAGGTGGGATTTTTCAGTATAAATACTTCCAAAAAATCTCATTTAGTAAAGGAAGGTACTAGAAGTAGGAATGACCTGATGAAATACTGGCATTTCTAATTGAAGAATACCTTTCAGCTAATCACCTAAATTCTTTAAACAGGCTCTTTCACAATGTGGTTTATCTGAACTCCTCTAGGTTTTGCTTTATGATGAGATTAATTGTGCCCTGAAAGTGTCTACTTCTCCCTGCTGACTACTAAATTACCCAAAGTGCCGGGATCAAGTGTATACATGGCATCCTCAGCTTCTGCAGCGGAAGCAGCAGACCTTTCAAGATATCTCCTAAATCAAAGACAATGTGTGTGACCTTAGCAGCGTCATTTGGTTCTTCTGTGTCTTTATGTTCATCTATAAAATGAAGATGACAGAATTTCCATACCTTACAGGGTAACACAGCGGTTTTCGGATTACATAGCTCTCTAATACCATGGCAGTGGATGCCCTATAAGTACTTAGGCTTATTCTGGACTGTTAAATGAGGAAGCCAAGAAGAACAAAGAGTAAAACTTGCAAACTAATTTATTTTCAGGGAGATCCATTTGATCTCCCTGAAGCAATTCATCATTGAAAGATGGGGTTCCTGTAAAGCATCCTGTTGATCATAACAGTAAGAGTGATGTTTTTGAAAGAGGTGATATCCTTCCCTCCTGAATAAGAGAATTCAGACTGCATATGCTTTTCTCTTTTTTTCAAAAACTGTTCCATTTGTCTCATGACTTAGGTAAATAATTGCTGCATTAAGAAAATTTATATTTATTGCCCACTGACATATGATACATCCTTTTAAAATGTCTATGTACTATTTTAATACTGGTACCAGAGAAATGTTTTCCAGCATTCAAATATTTACTTAATCCCTCATTCCAACACATTTCTAGGGTAACAACTGGACTAATGCTAAGATACATGTGTGTCTCATATATGCAAAGGCTGATTTTAATCTTGTTTTCACCAATACCTGTTGAGTTCAGCTAAATTACTCCTATTTTACCTTAGAATTGCTGACATAATCATCTTTATATTTCAACCAGAGCTTGCAAATCTCCAGCAGGAAAGTGTCTTTTTATTGTAAGGATAAATTGGCATTCACTCAGAATTCCTAGGGAAAAAGGTTTTTTTTAACCACATTGATTTAGAGAAACATAAAGGCCTTATTTATTTAAAATCAAGGATATGAATATTTTAACAGCAGCAGCAGAAGTCATAAAGAGAAAGCAAGCATTCAAAGTTGCTGCAAATAAAAAAAAAAAAAAAGAAAAAATACCTCCTGTTATGTTATTTGAAGCTAATGGCTGATGATAGAATTTGTAGAGTGCAGACAAAGAGGTACAAAGAAGTACTTGTCAATAATAAGAACAACAGCCCTATATTTACAATCCAATGTTTAAAGCCAAAATAGACATTCTTTTCTCTGTTTGATCTCAGGAAAAGCTATCTGCAGCTCACAGGCCCAAATTTGAGTCTTCTTATATCACTCAAAAGAAGTACTGAGATAACTGTGCTAGAGATGACAGACTAGTAACCCCTCTAGCAAGCCAGACCGGTGGGGGGGTGTCATGTTTTTTGTATCTGAGCTGAAAGCACTCTTCCTACTTAGAAATGCTCTCTTTTGTTCTCCCTGGTGCCTGAAATTCACTCTCAAGAGATATGAAAAGTTGAAATTCATCTCATAGAAAAAAAAAGTGTCTTCAATTTCCATAGGAACAAAGAATCACAAAACAAATGTAAATCCCTCTTTTTATTTCCTCTCAAGGCAGAACTGCTCACAGACATCATAAACCAAATCCCCAGCTGTATCAGCTGTTACAGCAGCACTAAAGTCAGAGGGGGTCACGCCCAGTATCTGTCCCTGTAAGAGAGACATAAGAATAAGCCAATACTATTCAGTATCAGCCATGTAAAAAACAATCAAATAAGATCAGTTTACTTGTAAGTATAAATTTGCAACAAATATTACTTACAGACTAATGTCAGGCCAAGAAACAAAAAAGTATCCCATTCTACCCTATTGTATTTTAACTGAAAATTTTTATTTCTCTCAAAGGATTTGTGCAGTGTTTTACTTGTTATAATAAATTGCAACTCTAAATAACTCAAACCACATTATTCAAACCATATCCTGAAAGATCAAAACCAGAGCTCCTAATCTTAAAAACTAGTAACATTTCCAATTGAAAGATATTACTTTACTTCAGTTTGACAATTCTCTTATCCAGAAACAAAACTTCCTTGAGAACAAACATTGTTGAAACAGTGCAATGGCAAGCTTTCACCATTTAATTTTCAATGAGCAATCTAAGGCAGTGTCCTATTAATGGCTTTCATTTATAATGTCAAAGATCATTCAAATAGAAATAGAATAGAGGGCCTGATGTATTATTAAATTATTTTCCTTATGATTTTACTTTTGTCAACATGTGGAAACATTTAACATCTATTCATACAAAACATTTTTGCATTAAATATAGGAAGACACTATAATTCTTATTTTTACCAACAGGTTCTATTTCTGGAAAAGTAATATATCAACTAGAAATATTGTAAGAATTTTCTTTCATAGAAAGTCTGGGGGTGATTATGGGTATTCTCAGTACAATTTGAATGCATGAAGAGAAATACTATCTGGAAATATAACTGCAAAGAATAATAATAATAAGGTTTAATTTGGCTAATTTCCAGACTATAGTCACAGATAAACTTTTGGGAGATGAAAAATGCACATTATTATTTTCAAATACAAAAGATTCATGACACTCTAGCCCACTCTTCAGAGTATGCATTTTATGTGTGATCAATATAAAAAAAAATAATCTCATAGCTAAATATGCAAAAATGTGCCAAATGTGTCACCCAAATCATTCATTAACAGTAAGCTGATTAACACAATACATTTTATTTCAGAGTAAAATTCAAAGCCTGTTATAGCAAACAATTTAGGCTTACAGGATTGCATTGAGCCCTGTTATGCTTGACCATGCTAATGTAGCTGTTTTTATTTCAGAAGCACTGGGGAGGGAAGCATGAAATCATTATTAATTATATAAATATTAAGGCCACACAACTGGCCTTATTACTGTTTTCAAACGGTAGCATCTGCAAATTCAGTCTGTAATAAACACTAATGCATCCAGAAACGAGAGTGCTGACACATGAATGGGATGCTTTGTCAGACTTGCATAAAAATGTAGATGAACTGCAGGGAAAGAACACCAAAGAATTCAAAGGGTTTCTTGATTGCCTTCTTTAAAATGCCAAGAACTTAAGCTGGCCTTTCTTATCTTCCTCTACATGCATGTGACACTTTAGGAGGCCTTTCTTATTGTACTATAATTCAATAATTGTTCCAGCTCTGTGCACCATGCCTTCCTTCCAAAGGGCAGCATGTGATATATAATTCTGGTAATGAACAGCTGCATAATTTAAGGGTCAAACTAGCAGGGCACTGTTCCTTATTTTTGTTTTCTTAGCAGTGGCCTAGGTATTTCCAAGCCTATTTGGGAATACAATCCTTTGTCTGCCTTATTTTTCATAGATGATATCTGTTTAGATAATGTTCCAGAAAACAGATTTTACCAACTGAAATTGCAGAGCAAGCTTTCCTCTCATTTTGCTTCAAAGGGTAGCAGTACAGAACTAGAACGAGGTAATTTTTTTCCCCAGCCATGATCATCCTCTGTTCTAACATGCAGACGTTTTCAAACCCTGAGTGATCCCCTTTCCAAAGCATGATAGACTAAAACACAGAGCTATCAAAGGCATTTCCACACAACATTTCTCTCACCAAGGCTAATCTTCCAAATGTTAAAAAGGTCCAGGCAGCTAGGCCCTACAAGATGAAGGCTGCATGCTGATTAATCAGCTGCTTTTTTATTCTGTTCTGGCAAGTGTTCCCTATCTGTAAATAAAAGGTTTACCCTGGATTTCCTGTAAACTAAGGAACAGAAGGCATCCTTGGATCAGACTAATAAAGCAACAAAGCCTTCTGCTGTCACATCCGCAGGGGTAGGTTGTTTGTTCTATCACAAATATCCTTTCAGGTGTCCTGGGGAGAATGAGCTAACCTAACACAAACATCATTCCAACATAAGAAAATTACATGATAACCACAAATTCCTCTCATTATTAACTACTTTCTTTGGCTTCCTGCAGCACTTTAATTGTTGCTTGCTTGAGGAGACCTGTCTGCCATTTGTGTCATTGCAGAAGTTCAGGTTAGTTGATGATGTGTAGCTCAGTGTAGCACAAGCCCCTCAAAGAAACACTGTCATATTCAAGACAAATACATTTATTTATATCTCACGGTGCTGGCTTTCTATTCAGATGGTAAATAGGTAGTGTGAAAGAGATGTGACAGACTCAAGAAGACTAGAAATTGTCTGCAAACTGGCAGCCACTGTGGTTCACTGACAACTAGAATTACTTTCAGGCAGTTTGGCACATCTCCATTTGTCACACTTAAAAGCTTGAGCCAAAGTTATTCAATTAATGCAGAGCACAGTATTTCTCCCTCCTCAAAGCTGAAAGAGAAATACAAATGCTTAAGACTCACAGTGTACATCATGCACCTATACATCACAAAGGGATGTAAAACACTTATAAGTAAAACACACATAACTTAACTCCCATCACACCCTCTTGGCTGCCATTCACCTCAGGTTGTCTTCTATGCTGTGCATACTGCTCTGTACTATTTATTCCAAACAATGATTTCTTGTGTAGAGTGAATCCCTTCTGCTGTAAATCATGCAAACAGCTAGCACAAATAGTTTGTGAATACAGCAAGTATCAGGGAATAAGCTTTTGAAATATCCACCTAGGGCAAGAAAGGGAAACGGTTCCCTCCCTCAGCAAGATTTTGAAGGCAAGGTGAAGGTTGCTTAGTTTGAAAGTAGAAGACCCTTCATGAATCAGCATCAGTTTTTGACATTATTATGTGCCCATCCATCACTGCACAGCAATAACCACTGTATCTTGTGCTATGACCCAGTGCCAGTTTATATATGATTTTATTTGAATTACTGGTACTGCAGTCATGAGGGTCAGGTTCATACAGCTCTCATATGGATGAAATTTTTCATTGAACCACAGGATTTCCTTGGAGAATTTCCACTGTCCCTAAGTATACAGAACACCTCTTTTATCCAGATGAGCTTTTGGTGTTCAAAGAAGAGAAAAAATTCAACATTTTCAAATACTATGAATGCTAATCAAAAAGATCTGTGAGGTGCTTCTTTAGATTCTCTAAGGCAAACTTAGGTATTTAAAATAGACAAAAGGAAGGCTACACTCCTGGCGATCTATAATCAAAAGGTTTGAAAAACTTGTACTTTTCAAAGTAACTGATGATACAGATCTTTTTAAGAAGCAAGGAAGAAATCATAGGGGTTAAATAATGAACAAAGAATGAGAATGGCACTTTCCCTACTCTGCTATTTGAAGAAAGCTGCATCTGACCCCCTTTGTTGCTTGTTCCTCTTGAAGCTTTCATGAAAAACTGATTTAGAAAAAATATTCTGAGATTCTTCACTGAGTTACTGCCTATTCCATTCAAAAGCTGATATTGAACTTAAAAGCAAGGATTCTGATATTATTTACTCCACTAAACTTGAAATAATGTTATCTCTTACCAATTTAATTGGCAATTAACATAGTTTACCAACATTCTTCCTGCTTAATGACATGATATTTTTGACTGCAAGCTCCAGTAATAAAGATAGCAAATTAAATCTTTGCTACTGGATATTTCAGACCAAGTTTTAAAACTGATCACTAGAATATATTCTGTTTTTCAGAAATTTTCCTGCTGAATTTTTTCATATATAATTTCCTCTGCTATATTTCACCTTTGAATTTACATTCTAGTTATAAAGAAAGTACAGCTTTGCTTTTTTTGTTGTTTTATTCACAATGTTGTTTAGTGGAGGAATAGTTTCTAGCAGTAGCTTGCCTTCTACATCACTGACACATACACTTTGTTATGGAGAAAATTAATTGATTAACCTTTACAAAACACTTGATGACGTTTTTTATATGACAGAAATGAGTGTAATTTGAAAGAGGTGTAATTTCGTGCCTAGACATATAAATAATTATAACAGCGATTATTTTGGAGTTGGGATTTTTTTTTTTTTTTCACTTTTATTTTAGGCAAACCAGCCGAAGAACCTAGAAGGCTAAACCACCAAGGGTAACCTCTCAATTACTTCAGTTCTCACGGTCATTAAATGAAAAAAACACCAGTGCCTAAGTGAGATAAGGCCTAGAATGGTTGTCTCCTGGTACAACCTCTCCCAGTCTCAGTGTGAGGAGAAGAGAATGGGGCAGGGGTTGTTCCCAGCAGGCAGTCAGCATTCAGCCTGAGACTGCACAGATACAGGGTACCCGGCTGGCCTCATTGCCTCAACACAGTTCCAGCATATTTATGGTACATCTGTAATAAAAGTACATACAAGACCTTTTGTAATTTGTGTGATTTTCTGCTAATAAAAATAGAAATGGAATTTTGGTTGTCTGAAGCTAGGTATGTGAGCAAACTGATAAATATATTCATTTTATAAAACTAAACTTGGAGCAAGGGGAAGAACTACTATGCCTTTTTTTTATTTTTCTTTCCCTCTAGATATTCCACACTGCTTTTCAAAACCCATGTAAATATATTTCTTACATTAATCATTACTGCCACAAATAATATCCTGGCCTGTGTCACATTTTATCCAGTCTTTGGAATTACTGCTTGCTTTTCACTGTTCTGTCAAGACTTTTTCAGAAATGTCTGCTTTTATTTTTACCATCTTTTTAAAAGAGAAGAAAAATGCCTTTCATTCAAAAAAAAGTTTGAGGCAACTTCCAGAAGAAAAAACCATAATGAACTACCCTGTCACAAATACCTAGTGGAACTGAGAAGAGAAAACAGAAGATTCATTACACTTGTCTATGTACAGATGATTGTTTGAAAGGTCACCCAGATGAAAAATGTCCTCTAAACCAAAAATGTATGTCTGGTAAAGAAAATGACACTTAGAGGAAAAAAAGGGATTATTCTTACTATTTGCATTAAGAAAAAATGGTATTTTACTGGTCAAATACACAGATTTCACTGTTAGCACACTGCCTTTTTGATTGGAGAAAAATCCAGAAAAAAATGTCATATTTACTTCCTTTACATGCACATAAACATATAACAAGACTTTGTTGTAAATAATCTTTTTTACTTAAAACAACAGAAGCTCTCCAGATAAAGATACTTAATCAGACTGTGAACACTAATTAAGATATGAATCTGCACTCTACAAAAGAG
This sequence comes from Cinnycerthia olivascens, assembly GCA_035048155.1. Lineage (NCBI taxonomy): Eukaryota > Metazoa > Chordata > Aves > Passeriformes > Certhiidae > Cinnycerthia > Cinnycerthia olivascens. The sequence continues at coordinate 61,318,690 of JAWWMU010000001.1, forward strand.
TCTTGAATATCCAACTATCTTTAAAGCATTCTCTGCCCTTGTCTCAGATGCTTTGCATTCCATACAGCATTATATAAATTCTTTGCTGCAATTGCTGTCCTGACATGTTTCCAGTGAAAAATAATTCTATTAAAAGATGCATCATGCTCTTTCAGCTCAAGAATAACATTTTCTTCAGATAAAACCAGTTTTGGGACGTAGGCTGAGAAGCAATAAGGTTACATGAATTTAACGGAATCTAACTGGAGAATCTAGATCAAGGTTATGCTCCTCCATCCTAACAAAACTGTTTGTGAAATATGAGGAATTTTAAGTTAATGTAAAGTCCATAAATAATAGAGAGAATTTCCTCAATTAGTTGCTGCTGCATGAGAAAATGCTGTAGGGTATGCTCTGAATTCATAACTGAAAAAGAAACTCTGCAAAGGATTTATATGAACAAATTGTACACTGCCTCCAAACCAAGAATATTCAGTATGATAGTTTTTTTTTTCTTACTACTGTATATATGCTTCTTTTGTCCTAAATATGTCATGTCAACAGTTCTGTGTTTATTTTATGCACTGCAACACTAACTATCTCCTCAGAAGAAGTCATTGTGGTTGCATATCAACATACAGGAGCCAACTGGCTGTTTAATGATAACAGAAATGTTTTGCCGAATGACTTGCATAATTACACAGGGACACACAATTTAGATAATGAGTTCTTTTTAGGATTTCTATGCTTGGCTGTCACGTTACTGAAATCTACATGAAACTAGAGGTTTAGTAAGTAGAGGAATTCCTGTTAATGACAATAATTAAAAACCCATGCCTGAATGTAACTCTGACTTAAAAGAAATTTAAAGAGATTTTAATCAAAATTATTATATTTCGTAGAAATGGAAGAAATATGCTTAAATTTAATGTAGTAAAGAAAATGAACAGAACTACAGGCAATAAATTTCTGTCCTTTTGAGCAAGGTATCTTTAAGTGATGAATGTCTGCTCTCAGTAGCTGGCCATCATAAACATTTAACTGAAGTTAAATTTTAACAAAGATAAAATTAAAACTAATATAAGAATTAGAATTAGAAAGGAAAAAAAATCTTTTTTTACTGAAGACCACCTAAAGCACAAGGGTGTGTTTATATAATTGTTTAATCATAATCCTACTTGCAGGACATGTCCGACCTTGTGTAGGCACACGTGTAATAATAAGCACGTATTTCTACACATATAGCAATAATTGAATAAATTTAAAGTTAAAACCAAAACTAGTCAAAAGCATTGGCAGCTCTTCACAGCTTGCAAATCCTTTCTACTTCAACTTTAATCTTTCCAGTTTGATAACACTGCTTTATAAATCGTCTCCTAATGTTCTTGCTTCAGCATCTTTCAGTTCTGGAACAGAACAGAATAATCACACTGTTCTGTGAACATGTGGTGACTTATTAGGAGCTAACAGTGCCCAAGTAAATTCTTTCCATTGAACGATCCATTGCAGTGTAATCATGACCAAACATAGATCCCTGATCAATACAAAGGTACATAGCTGCTCTAAAACAGCTCCACTACCAGGGTACGTAATCCACATTTCTAAGCACTTGAAGGACCAACCAATTAAGTGCCAGATAAAGTCAAATATTATTGATTGTAGATTCAAGTGACATTCCTTTTGTTGCTTTTCGTTTTGTTGATTTGGCTTGTAATCCAAGTATTATTTCCTTGAAAATACACTTTTTTTTCCCCCAGTGGCTGCACTTACATAGCAATAGGATATGAGTGGTTTCACAGAACAACATAATGATGCATTGACTTGGAGATGAATGCTGCTAAAAAACCGTTGGAGACAGAGAAATCAAGAGGAAAACATATTTTTTTGAAATCTACTAATGGTCGAACTTCAACAGCTTTTAAACATCAGGGTTTGACAATCCCATGAACTTTTCTAAAAATTACCAGATAACTATATTTTAGTAATTGAGAAATGCTTACAAAAGATAATTTCATTTTTCTTCCATGGACAGTGGAGAGGGAGTCAAAAATGCTATAAGGATCAAGAGTAAGGTGTTCTTTATGAATACATTTCTGTGTCTTAAACATAGTAAGGCACTCCTACAGTCTAGCCCTATTCTTCTAATATATGCAAAAGTCCAAGATACCAACTACAGGCAACTGCATTGCTCTTTTGTTCTCTTTTTTTGTCCTTTTACTGCTTTAAAATCTTCACTGAGAAGATATAGATTTCACAGTTTGGAAAGAAGAAATATAAACCATAAAAAAAAATTACTCAGATGCAAAACTTTGCAATAAAAATCCCTTTTATTGGTAACAATTTTTCTCACCCTTTTATTCTTAACCAAACACACAAAAAACCCCAATGTTTTATAATTTTTTTTTTTTTATATACTCTTCTGGGATATCTTGTCTGCAGAGAAGTTCATATCTTTCATCTTCCCTTCCAGAAACATTTTCATATCACCAACATGTACTTCCTATTTTAGAACCACGAAAAGAAGGGAGTGAAAATATTCCTTCCCAGTTGGTAAGGAGACCACCTCCAAGCTTTTTTCTTCCAAGACTCTTTCTTTCTGAGAACAAAGTCCCTTTGATGAAGTTTCACACTGGCCAGATATGCTCTACATCAAGTTCCTGAACGGGAGTCTTCAGCACAGTGAAGGAAATGGAAAACCTTGATTTTTTTGCTGTTCTGCAGTTCTGTAGGGGAAACCTACCTTTGAAGTATCAAACTGGTAGGGACTAAATGTACACTACAGCAAAGTTTTGGGCTCTATGATTCCAAATAAACCAGAGAGCTCTGTCAATCTGACAGTCATTCTGTTTCTTTTTTTACTTCAAGCACCTGACTAAAGAAATAGCTATTTAAAGTTCATCATAAGCTTCTATAAACACTGATAATCAGGGAATATCAGTGATTATTTAAAGCTTCCAAAATACAGTGATTTATTATATTTGGTATAGATCCATCCTTCTGGTGTGCACATTTTCATTTTTCAAACACATTTAGCATATTCTCTTAGCTTTTCTCTAGCTTTATAAGAACATTTTCATTTATCCTAAAACTCATTAATAAACTTCTGCTTTGTACTTCCTTTTCAGTCTGCTATTAAATTAGTCACAGTGTCATATGCATTTTCATTCATACACAGGTAGAATGATATTCTGGTGAATTTTTATCTGTCTGTTGCCAGAAAGCTGTGAACAGAGACACGGAAATATCACATATTTGGAGAAATGCCACCTGGCACAAATCAGTCACTAGGTGGCTGCATATTGTGAAGAGAAACAACTGGCTAAATAGAAAATCCACTTATTAGAACCCAGCAGTGCATCTGACTTTCACATTTAAGAGTGAATCAAAATATTTGTGTCAGTTAGGATTTGATGGTGTTTAACAATTTCCTTATTTTTGCCTGCCTCTGTAACGTAATCTGTTATTTTTTATCTCATGATACTCTACTTTGTCTATTTGTTAATTTGTTGGGGTTTTTTTTTCCCAACACACAGCAAAAGGAGAAGAAAAGTTTTTATTAAACAAGGCACTGGTACTTTTCATGAGACTACAGAGACCAACACAGATAATTCCTTTACTCAATACTTTTAAAATTCACTTTCAGCTCAGTATGAAATAGAAGCTATCAGAGCTTCTCAAATCCAGTGGTGTCCTTTGATGCCACCTCTTCCTATGGCATACACACCCTACCTGCCTCTGTATTTGTGAAAGGCTGCTCAGACAGAAAAAGAAGTGAGAAACCAATTACCTGAGCTAGCAGAAACAAGGCATAAATTTCGTAGCAGATTTGGTTGACTTAATTGAAAATTTCCCATAAAAATATGGAGCTTTTTCCAGGGGAAAATAGAACTTTTCATGATGTAAATGTCTGCCATTTCTAAAAGGTTACTGCAGATGAAAATCCAGGAAGGTCAAGCTACAGAAAGGTGCAAAAAGAATCTGCACTGAAGCACATATTTCTGAATTAAAATACTTGATCCTTGGGTAAAAATTATTTGGTTTGGGCTTTTTTTTCCCCAAAAAATGGTCACATTTATTCTTCCAAATACCTCTTTTTACATGATTCTGAGGTATAATTTGGATTGTGCATAAAACTTGATTGACTTTTAAAATTTATAATTCTTCTTCTTCTTGTCTAAATGCAAAAGCACATGAACAAGAAAAATTAAATAAGGATCAACAAACTTTTCATGCCACCACAACTGTAGTCTTATATTACAGGTTTTATAGGATGTGACACTGAGAAACATCACATGTGAAAAAATTACATTGAAGTCCTACTCTGTGTTATCCTCTCCTCATGCTTGTTTCAAGTCCAACACCATAGATCATGTTGACAGCCTTAAATATGAAGAGTGATCTGCAGAAAACAGGACATCAAGTAGCAAGTCAAAGGAGGAGGTACTAGAACTAAATATGATGTGATGAGACACATGCAGTAAGCTCTGCAAGTGTAAAATTGGACTGCACTTACAGTGTGTCATCGCACCTGTGCTGGGTTCACAAATTCTGTTCTTCTGGGACCATTTTGAATGTTCCAAATCTCTTAGCACCTGTCAAATACCTGTTTATTTGGGATTTTTGCCTTTAAAGTAAAGCCAACTGCAAAGGACCCATGTTCTTTTACTTCACCACATTACATTCATTCTTTTATGGACATGCAACATTGTACTGTAGCACTTGAAGTTGGAAGCCATCTCTGAAAAGATTTGCACACAAAATTAAATAGATTTTTTTTTTAACTTAGTGAAAGTACTTACTATATGCAAAAATAATAATAAATACTTAGTGAACTTATGCTAGTCCTTGATAATTGCTTATCATAATGAATTTGTAAGTGAATGCACTCAAGTTTGTGAGGCTGCTTCCTTTTGGGTCTTCCAAATCTTTGGTATTAGGATCCCAGATCTAACAGACTCACTTTTGTTCAGAGAACATTCATTTACACTCATCAAAACATTTTCTGAATTTCATGTGAATTCTAGTGAAATGACCTGTAAAAAAAAAAAAAGCACCAATTTTCTTGTGCAAATTCTTCCCAAGAAAAATCCTCTTATCATGTGTCCTAAGTACATTGCCTATTACCTCTCCTTTAAATGGTTAGAAGCTATAAGAAACTCATTTTGCAGGATATGATGGGAAATAAAAGGGATGACCTTGATAGTTATTACTGTTTGAAGTACCAGAGTCATTTAACAAAGTTGTTTTAAAAAAAACCCTTCTAACCTGTGAAAATGTAATTAAATTGAATTACCAAGACAGATAAAGCATCCTAATAATGAAAAGGTTCTAATAATTGCAATTTCAATACTTTTTTTAACGTAATTACTGTTAGCATTATAACACCTACAGTGGATTGTTATTGTCTATGAGGATTCAGAAGGAAATAATTTACAAGATGCAATTATTCCTACTAGAGACATAGTTTAACATCAGTCCATTCTTCAGAAAGACTGTCCATATCTTTCTGCCAGTTAAAAAAAGTTAGCTTTTCTATTAGACACTTCATTCTGTACCAAAGCAATTCAAACCACTACCCCCTGTGCCTTAAATTACTTCATTTAAGGGAATGCACACACACACACAAAAATTCCTTCATTTTCTATATACATTGCGTAGTCCAATGCCAATTCTGAAGTCCTTAGAGGTGCAAAATTGACTTTGTCAAGTGAAACAGGTACATAAGCAGCAAATGTGATTCTGCGAGAGCCCTGGCTAGAATTATAGAACAGTAAGCACAGGAACGCAAGTGGAAGATGCACAGACTGGACAGCAGCAATCCTTTAACAAAACTGTAATCTGCAACAATTTATAGCAGCAGAGAATTTGGTTCACTGATTCAATCCAAGAGAAAAAACTCACAACATATCTCTGCAGAAATGCCTCTCCTTGGCTTAGCTCATCAGGCACATTGTTTTATCCACTGCTGTAAACAAAGAAAAACTGCCTGTCCTCTCTGTGCAATCCTGAAACTCCATTTGATTTCAGCAATTTCATGGTTCATCTACTAGCTGAAAGAAAATTTCTCCTGAGAAGACTACGCACATGAAGCACTGCCAATCTCAAACACTTAAAATTCCCAGTCAAGGATCAAAATTCAAGGCAGCTTACAGAAAAATAAAGATTACATTTGATTACTTAGATATGTCCTCTACTTTCCTGAAGTTCTTAACATTTTATTTCCAAATTTATTTCTTGGATCACAAGTAATAGGCATTTATTTACTTTTTTAATAAAATAAATGTGCTCATACATATTTCCATAATTCCGATCTTCTAAAATAAAAATGTTTCCAATAACATGAATATGTAACCCTAAAGAAGTGGCACTGGTCTCCTCATATAGAAAATGCCCAGGAATAATGTGTGCAGGAAAATTTTCATCAGACTAAAGATTTTTTAAAATAGAAATCTCTGCAACATTTCTCTGATTTACAGTGTGTAGCCTGAATTCAGGTCATCTAGCCTTTCTTAGCAAAGAGAAAAACTGAGCAGGATGACAGTGAAGATGGCTTGCACTTCCTTCACACAGTGTCATGGTATTTTATATTCTCTTGCCTGTGATACTGTTGATTTATGACCTCTGTGCTACTAGAGATCACACAACTTCATAATGTTTTACATGAAAATAATTTTTAATTCTCATTTTTTGGCCTCCCTACCACTACTGAGAAAATATAGCAGATTATTTAGCAAATGGGTTTACCACATATTTATCCTATTTTTTAAATTATTTTTTTTCTTATCGTTTGATTTAGCTGCTATATCATGTACAAATGTGTGTTTCCAACAGCAAAATAACACCTCAGCTTACCTGGGATGTGCAGGCTCTTTAAATTTTACCTATTGTACTACTGGGGAAGAGAGGAATAGGAAAAAATGATTACCTGCTCTACTTAGTTTACAGAAAGAGAATAAATGAAATGAAAATAAATAGAACATCATGCGCTTAAAACTTCTATATAGTTTTGCCAAGCACAGTTTAAAGTAGAATGAAGTAAAATTAAGATTAGGATGATCTTGAGCTACTATTGTAGGAAGTTAACATAATTAAAATTGCCTACAGCTGCATTCACATTTGTGTGCTTTTAATGAATTCATGATCTTTTATTAAATTGCAATATTAGTAACTTGACTATGTGATTGTAGGGTCAGATTCACATGTATGTGACCATTTAAATATTTCTGTATTTAATGTTTCTCTAGTTCAACTCACTTGGCAATGTTTATAGTGCTTTTATTTCCTTCTTTGTTCTAACCAGACAAACTTTGGTAAAATACTTAAAATAAAATACCTGGGAGAATTTAATAAATGTTGTAAGAAACGGACAAAAAGATGGTATTGGATAGAAATTCATTGAGTTTTTACCCACTGAAAAAGTGTTAACGAGCAACACACTTGTTGTCACCATTAAAAGTCTAATTAAACCAAAACTTTAATCTTCTGAATCATAATTGGAGTGCTTGCAAAAATTATAAATTCAATTGGAATATTAGGAAATGACAATGTAAAGTCTCAATCCTTAATACTTCTTGAGAATTTCAAATTGAGGACAATACTAAAGGATTTTCATTTCAAGAAATTACTCATTAAAGATGTTGCAGTTTATATATATTTAAAATATGAAAACAGCCTATTTGAAACCTTAGTCCTTCACTTTTTGTTAAATTTATAATTGTTTTCATCTAAAGAGCACATAATAACACACCCTATAGGATCAAACCCACTGAATTGTTTATAACAAGAACACTGAGACAAACAGCATTGAATTAGAAATCTGTAATAAATGAACTTGGTTAATGATAATTATTTTCTACTTCATTTGTAAAAGTGAAAGGAGAAGAAAGCCCAATATGTCCTCTATTACGTATGTATATCAATGACAAAAATAATTTTTTTTTGCATTGAAAAGGTAAGAGTGAAGTCTACTTTTTCAGTAGGAGCAGTGAATGAAGAGATGATTAAAAAAGCTTTAAGTACTAGAATGAAAAGTGGTTATAAATCTTGACTTACAGTACAGAACACTTTATTATTAAACTGAGTTATTATAGAAAAAATAGGATCACTGGGGAATCAAATCTCTCAGTAGAGCTAAGACAATACTGAAGGTATTAACATCAAGTGCCTTAATATGCATGTGCATTGTAAGAACACAATATAGTGTCAAGTGAATGATGTATGAAGTGCTGCTCATGGGCAGGAAATCAATTATAGAATCCATGGGCTTATTACTCTTATTGGAAGGACCACAACATTTGATAACCTTTCAGTGGATATTCTAGCACACTAAACAAGGATAATTGTTGCAAAAAAAGTTCATTTAAAGCAAAAAATCTCCTTAAACCATTCCATAAAATAGAACTATTCTTGAGGTAGTCATAAAATCATAGGCCATTAAGAAGTCTCCATAGACCATCTCTTCTACTGATTTCTCCAGGTGGAATCAGTAATATTTATGCCATTCCTTAGAGGTATCTGCTTTTAAAACCCATGAATGACAGAGTCTTTGTAATCTACTGAGAGAAATTCTTTCAGCATGCTTCCATATCTATACTGATGGAAGATTTTTCTACTGCTTAATGTAAATCTTCCTTAGTGTATTATTGTTTTGTCTTAATCAATGTCTACATGGACACAGACTTTGCAGTAGTCTGTTATGTATTTTAAAGCAATCATATCCCTCTGTAATACCCCTCCCTTCATGACAAGTCAAATTTCCACAAACTTTACAAGCAGATCACTTGTTTTAAAATCTTTCCTTGATCTCTTCTGTACTCTGTTCAAATGGTCTGCATCCCTCAAGTTAGGGGTCTGCTCAGAATCGACTGAGAGCGCTTATTTCTTTCCATGGACTATTAAAGGAGCCTAGGGTTATTAGCCTCCCAAGGATAAAGTTAATCTTTCTGAAGCACTGAAGTAAATAAATTGTATTTTGTAGTGTCTTGCTAGATGTCTGCAATGTAAGGACCATTGCTCCTAAAATAGCTCCCTGACTATTATTGTATGGCAAATGATGTGAATGACTTGTTGCTATATTCACAATACAGATGGTCTCAAAATGCAGAATTATGTGGCTTTATTATGTGACTAGGTTCTAAAGTGTGCTACTCAGCTGTCTTATTAAACTTACCATGTAGAATACTTCAATTTGTTAAGGTATGCTATAAGTCAGAAGGTACTCACTGGGTACAAACTATTTGAAGAAAAGCTTCACTGAGAAATAATCGGGTGCTGCATCTGAAAATGTCTATTCATTTAATTATGTTTCTTTTTGCTCATTTTTTTCACTTAAAATGTTTTTATTATTGATTTTGTGTGTGTGTGAATGTGACTTCATCACATAATCTAAACCAACGGTCAATTTTGACTCTTCAGAATATTACTTTTATAACCTCTGGTTGCAGATTCTAAAGCTCCCCCACCTTTGGCTCTAAATAACAAGTTTCTTCATAGGCATTCTCACGTTGTTTATTGACTCAGAAAACTAAAACTGAAATTCAAAAGTAGAAGAAAATATGTTCCTGTGAACAGCATTTCCTTAATGTGGCTGCTTGTAGGTCAGTCAGGTCTGAAGAACCAAATGAACAGCAGCTAAGAAACACTGCACACATGGAATGGAAGCCACCCCAGTCTTTCCTCATGACATTTTAAAAGTCGCTAGTAAAATAAATCAAAATACTGGGTCAGTCGATAAAAAAAACATGACTGTTAAAATTTTTCCGCTCACATAGCAAAGTCATAATGCACAATAGTACAAACATGCAGTGTTTCCTTAAAAACTAAAACAGTTCTGCCATTAGAAGCCTTTTCTGAATGGCAATGAAAAGTATTGCTGGCTGTAAAACTGATGAGTAGGTTCTGTTCTCTCAGTAGAGAACCGATGAAGATGATCTGCATTCAAAAGGAAACAGCCAGAAGACCCCGTGTGACAGGATACAAACTCAGAAACCGAACATTTACAATTATGAGACGGTACAAATACACCACCTTTTGCCAGCTGTCTATTGCAATAGAGTGACTATTGCACATTGTATAAAGGTTAATAAAGGCTAGACACTCAATTAATTTAATATCAGTCTTTCATCTGACATCAGCACCTATTGAATGTGGCCCTCAAAAAATGTATGAGGGCATATTTCAGAGATGTTTTCTTTTATTATCTTAAAGAAAACAACATTGATAATAACAGAGGTAAAGATGTTCTTTCCTATATCTCCTGGATGAATAAAGCTGTAAAGTAATAATGATAAAGTAAGAAAGTAGGAAATAGCGAGGGATGTTATTTCCTTGTAGCTGGTATTAACTGCAAGTCATAAATTCAGTCACACACACCTGCGCACATGCACACAAACACACATCTCTGTTTCAGTGCTTCCACCAAGGTCACTCTATGCAAAATGGAACTCACACTCCAGATGCTGAAACCAAGGTAGTGTTTATTAATCTCAAGATGTGCTGTTTGTAAGGGGTTATCACCTTCACGACTGCCATAGAGTAGATCTCACAGATCTCTTTGTGTTGAGCAAATGCTCATTGCAAAACGTGCATTGTCATTGTACTTGACATGCTTCTGACACTATTTTTAAAGTAGTGGTTTCCACAGACAGCTCACAAATCTGCAACACAAAGAAATGAGGACAAACCCAATCTTTCAAAACTTTAAAATACATATTTTAAGCTAGCAACCCTGGATGATTTGAAAATACACTGAAAACAGCCTGAAGTCATGTACTTGAACAGTACGTGACACCATGTAGGAAAAATCCGAGGTAGTAGTGATAAATATGAAATTTAGAAAATGGTATCATCCTCTCTAATAATTACCATACAAATATATATGTTTTATTTGTATTCTCAGGCAGCTTGATCCAGAGACATCAAACAACTATCCCAGCTCTATCAAAGTATTTCTTTTTTTCCTCGAAGCTGAAAAATCTTTACTTGTAAGACACACAAAAGTAAGTCAACTCGTTGATACAATCTCTGATCAGAGAAAGTCTTTGAGAGTAAACTGAAGGTAATTCATTCAAATGGGGTACCACTCTGTTTTCTCAAATACTAAAGATCTCCTCTATTCCTATACTGACTAACCAATGAGATAATCTACATAAAACATGTAGCACTGTGTGTTTCTACTGAATCAATACAAGTCTGAATCTACACAAAAGCACAACCAGGATGCATTAAGCACATACTACCTGCGCTCTAACAAAGAGTTTCCCAAATGATGTGAAAAGCTGTGTGTTAATCTCATAAATTCACTCCTAGAGTCCTCCATCTGTTTCTAGTTCTGCATTTTAACTGTAAACGTGCATAATTCAAACCAGTCGTTCTTCTATATAAATTGAAATTTGCTGTACAGGAATACAATGATTTGAATTGAAGAGATGAATGAGAATTATGCAGATGACTTTTCCATAACAGAACACATGCTTTTTCATTTGAGGTATAAAGAATACCACTTCACAATTCCAGATCTGAGAAGATATCCACCTAGAGCTTGAAAACAGTACTTATACACTCTTTGTGGCTATGTTACTAAATGTGCCCCACTGTTCAAACAAGATACAAAACATTGGAATTCATAGAATCACAGAATGGTTAAGGTTGGAATGGACCTTAAAGACCCTCTAGTTCCAACTCATGACACATACAGGGACATCTTTCACTAGGCCAGGCTGCTCAGAGCTCTACCCAGCCTTGCCTTGAACTCTTCCAGGGATGGGGCATCCACAGCTTCTCTGAGCAACCTGTTCTAGTGCCTCACCACCCTCTCGAATGGATAATTATAGTTCTGTTGCTTGTCCAAAAAGTTTATATTTCTTAAAGAAATTTGTAAATCTAGTCTGGATGTCGTTATGCCTTTTATGCTGAATTTTCACTGACACAAAATGCAGCATTTCATCCTTTCATAGCTTGGCTTATTTTGTCATAATGGATGGAGTATGTCCTCTACTTTCCAGTCTCCTGTCTGCATAAGACATCCTGAGCATAATAGCAAGTAGTTTAGGGTTGTTTGCTAAATCATTTTACCCAAAAATCTAATCTATCTCTCTCCACCTCTCCCTCTGTTGGCAAGAGGATTGTTGCTTTGAATTTTAATTTATCTGGCCCTATGGACTGAAAATCCCTACCATGTGTGTATCTACTTGAAGCCAGTGTCTGGTTCTGATGCCAAAGAACGCAAGAAAGCATTTGGTGTGTACCTGCCAGAATTTAACTCTCTTTGAAAGAAGTCTACCTTAAAACTGAACTGGCACACCAAAACTACTCTGCAGAGCAAAACAACAGAGGAAAAAAAAAGAGAAAACCAGATTTTTTAGGGTAGAGCAACAGATACAAATCAAAATACTACTGCAGATGTATCCACTTGATAATCACTGCAATGTTTTTTCTTCATTCACAAAGCGAATAAAAAACCAAAACAGACAAGAATAACAACACTGACAGCAGTAATTGTAAGCCACTTCTAAGCTGATGGTCCTGTGTGGTAGCATTAAAAATTGAATGGTACTTCGAAGAAACTATTCAGTATGATATGATTAATCAGGACACTTTATCAAGAGAAAAAAAACATAAATTATTTATTCAATATAATATGGTTTGTTTTTTTTTTCCATATTTCATAGTACTGTCAGTACAACACATGGCTTAGAAATATAGACCTCTGTCAGCGGTGACCATTGATACTGCTGTCAGGAAAGTACAAAAACATCCCCAAGAAGACTTCAAAAATAAAACTTATTTTTAGGTGAACACAAGTGGAAAGCACTAATTATCACATAGTTCTGCAAGACTGAATTGTAAACACAAAATATACTTTTGACAGGTTATTCTCATACTTTTTTTTTTTTTTTTGCTCATGGTATTTGATGATATACAAATGTAGCACTGCAGTGCTAGATTTTGCTGAGAAAGAAAGTAGATTACCACAGGCTTAATGTCATGTCCTGAATCAGATCATGTCCTTGTCCCATAATCTCATACATTACATACGCTGAGCCCTAATCTCCTCTCCTGACCTAAATGTATGATGTGGTCAAACCCTCGAAAAGCACAGCAAGTCACTGAATAGAGTGTGAGGAGGGCCCCCTCTTCTGACTAAGGCCACCACAAGCCAAATGTTGGCACTGCTCTTGGACTATTCAAAATTACTCAGCTCTTAACCTTTTAAAAATCACCTCATTGAGGAAAAAAATACTTATGCTAATGAATAACAATGCTATTTCTAAAATCATATTTATATGGTCAGGTTTTAAACTTTCCCATTCTAAATCTTTCTCAGATATATATTTCTCTACTAATCTCATCAGGGGTGAGGAGGTGATTTTTGAGTCTGGTGTGGGTATTTTTCTTTTCTGTTTTGGGGGTTTTTTTTGTGTGTTTGTTTTCTTCGTAAAATTAAATTAGTATAATTATAACAGGATATGATATTGTGAAGATATACTAAAAAAATAATTAATATGATTTAGGCAGATAGCAATCAAACAACTTAGGTGACAACAATTAACAGGACAAAATAAATTTGTAAAAGCGTTAGCTAGAGTCAGGAAAAAAAAACAACCTGGTACATCACTAGAATTTTAAAATACCCTTAGTACTGCTTGCACAGTTAATATTTTCAACATTTCAATACTGTCACCTTTAAGATATACAGTAAAGCAGATTCATTGCTAAACTCGGCCGTTCTAAACTTAATTGCCCCTACGTAAAAGCAGAATTCACTGGCAAAAAAGATTGTTTGTGTCAGAAAAATATTTTCTTTCCATTGCTATGAACTGCAATTTGAGTTGTTTTTTAAATTATTACAAGCTGTGGAGATACTATTGCCATAAACCTACTTTAGTAAATGGCCAATAAACCAAATAAAGATTTTGCAGCAAAGATAAAATATTAGCTTATATGAACATCAACTGGAAGTTTAGAACCTCCCTCCTTGTAAGTTTAATACAGATGGCAAAGGGAATATGTTTAGGGATTTTATGGAAGTAATGATGGGTTCAGTCATATAACAGACTGAAATAGTGTCTTGTCTGAAGTAGGATATTTTTTCCCCAATGTTTATAACTGAAAGAATATACTTGGACTATACAGGAAAATAATTAAGAATGGCTACTCTCTGCCCAACACATTAAATTGCTAATTTTTTTGACAGCCAGAGCTGAATTACTAGTGTACAATGAGACATGAGCCGTACGGGAAGGGAAATGCAATTGCCAAATAAAGGATTAAAATGGAAGTATGTGTGTGTGGGAAATCTCTGTCAGGGAAAAATAAAATTGCATGAAGGAAGACCAAATGGCAGTATGTTGTCATAGCATTCAAAAGTGCAATTTGCAGATTGATTTCCCTGCTCTCTTTACATAGTAGATGTAAAGATTATGCTGAAATCCAGGAAAATTTGATTGTACATGTGCCAATGTGAACTGAGAACTTGAGTCAAATGCCTGCCCCTTTTCTAAGAAATTTATAATGAGAAAATAGCTCTACAAAGCATTTCTTTGGAAACACATCCAGCAAATTTTGCAGCCATGCATTTTAAGAGTGCAGGCATGCAAGACAAGTCTCTCTCACTAATTTAGCTCATTCTTGCAACAGGACTGACTTTGTGCAGCCTTCTAGGATAAGCATGAATGTCAAAAATCTTATATTTCTCTCATTTCAATGCTCTCAGTCTGTTTGGTTGGGGTTTTTAATTATTTGTTTTCTCTATTTCTGGCTCATGTTTGGCAAGTCTGTGGTTCCCACAGCAGAAGGCAGAAATACTGCAACCTCTTCTCTATTCCTTAAGAAATATTTCTCAAATGCCACACATAGTCTACTTGACTGATAGATGCACCACCTCTGGAGCAAAACTTGCCACTCCTATTCCTCAGTCATCTCTGTTTATTTTGGAGAATCCGGCTTTCCCCTTCAGATACTTGCCAACATTTCCGGAAGATGTTTAACTGGCACACCATCAACTGACATATCTACGGCAGGAAGGCTGACTAGCTGTGAAAGATGTGACTCTCAACCCCAGAAAGACTCAAAGCACTGGAAACTGAAACAAACCCCTTAAGAGCATATGTTACCCTACTTACGATGAAGTTTTTGTGACAATCTTTTAATTGCAGCCATATGACACTTGCTTGTAAGCCAGAGGCACTGAATATGAGTGAAAAGTCTCATGCAAAGTACTAAGCTTTGAATTTTCAAAGGTGATTTCTAAACAGACAAGTAGCTTCCCTTACAGCACAAAAATAAACAAAACCCCAAAAGCTTTTCTTTCCAACAGTGCAGTTCTTATACAAATCATTCCTGGCAAAAACGTATAAATTCTGGCCAGCAACCAGGTTTTTAAAAATATACTGTTAATGGAGTCCCTGTTTTGTGAATAGCTTAGATTGGTGGGAGCAGAGTTCATCATACAGGATTTAGACAGAAGGAGCCAAGCTGATAGATTATTTTTAGTGAGTCCAAAGCATACGGCATTTCAAAATGCTTGGGTTCTACTGTTAGTCTTAGCAGTCCATGTGTTCAAGTAGTATTCCCCTAGATGCAAGTGAAGTTAGTTCATGTTTTCTCCAGAATAAAAGATAATTTATTAATGTCTAGACCCTCAAACCTTCTTTCCTGCTTTCCTTTTCTCGAAAACATCCAACATAAATTTCAGCTTTTTCACCATCTCCATTCCTCTCTCCATCTGTTTCTACAACCAAACACACTATAAGGGAAGTAGATACCAGTTACCTGATTCATTTATTTGTAATAAGGTATGAAGCTCCAGAGTGGCTGCCATTGGCAGGATTTGGTTACACTGTGGGAGGTAGAAATGAAAGACAGCTCTACATGACAGGGTTATGAGGATTCAGAGAGTGAGATAACATGCTGAGATACATAATTTCAGCAAAGTACAATTTATAAAAAAGAAAGTAAACTCATACAGTTTTCATATTAAAAGAGCATAAATAACATCAAAGTATCAAACGGAAACATCAGAGAAAAGAACAAAGAAAATATAAAGAATGAAATAAAATTAAAATTTGTATATGCTAGATTATATCACTAGAGATATCCAAGTTTAGTCCTGGATGTAATTTGGTCTCAGAGTCAGGAAAGCACTTAAGCATGTATTTAAATTTATCTCCATCTAAAGGAGCACATTAGCACATGCTCATCTTCAAGCATTAGCTTTAGGAGCCATCAACTTCTGTAAAACTTAAACACAAGCTTAAAAATGCGATCATGTAATTAAAGCTCTATATTGAAAAAATATTCCTCTGCATAAGGGAACCTTTGCCATGTCCCTTCAAGTGGTTGCATTGAGTGAATTCTAGAAATAAGTGTGTAGCATTGAAATGGTATTGGAACATTATTATTTAAAAAGCGGAATAGAAAGGAAAACAGCAGCTACTTAGGCAGAATTTATAGCATATTCAGGTGTGCAAATTTCACCTTAAACAACCATATTTGTCAAATAGTTATGGTTAGGAAGAGGCTTCCCCTATTTTTGAGTGCAAATCCCACAGGTTCTTAAGTGTTTTCTGTTTCCCGAATCCATGTTACTTGGTTCATTAGTTAGCCCAGGCAGAAACAAAAATTTTTCTTCCACTTCTGTTGTCATGTGGAAGACCCTGCCTACACTGTGCCTTCCCAAAGGCTCTCAGGAAAGAACAAACCTGGCAAATCTATTGTCTAAGTCCTCGAAAAAACACACTCAAGTTTTGCAGCTTCCTTCCTTAACCAAAAAGGCTTCCAGCTGGAAACAACACAAGGGTCAGGAAGATTATGAGAAGAATGTCCAGTGGCTTTTAAAACAGCAAAGTTAGGAATGAAGCTTTAGAAAGGTACGACTAAACAGTCATGATTAGTATTTTTGTCATAATGGAGTTTTGTATGAGATCTTCAGAAAACTAATGGATTTATCCTCTGGCAAGCAAAAAGAAATGAATTGTCAAAACACAAATTATTTGCCTAATGTGGCACTGGAAATCTATGTGAAGAAGCAAAATGAATTTACACTAATATAATTCCAGGTTAACTGCAAAAACTTGGGAAAAAAATGAATTCATAGAAATAAGAAAGAGACAAAAATAATTGTTTAAGAGTAAAAATAGACAATTTTTTTCACATTATGATTAAATTGAATCAAATCAGTAAGACTGTACACAAATGCAAATACTAAAAACCAAAAGCAAAGAAAAAGAGGAAAATAAAAACATGCAAAGAACGGGAGGCATTAATTGTAATCGTAAAAGTGAAAAAGAAATAAAAAAATAAGTAACCTTGGTTAAAAGTTAGATTTTACAAAGGAACAGTTTTATTGAGTGAATTAAACAATTCAGAAGATAAATTCTGTGCACAGTTTCTAGGAAGCACTTTTGAAATATTTGAAAGATTAGGCTGAGTGTCAGAAAACATGTTTACAACCTCAAATCAAAACTAAAAATAAATGCAGGAAATTAATGTTTGGAAAGAATACTGTATGCAGCATTACACTGCCAGACTTGAACTTTCTGGACACAAGCTGCTCTGTGCAGATTAATATGAGAGGATCTGACTAACAGCAGAGTACAGTAATTCAGAATTTCAAATATCAATGGGATTCATCTCACTTACCCTTATGTGTGTAACAGCGACACCAGGGAGTGGATAATCACTGCAGAGCAACTGCTATGTTCAAATGGCAGTTCCTTTCTTTCCAAAAGGATTTTGAAAGACAGGCAGCTAAATTAGAACTAGGACTCAACAAGGAACATAGCACAGTTTTGTCGAAAGGCAGATTAGAACATCCCAGCAAGCCCTGTGCTGTCTAGAAACGCTTTTAAATATCAAAATATCTTGGAAATCGAATGTACTTGCAATCGTGGATATTGTTACTGAAAAAAATTATATCATTTCCCCATCCAGAGTCTGGTGATTGTACTCATAACACCAATACTTCAGTCAAGAGACATATGCAAGAGCAAGTATGGTGATAGGTGAGAACATCTTTAGGAGTTCTGCATACCTCATACCTGAATCATTCCCTGGAGATATTTTCTTCCCTTAAAAATAGCTTTCTAGCAGTTAATAAACTTCCAGTGAGGCACCTGACAAGGTATCAAGTAATAGGATGAATCTAAGCCTAATTATATAGACAATCCTATCTGTAGACAACCTCTAATCCACTAAGAAGCTTTCCTGGAAATAGGCTAACGACAAACATAATTTTTCCTTCTCTAAAAATATTAGTTCTTCAGCACCTCATTCCTTGATTAAATGAGAATGTACTTTCCTGGTACTGTCTTGTAAAAATTGCTACTTCAAAACTTACCTCCTATATGTGTGTTTTGTAATGAATTTGCTCCTTACAATTTTTCGTTAGGATCTCTAAAAGACTTCTGGTGCCCTTCAAAATTGATTGGTTCAGAACTCTTTTTTTTTTTTTTTTTTTTTTTAATTTTTCCTTGCTACGTCACCCAAATTCTGAGTCTTATAGTTAAATTCATTTGTCACCTCAGGTCTTATCTGCAGATCAAGTTTAATCTGAAATAATCTACAGTGAAAATCAGAAATTAATTTTACAGAATTATGGAAGAACACTGAACTGAATCATCTGATTCACATTCATTTGCTAGGACTCTGCGGAAGAATTATGAGCAAAGGCTTCAGATTAGACATTTTCCTTTTTTAAATGAAGAATTTTGTAAAAGCAGAAACAGGGTAAGAAAACCAGCTAAACCAGATGAGTTCATCTGGAGTATTTAATGAAAAATAGATCTTCCCAACTTCAAATATAGAAAAATCCTTATTATGAAATATGTGAGATGAACATCAAAGTCTAAAGAAAGTATTGTGATATTTCCAGTTTGCTCAAAGGCATCATTTGGAACTAGTGCAATTTAACATTAGCATTCACAATTATCTCCCTTGTGGTTTACTACTATTCACATTATCTTTCCCTCACAGTGAAAGAATCATCAATATCCATTTGTTGTCTTTCATAGGAAACAAAATTTTCATGATGTAAAGCAATTTTTTTCAGGCTTTTAAAAAATCTTCCTGCATATAACAGAAACATGATCAAGAGCACCCCATAGATTAAAGTAGTCTGAATTAGTTTAGTTTTGAATTCAGTCAATTGTTAGCATTCAGCCTAATAAGCTGTTTAAATAACAAGTTCTTAGATATCAAACAAGGTAATCCCTCTCTGCTACATATGATTGGCCAATTCTGGTCAGAAAAAGACCAAAACATACTATCTGCTAAGCTTTCTAGTAAAAAGTAGGCTGTTATCATGCCTACTGGCACCCATGTGCTTGAACACAAAAGCATATGAAGTAGAAACCAAACTGAGAAGGTTATAGACAAATTAAACCATGGGACGGAGAAAGAACCCTTTTTAAATTAGTAATATCCAGCAAGAGTAACACAGAGAGAACCAAAACATTTTGTCTATCACCAAATAATTTCACTTCTAAATAGTCCTAGGGAAGTACCAAACATTCACTTTTTTCACTGAATTCTAAGATTAGCACTGATATTAATCCACCTAAAATGCCATAATGCATTCATCATCACATATATTCCTAACTGCACTGCTTTCTAATCTGCATCTCCTAATTATTTTCACCCTTTTGCTCTTTTTCCCATTTCTCCTCACAAAATCTCCTCTGGCAATGAATAGCATTTTACATAGAACACTAAAAATATGTGACCTAATGAAGAAGCAGTTCCCCAGTAGTTAATTTGCTCTAGCATTGGAATTTCACTTGAAGGTAGAGATCTTTTGCCTGATGCTTAAAACACAATTCAAAAAGAATGCAAAATAACTTCCATTTTTCCCTGCTGGAGAATGATGTAACTGAAGTTGCACAAAGCATTTACAACATACCAACATTTAGCTAGAAATAATGCATACATTTGAGTCCAGCAGATATCTTTTACAAAATCCGGATGCACTGATTTCCACTGCTTAGGGTCTTGGATATTTGCAAAATTACTTCTCAAAACTTGCTTATTCACAAGAACTTAAAATTCCATACTCTACAATTAAAACCTGTCAGAAACTCATCAGAACTTTCTGTGGAACTCTACAAGGAGGTAAACAAAACAAAAAACTACCTGTAACATATTACTGGCAAGCTCATTCAATATACAACTATCTGCAAAAATAGATAAATTGTAACATGAAGTGTTACTTATGATCAGTGAGAGTATAGGACTGGATTTAGTAGCAAATATTTTCAAGAATTCTCCAATGAATTGTTCTTCTAATTGTTCTCCTAATTGTTCTTTCTAAATCAGTTGCTGCTGCTGGCTGTTCTAGGAATACTTTTATATTTTGCTTTACTCTGTCACAAATAAGCACTTTCAGTGAAGTCCTAGGCATAGAAAGTAGCATCCATCATCTGTTGTTTGCTTTGGCATTGTGATGGGTCTGTTGCTGGCTAAATGCTAATGCACCTTGATGGCATGAAGGCATGCTGATCCTTTCTCCACCATGTCCTCATTCATCACAACCAGTTGTTTTATCTGGTTTTAGATTAGACATTACTTTTGGACAGAAGTCATGTCTGTATGAATGCTCATTCTAATACCATCCCTAGCACCTCCCTTTCCAGTTACGTCTTTTGAGTGTTCGTGGAAGTAGTCCTTTAAAATGTCACACATAAGCACATGTATTCTTCACTGTCTAGTGTGTATTTAAATGTTGTTCAGCTGTCAAACGACAACAGCATGCATATCATATGGAAAGAAAAAAAAACCAAAAACATCTCAGAGTATACTTGAGGCTGCAGATACCTGAATATCAACCACAGCAAGGCTTCTGAAGGGCTTTAGGCTAAATATGGAAATGTATGTGAACATGTTCACTTTTAAGTTACTGTCTTATATATGACAACAGGTACAGTGTAATCAATATGCAAATATTTATCATGGACCATACACTCAAACAGCAGCTAACAAAACCAATAATTTGGTGAAAAAATAGTAGATCCTTCAGAGGTCTGAGAAGTAGGGGCGACTCGGAACTGACAATGAGATAAAATGAGATGACACAGAAAATCCTAAATAAATAACTTTACAGAACAAGATTTAGAAATCAGTGTATGAAAACTGTACTGTGAGTTCTCCTAAGGCCAATGCATCGAATTAGGAGATTATTAGGGATCTATTTATAAATCTTTCTAATGAACTGGCTATTTCTGTCAAAACCGGGGGGGGGAATCTGGAAAATAGTCTGCATTAATGTAGTATTACATTCCTCAAGTTTCACATGTGACTAATTTATGGAAAACTGATAGCAAAAAATACAACAATTGGTAGCAAAAGAATCTTACTGTTTTTTTAAAAAAATTAAATTGCATGAAACTCGCTCTTTCTCCAGATACTTGCAAGTGCTTCAGAAGTTGTTTCAAAGCAATATTAATAGTTCTGTAAGTAATTGCTGCTGGAGGGAGACTGAAAGTGGACCTTCCTGGGAACAAAACTGTAAATTATATTACATTCTTTCTCTCTGTATAAGCAAAAGTGGTCAGATATTAAAAATATACTTCCCAAGAAAGCTGAATTACACAGAAACAGAAATACTCATTCCAAATGTGTTTCTGGGCTACATTTTTAACTCCTTTTTATAGGAATGATTATGGAAAACCCTTTGCTGGAAAGCCCGAAGGAGAAAGTAGAGTGCAAAATTATGCGTTTAAATGAAAATGGAATTAAATATTTTTTAAATTCAATTGTTTTAATTCAACACTTTGGCAACGAAATAATATTTTATAAAGGTTTTCCAGATATTCTAGTAAAAGAATAACTTGTCTCTGATTCATATAACATCTGGTAGCTCATAGAGTTCAGACATAAGTATACTGTGCTCCTTTCCTCTCTGATTTCTGAAACCAAGAAACAATAAAATTACACCCAGCTTTAAGATCTGATCAGTGTGCAACCTCTGTCTTTCCTTTAAGTAATTACTTTGCTATAACTCAGGTAGCCATGTCTTGCCGCAATTAATCTAAATATATTCAAATAAATAATACAGTGAAAGAAAAAACACCTTGCCCATTAAAATGAATTACATTCCCTGGCATTTACCCACTTTAGAGTGTGATATTAAAACATAAACCCATGCTGTGTATTATGCTTTACTGCCATGGTTTACCACATGGTTCTGCAGCCATCATATACAGTATCAAAATTTCACTTGTGCTGGCTTCCTACATTCCATTAAGGATTTAAATTTACGTAGTAATCACTAGCTAAAATCCTTTTCATGTGGAACACCTTGGTAGTAATATCTCTAGAACAAAATTATCCAAAAAGCTCAAGATGGAGCATACAATGATATGGAAAATGGTAGCCAAAAGACTTCCAAAAAAATAAACAAAGCATATTACAAACAAGAATAGAGAAATAAAATGTCTTTACTGGAATACTTTTGATACAGAAAAGACAGGAGAACAAGCCTCCAAGGCTATGACTTACATGTTCTGGGACTGTTCTCTGGCACTGAAGTCAGCAACATGTAAAGCTTGTGCTGCTGCTATTAACTCTTGCTCTCCAAAACAATCAGGTCACGATGAGGCATATCTGAATTGCCTACTGGGAATGGCCTCTGGTCTGTTCTGACTGCTGGACTGTGCCCAGGAGCTGCTGGAAAAGTCTTATTTGGTCTGGGCCAAAACCACACGAGGGACAAATGTAACAATTTAGCAACGTAGACAGCTTCGTTCCAGTGGCTGGAAACATTCCTTGGAGCTGTTTTATTCAGGATAAATATATTGCATGTTGTCACTAGAGATTTTCTATTGATAGTCAAGTTATGTGGAAGGTATTTCAATGACATGTTTATGAATGACAGTACAAAGTCTTAATATAAAAGACAGAAGCATTGAGCAGATTTCATTTCTTTTGAAGTAACAGCTCTTTAGAGCATTCAAGCAGGAAAAGATACTTGAAGCCTCTAATACAAAATGCAAAAAATAGACCTTTCAAGGTTTGTTATATTACACAGTGGAAAAAAATAGCATATTTTAGATAGTATATTAACATATTTTTATATTGATTATGTAATTGAAATAATCAACTTTAATTTAGAAATATGCCTTTAAATCAACAGTTTTTGAATTCAAGGTGTCTTAAGCTTAGAAACAACAACTCCCCTCTGGTTTCAGGGGCAATCACTTTAAGGCATAAAGTGACACATTGACAGCAATATTACCAAACATAGCAAATATACTAACATGACCATGTTTCAGGCTAGTCTATAGGCTTGTCAGACATGTCCAAAGTAAAATATACTAAGTACAAATTTTACCAAACTATTAAAAAAAAAAAAAAAAAGCAACAACTCTTGTACTTCTATTTATGAGAGAATATGTGCACCAAATGAAAAATATTACTAAAGTTTCAACCATCTGTGAAACTGTTTTTTATTTATAAGGAAACAATCAAGTTGATGAAAAAATCAGGAACACAAATCTAATAAAAGCAACACACTCAACATTGTAAAATTCCATCACAAGGCCCTATATAAATAATAAAGCCACAAAGCTAAAAAAGAAGAAAAGTAACTTGATTATTTGTGGAATGGAATTATAAGCAGAATATTAAATTTAAATAAATTAAAGAATTGTCTTTATATCTTCAGACAAATAAGTCCAAATCTGGAAATTCCTAATTCTCTCTTTCACTTTCTCCAAAACAAAACAAAACAAAACAAAACAAAAAAAAAACAAAAACCCCAAAACAATCTAAACCTGCTGCCACATAAAAATTTAATTCATTTCCTTGAAAAATAGATGATTGGTGTATTTTACAAAAAAAAAAAAAAAAAAAAAAAGTT
>JAWWMU010000001.1:61342525-61356503 GCA_035048155.1 Cinnycerthia olivascens
TTTTTTTGAAAAAAAAAAAAAAAAAAAAAAAAAGTTGCAGCAAATTTTCTTTCTCTTTACAGAATAAAGAATGAGAACAAGTCCTTGGCCAAGCTGTGCTATAGGACATGCAGAAATTCTGTTTCGACCTCTTTTAACTTCCAGAAAATAAATGGGACAGCACATGTTCAATCAAAGTGATTATATTACCTGAGGCTGCCCCCTCAAATCTGCAGCTGCTAGCTGGAAAGCAGTGAAATGAGGTCATGAGGATGAACACAATGACTTCCAGAGCTAGAGAAGCACTCCTGGATGTTCCCCCAAGTGACAACATACTTGAGCTGGCAAATATCCCCTTTTGATCAGATATTTCAATATTAGCAGATAAAATTTATTTTGCCTGTAGTAACCAGAATAACTCTGGACATTTAACACATGGTAGGAAACAGGTTCTGGGCACAACATAGCTGCTGTCCAAGAGAATGGAGAAGGCAAAGAGTTTAAGTTGGGAGAAAATCTCAGGAGGTGTCTGATCCCTGTGTGCTCAAAGTAGCATCACCCTTAAGGTTAGGAAAGATGGCTCAGGGCTTTTTCCAGACATGAGAACCTCTAGGGATGGAGACTTCAGAGACCTCCAGGGACACTATTCCTCTGCTTGTCTACCTTCAGAGTGAAAAAGTTTCTCCTATCTATACATAATCACTGCCAAATATGCAGAGATAATCTTATACCATTTGCTTAGTAAAATAATCATACTAGTATGCATGCAGACAAACCATGTGTCATGTGAACTGCACATGTAGCTGGACTCTAACTGTCCAGGCTCCACGTGCTCATATCTTGACATCTTAAAAAAATTAATCCCTTCTCAAAAACTAAGAGTACTTGAAAATCCATAAGCATACTTCATGCAGTGATCCAAGATACCATTATCTGCAACCCTTAGTGTTGTGACCTTCAGGAGATACCACTGTGACTATACACAAACGGGAAAAAAAAAAATAAAATTTGCTCCCACATTCTTCCTTAACTCTTGATATAACACAGCAACCATGACCATGTGTAAGCTATTGTGTCCACTTTAGGGTTATGTAGTGAAAAAACTTATTCTCGCCTATCAAATTAGTTTAAGACAGAAGACTTTGTCAGATGTGCATACACAGGGATATTGAAGCAGGGTCCCAGTTTTCTTCATGACTTATACTTAAAAGGAAGTTTGCAATTTTTCTAGCTATTAAAAACTACTTCCTAGAAGTTCTAGCTATTAAAAGAGAGGTTGACTGTTCAGTTATAATTTTTAAGCTCTTTATAGATGACAAAAAAACCTTGTCAGCAACAAAGTACTACTTCCAAGTATTTTAGCATGTACTAAAACTATTTATGATACAGCTTCTAAATTAAAGAAATCTGATCATGTACGTGCTTAGGTTTCCAGCATCAATGAAAGATTACCTGACAACAAAGAAGCAATGACAACTAATTTGCTCATAAACAGAACTTTTATCTAAAAACACCCCAGGGCAAAGCAGAAGAGAAATGAAAAATAATTGTGAAGGCACAATCACTTGCAATTAACTGACTCCAAGTCTAATTTTGAGGAATAAAATAAAATTCTGTTACTTTCTTTTTGGGGCAGGGGAAGAAAAAAAGTATTTTCAAAAGTTTATAGATTCTGCATGGAAATGTTTGGGGGGAAAAAAAGAAACTTATCTAACTATCTGAGGAATATCATGTAGTTAACACTGGGTTATATGTTTCCATGCTTCAGAAATCTTGCAAAGAAATAATATCTAATCTAATATTTTATCTTAAAATCCCATATTTTTTAAACTTGTTTAGATCTTGTTGATTTTCCTTTATCCATTTCTACATCAAATGAAAAAAATTTTCTTGTGTAAACAGACTGGGCGTATTATAGAAGCTCATTAAATATGGGCTTCTGCTAAGGCAGAGTTTAAAATTAATTTCAATTGTATGCATAAAGAGTTATGGACTGAAATTCAGAAAGAAAAGATGTATTGAAATACATTGAAACTGATAATATTCACCAGTTAATATTATGTCAAAATTAAAAATAATTGAAAGCATTGAGGATGATGAGACCTGTGTGTTTTTATACACAAGAGAAAAAATACATTCACTGGTAAGGGAAATGATGATTTTCTTCAGTATCCTTTAAAATAAAACATCTTTCTATAGCCAACATTGTTGCTGTTGAAAGATGATTTTCAAGTACAAGGGAGAAAATAGTATGGTTGAGGACTATTTTAGTTTTCATAACAACATTATGTGTATAGTTATTACTTTCTTGTAGGTGTCATTAAGGAACATTTGCAAAGGTTCTCTGAATACTCTCACCAGCCAAATCTTGAGCAGATCACAATAAAGTTAAAATACCTTTTTTAAAGTAACCAGCAACTTTATTTAATTTTTATTATATGTCACCATTATGCTAAGCAGGGCAGGGACAACAAATTAACTGTAGAAGGATAACAACATTTTGTTCCCCATTCACACCCATCTCCCCAGCTACAGAGGTAGCACACATCCATACTGCAGAACTCTATTTCCTCTGAACTTCTGATGTTAGACTTTCCAGAATTCCAGAAGGTAGTGTTGTCTAGGATCCCTGTATGCCAATTGCAAAAAAACATAGAAAAGCTAAAAGGCAATGTAAAGCCATGAAATATAGGTTTTTGTCATTTAATCTGAGGTAAAGCATGACAAGAGGTCCATATTCCCCCACCTTCCTAATTTCCAGGCTGAATCTAACCTTGTAACCCAGAGATAGTGCAGTGTCTTGTTATAAAAAATATACTGAAACAAATAAACCAACTGGAAACAATTCTGTAGTTGCATTATAAAATTTCCTTCATGGGCCTCAGGATCTGATTTTACCTACTTTCTTATCTGGAATGCTCACATAGAAGCTTTCAGAAAGGCAAGGAAGGCCATTTCTGTGCTAGTCTGCCACTGGGGGAAACTCAAAACCAAATCTGTAGCAGTGCCAAACCATCAGTAGCACTGACTTACAGAAACCAACAATCTAATGCAAGGTCAGCTTTAAAAAATGTATTTCTTCAAAATAGAAATGTAATTTTTTTCTTTGTAGGAATAAATGACTGAATGAGAAAATTATGTGAAACATGAAAATAAATTAAAACACATTTATCAGCCAAATCTTACCTACAGAAGGCATTGTGTGTGTCAGTTAAAATTCAACTCCTCATTTCCAATCCACAGGGAGTTTATTTTATTTTATTACACTGTGCTCAAAATATTAAAATATTTTAGAATTGGAAATCATCCATTTATAGGGATAATTTTCCTAAAACTGCTAAGTATTATTCACTAATTTCAAATGAACAAACAAATCCTCACCCAACTGCAGTCTGGAAATCTTACTATGATTTAAGGAACAAGTACATTGTCTTATTCCACCCTACCCTTCGTACTTAAAGGGAAATGGAGAAGTTATGTATTTGAGTTATTGAACAAGTAATCAAAATCCCTGGTGATAGCTGACTGTTCAGCAGGATGTCCTTATAAAGAGAAAACCAACGAAAACAACAACAATTTTTAAAAATAACCACACTAATATAATTCTCTTCAATCTGGATACAAAATTGTCATAGGCTAACAGAGTTATCATGAGTTTACCATGTTTTCAGGAGTATGACAGATGATATGTATTTTCAAATTCACATGTTTAAGGACTAGAAAAGAGAGCCCAGAATTACAGACGGTAAAATAATAAGATTAAATTAGATACTGTCAGATATAAAAACCCAAATCTATCAAAAACTTCATGCACATGCATTTTGAATAGAATCAAAAGTTTTATGGTTTATAAGGCAACTGGAATGGAATTAATTATAACATAACTAAATAGCCATATGTGAGGTAATCACCCTGGGTACCTTTTGTAATGAATGAAAAACAAGTTTATCTAGCATAGGACTAATTTCTACCTAAAGAAGCAAGTCAAAATAGACAAATGAATTGTACCCAAAATGGACCTCTTTCTTTTAAAGGCTAACCATCTGCAATGCAGATGTGCATACTGTAAATACCTAAAGCTAGGCAAGATAGAGCCCAATCAAAATGACTTGTTAAAACAACTATAAAAATCCACTAAATTGAAAAGATTTGGTCATATTACTCCTTGGTATATACACTCGTGCTTTAAAAAAAATTAGACTGAGAGCCCTTATTGCCTCCACTTCTCCTTGAGAATGAATTTGTGCTACACAAACCTTTGACTAAGTGTCTTATGTGTCAGTGTTTTAAAACTGCTGAAGTTCCAAAGTACCATCCAGCTTCCACTTTAAAATTGCAGTAAATTAAACAACAGTTCTTAAATTGTCTCTAAGTGGCTATAATTAAGTCTTCACTCCTAATGATGTCGTCCATTCCAAGGACAAATTCAATATGGTAAGAGGTGTAGGAATGAGAATTATAACAAAATCCTACGGCTTGGCATACAGCCATGTGCAAAGGGCATACACTACCACTTCTATAGTTTCTGCAGGAATTTCTGGAAAAGAATCAGACTGGAGAGGATTCAGACAATACACAGTAAAAGACACAATCACCTTTTTTTATTTTGCCATGCCTCTTTAACTATTTTTTGTCTTGTAATTTTTTTTTTTTTTTTACTTTGTCAGAGGAAGCTTAACTAAATTCTCTTTCACATGCTTCTTTCTCAAGATATAACCATGTTAATAGACCAAAGATAATCAGTTCATAAGACCAAATCCAGTTATTAACACATTCCCTTCCCTAAGATTCCTCTACTTTCTTTGGAAGCTCTTATCCTTAAACCTTGTTAGACAATTTGCCATAGAGGAATCTGCAAAGATTCCTCTTTTTAACATGCTCGGGTTAACAACAGATTCTAGCAATGGATAGGAGAGTGAGTTTCAACAGTGTGTGTAAATGGAAAATACTATTCTGAGACAATGTTGCCCCAAATCAGAGACCACTAAAGAGGAAATTACCAATGACAAGCTTTGCATGAAATTGCTATCACTTAGATTAAACAGTAATCAGATAATTGCAAGGGACTTATGAGAAAGAATCATTTTGACTGGAAGAATAAAGAGGAGCGACATTTTGTGATGAGGGAGACATCTCAGAACAGAGAAGTAACAGAGCAGCACTCCAACTGCAGCATGACACTGCCTCAAGTCATCTCAACACTGTCCTGACCTCCTTCTGGGTCTATTGGGTCTCTGCCTCATTTGGCAGCATTGGCAGCTGTGCTCCAGCTGTGACACAGCACGACAAGGTGGCCACATGCTGGCGACCGCACCTTGGACCTTTTTGCACCCGCCGTGGGTTGTAGGGGGAAGCATGGGTGCAGGTCACACACAAAGCCAGCACACTTGCAACCCCAGCAGACACAAGTTTGCATGTGCACATAAGCACATAGTTGTGTGTCTGCAGTTAAAGCCTCCTGGAGTTATTGGAGGGCACCTAGAGATGCATAAGTGTACACTCACATTTTGTACGTGTAGAGTAGCATGCTTTATCTGCTATATTGCCGGTATTGATGCCAAATATATAGCTTATCCAACTGGCTTATTAATTACACAATTCAAAAATTGATTAACCACTTTGATTTGGTTTAACCTAAGTGAGCAGAGTAATTATTTCTTGCCACATTTGTTGCACTTACAATTTAGAATAATTACTCCTATGTTAAAAATATCAAAATAATTCCCACCTATCATCTACTTAACTTATGCCCAATAAGTTCATACAAGACTAAGGATTTGTAAACTAGATTTTATCTTAGATCACCTACATGCAGCTTGCTGGAGATTTCATTTTGCAACTGATTTAAAAATCTTCCAAGAAATTGAGAGAACTTCTGTGGGGAAGCAGTACCAAGCAAGTAATAAACCAACTTATTTTTCATGGTACAGAAGTATACAAATATTTTTTGTTTATATGGTTAGACATATACCTGTAAATAATTTTTCTCCCTGAAAGGCTGGCAAAAGTAATTTCTGTGGAAGCCAATTTAATAGTATAACAACGAGGTGCCTCAGATTTACTTTGAGTTGATTAACTGAGAGCTCTTGAGATAACACAACCTTTTCTTTTTTCCATACGATCCTAGTACTTACATTTCTGCAGAACCTAACAATTGCAAGTGTGCTAGTGAACTTTGTCATGGCTTCTCATTTCAGTTAACCTTTGCCTGATGTTATGGGTAAACTATGATTTTAAGAATAAAAAGAGATCTCAAATATAAAAGCAATAGAATATGTTAGTGCTCTAACTTTTAAAAAAATCTAAGAAAAGTAATGATATTTTCACCAAATAAATGTGCATGCAAAAAGACTGCCTTTTGCTTTCATCGGACAAAAAGCCAAAATTCTCCTTCCAAAATTTCTTCCTTAATATAAAAAGAACCCCATAATACAGTTACTTCATTGACACTTTTATGACAAAATGAATTGGTTAACTGATGTTATGCATGTTTAAATATTTCAGAATTTCAAAATTTTTCTTTTAAAAATGTTAGTTTTCTAAACTATTTTTTTTTTCCCATATAAAAGATTCTGTTAAAATCAGTCTTATGTTGATAAAAATGGTTTAACTGAAATGTCAGATTGTGAATTTGGCTTCTTTCCTTTTGCAAGCAGAAGGTGGAGAAACATAATGTTATCTAAAATGATTATTTCTTTTTTTCGCATATATAGGCATTTGCCAGTGCTTAGATGCTATGGGGAACAACAGCAATGTAATTTTGGAGAATGTCATAAACCTTTGCCAGGTTATCCCATGACATTGTGGCCAGAGAGTTTATTCTGAATGCAGGAGTCAATCTTCAGATTTGGCCACTACAAATTAATCCCTGCAGCAGGCAGTACATGGAACAGTAATTAATCCTTTCTATGACTTCTGCCTTGCAACATTTTGCAGTTCTTTACTTCCCAGAGCTAGTGTCTGTTTTGCAAGTGAAAGCAGCTCCTGTAAGGTATAAGATGAACGAGCAGCTATACAGCTGATAATTTGAGGGTTGTTATATGAATGTTCAGCTCATATTTATGTTAGCTAGCTTTAAAAGTATATAAAAACTTTTATATATGTATATATATTTTTTTTTTTAATGAAGTAGATGATTAGAAAGATTAGGCAAATACTTTTGGAGAGTGGAGTCACTGCAGTGCAATCAGAGAAAGTCTATCTAAGACCAGAGAAGCTGCTATGTTATTTCAGTCCCTTTTCTTCTACTAGCTATTTTAGCCTGAATTTGACTTTCTAACACTAATTGGAGTATTGACTGACCATATAAATGCTTGCCCACATTGTTCTACTCTCACAAATTAACTAGTGAGCGCCTCCGGTTATCTATATAAGGTGCTGATTGATCGTGTGGAAATAATTAATCAAGCCAGACCTGATATGATCTCCAGCCATGTCAGAACTTTCTTTTCTCATTATGCTTACCTAGTGCAGAATTTAAATTTACAGCCTGTGGCAAAAGGTAATGTTTTTTGAGAGGTTTCTACAAGTCAAATTACAAGGAGGAAGTCAGATTTCATTGTAATAAGACTTTAAATGACTCCAATTACATTTCAGTTCAAACAGTCTTGTTTCAAATATTGTTCTGCCTGTCTGGCAGCATTTAATAGAAGTCAACATAGAGTTTAGTGCACTGGGGAATAATATGCCAACTTTCCTACTTGAATCAGTGGAAGCAGGCGTCCTTAGTGGACAGGCACTTAAATGCATGTAATGTAGAAACTGAAATGCTGTTACAACTGTATTTCTCCTTAACGACAAGTACACAGAGTAAGCAATACAATGCCTTTTGCTGCAGCAACTCATTTATCATGAACAAGCTTACTGTCCTTCACCCTTCACCCTCCCCACATACAAAGGCTTAAAAAACAGAAAAAGATCTTTTTAACTGAAAAAGCAGGAGCAGCATACACTGGTACTTTGTTCAGTAAAGTATGTTACACCCTCAGTGAGCATAAAACGTCCCCAGATGTCTGCTCAGCATCTTAACAAGAAAAGCACAGCAGAAGTGATCTTCTAAATCATCAAATCCAGACTACTACACTGACAAACGGGCACTGCTTGCTAGTCTTTTTTGACACACTGTCTCAGTCCTGGCTGGCGCTTCAGCACAGATGTTTTTACAGAGAACTGGAGTTACCTAGCTTCTCCTCTCGACACACGAGCAATGAGACAAGAGGAGAAAGCTTTTAACAAAGCTGTCATAATCTTATGACAACATAAGGAGGCTGAGTGCTAACCCAGCTACTCCTGAAGTGTAGAAGAGTGCCTTTATTCTCCAGCAGTTATACCAGAAGTCTAAAGGCACAGAATCCCAGCCTAGACTAATATTAGATAATTGCCCAAACAGCGCAGAATTTCTGCTACACCCAGAAACACACCACAGCTGATGAAAGCAAAACAAAAAACCAACACTGGATTCATAATTAAGAATACTTCCTAAATATGCATACTTCAGCAAGTAAGAAAAATTCCCTTGGATAAGCTTGGTTGTGAATCCAGGCCCCAGAGCATTTTCTATTTCAGAGGTGGCAGAGACAAAGGCAGTTTTAAGTGCATATAAATCAGCTTTAAGCTGATTTTTGCATTGTTAAAATAGCACAATTCACAGATTTCCTCCAGCCTACAAGAGAAAATTTATGCTTTTACTCTTTGAATGTGGAAAGCATGTATTTGTAGTAAGGAGGAAAGAGTTGGATTCTGCACATTCAGATATATTCCTACATGAATATATCTGCAAAGTGTTTGACATTAAAACATAATTATAACAAGGAATTGTCACAGAGAGCATTTGAAAGCAATGCACTTAGTTTGCAATAATATATCTTTAATAGCCCTTTCAGATCTTCACCAAAAGGAACAGAACACAAATCTGCAACATTGCCCAACTGGGAAAATAAATGGTCATCTTGTTTCACTCATAAATGAGCGCTGTTGGCAGTGAACCATTATAGGAAAATTTATTACCTTATTTCCAGTGGTAGACCATTATCAAATGCTACCAGATGCTCATCTCAATTGTCAATGTCATATTTGAAGACTCTAATGATGCCAGCTAGCTTTCTACATAATAGAAAAATAGGATTTCTTCACCTCAAAGCTGCCTATCCCAGTATATACTCGAGTTTTGCAAGCAGGTTCATTTCTATTCTGAATGCATAATTTCCTCAAAACAGACCACAACTTACTGGAGGGTTTATCACTTACTGCAGAAGATTGTCCTGGTAGCTCTCCATAGCTTAATTCCCAAGAGGAGATAAATACCTGAGATGCAACAGAGTTGTTATTGATGCATTGTTTTATATTTTAATCATGGTACAGAATTTAAATCAAGTATATATGATTAAGGAAAATTAGAAAACAAACAAAAAACCCTCAGAAGTGTATTAAAATATTTATGTACTTATTTAAAACAAGCTTATTCTGAACAGTGTGTCTTATATAAGTACAGATATATCATATAGCAAGGCTTTCAATGCCACAGTTACGAGTTATGGCTTAGATTTTAGCACAGCTAATCAATTTTGGCCTCTGATTGCAGTTTGAATGACATTTTAAACCAGGTTTGAGTAAAGTAAAAATGCCTAGCACCTTTGAAAGCCATGCAGTGAATAGTTATGTTTATGTAAGTAGATCAAGTCATGAGTCAGAATGTTGAATGACCATTTGGTATCATAAATAATTAATGGAATGCCATGAAATAATTTATTACAAATGGATTTTTAAAAGTGAATCACTAAGTGCATATACTTCCTTGCTAGGAGATTTCACTACTTCAATCACTGAATTCAAATACCATTATTGAGATCATGCTGGGAGAGCTGCATAGGTACTTTCTGGATGGCCTGTTTACTTGCTTCCATCTCTGTTCTTGCTGTGTAAGTGTTCCTTATTCTGTAGGAAATATGTAACTATTCAAAAGGTGGCTAGAAATAACGGGCTGAAAAGGTTTGTTAAAGCTGGATTTGAAATTAGAACTGTCTCCACGTCAGACAAAAAAACCCATTTTATTCACATTAGAATAAAATTTAATTCACAATTCATTTACAGGCCAAGCCTAAACCAGGTCTATTTATAGAGGCTTTGATAAATATGATTTAAATTTTCTCTTCAAGTGTTGCACTTCTATGGAGCAGGTACTTTTTAAATTCACAGCACCCACTCCTGCCCAGGCACAAGACACCTCAGCATCTCACTGCTCTTAGAGGCATCACAGTCACATGCAGACTCCCCCTTTAAGAAGGAGTTTATAGCTGTTTAATAGGTACAATTCTCATCCTACTTTAATCAAGGGTTTGCCAGGACTTCTTATCAGGGCATTATTACTCATAAGTAATCACTGTGGGGTAAACAAAACACTCAATATTTTAGAACTGAAGGTCATATATTTATAGCATTCAAAATTAAAATAACAAACAAAAATCTTCCAGAATTTGGAAGATCTAATTGCATTAAATGATGAAGATATGAGTAGTTCAAAACTTTGTCATCTTCCACAACAAGAGATCACAATTTCCACCACATGTTATTTATTTAAACTACAATTATGTTTTATTTTAAGAATTCTCCTAGATACAGAAATCGCCATCATTTCTTTTCTTATGGGAACAATTTTTCAAGAACATCAGTGGCCACAAGAAAAGTCAGATACAATAACTTTCCTCTGCTTTCGTAAAAAAAAAAACCCAACTTATTCCACAACATCTGGCACAGACATTATTATTCAGGTTGGGTGATTCAAGCTAGTGTTTCATGGCAAGAATTTTAAATGTATTCTTTAAAGCCAGAATTTATAAGTGTTCTGTATTTGAATGACCATGCTCATGACTTCATGAGTGGCCTACAGCAACCTATAAACAACAGAATTAGTCTGCAGAATAATTCATCATGTACTGGGTAGAAACATATTTTAAGAGTCCAGCCTTGCCAGCAAGACAGAAGCATGCATACAAATACTTTTCCTTCCAGACCTGCAGTTTGGGCATAATTGTTAGGGAAGCACACAGCTAGCCTGGCCATTCAGAAAACATATTTGTTATATTAGCTAGGACCAAGTGAGCCTCTTAGGCTTCCTACAAGCCATATTTATATTCAACCAACTCTCTTTTGTTCTTTTCCTTAGCATATTGAGTTATTTTGACTTGGGGCTTCCAGGAAAGCTAAGAACACTGGTTGTGCATGTGAGGACACACAAGTATGCTTTGCTGTCTCTGATTCCATTAGGTTCATGTGGTTTCTGCATTTTGCCAGGAGCTCACTGTCCAGGATTATGTATGAGTGCTAAAAAAAAATTTTGTAAGGATAGCCTGTGGTAGTCACTTGGACAGAGATTCTATTAAAATAAAAATATAAAGGATTCATATAAAATAGTTGCTTACAGATGCCCTAAAGATAATGCCAATGTGACATATGGACAAACAGAAATAAGAACGACAGAAAAACGGAAAATTTTATCCATAGATTCAGACAGACAGAGTACAAGACATTGTTAATAAAAACAAAACCAATTTTTAGGTTTGAAATATTATACAATTCTACTTTTTTTCTCAGAAACTGGTAAAGAAGCAGGTAAAACAATAGCCCAGAAAAAAAGTAATTCACTGTCCTTGTATATATAATGCAGGCTCAGTAGGAGGGAATAAAGACTGCCAAATGACATTAAATAACCAAGATTAATTTGATCTACCCTGGTGAAACCATATGTGGGAAATAAATTAGAGATCAATTAGGTGATTACATATTGTGGTGATGAAGGCTAAGCAAGTATGTAGAATAAAAACCTAATAGTAATATATTTCTTATTGAATATTTTAAAATTATTTATTATTAAATAACCATATATATTTATTATTTAAGTATTTAAATAATTAAACTTATATGTCTGAACAGAGTTTTTCTACTCTCCTGATCTTACATGCTAACTGACCAAGTCCTTTCATATTTTATTGTTTTGTCTGAGAAAAAGTAGTAGGAATTCATTAATTCATAAAAATATTGATAAAGAATAATTAAAATGTTAATTAAACCAACATTAACAAAAAATGCTAACTTCTTGCACTACTGAGGCTATACACAAGAAAAGTCCCATTCAGATTACAGGATAAAATACAAACATTTATGGTGACAAAATAATAGCACATTTGTGCATGTCTTGCATAGATAAAAATGACAAACCTATTATGTACTGAGTATATGCTATAGAGGTAAAAAACTGTTTGTAAATAAGTTTTAAACAACCCTTTTGCAAACTATCATGAAACACATCATATTGTGATAATGCTATTTACTTTTAAAGGTGTTATATTGTATTATTTAAAAAAAATAAAACCCAACAAACAACCAATAAACAACCTCCACCCAAACTGTGATGGTTCATGAAAAATTGAATACTAAAAAAAAAAAAAAAATCTTGAAGAAAAAATATCAAAACAAAATATTTTTATATTTCCAAAATAAAGTTAGAACTCAAACAGGACTTGAAAGATTATAAAAACAGATGGGCTGAAATAAGCTGGAAAATGGTTAATAGAACAATATCACAAAAGACATGCTAAAACTATAGCACTGAAGTGAGAGAAGATAGCTGTCAAAAATCAGCATGGAATCCAAACTACTGAAGGCTAGGGGAATGTAAAGATCATTGTTATATCAGTCTTGAATTACATGAAAGGCTTTCCTGCCTAAGGTTTGGGCCCATCTTTTCAAATCACATTCTAGACACAGACATGTTCAGGAGGACTTAAAAGCATTTGACACCAGATGAGACCTTGGTTATTTTACTGATATTAAAAAGATAATAATAATAATTATTATTATATTTGATTTAACCATTAATATTCATTTCACTAATTTTAGTATTTGAAAATTATAAATATTTGCAATTTTGTTGTTTGACCTGGATTTTTGATTTATTAAATATTCTTAATAGATAGTGCACAGATGTCACTTTTAATATTAATATTAATATTAAAAATAAATAATAAAAAGATAATAATTAAAAGACAATAAAAAAAATAGGAAAAAAAAAAACAAGCTAGATCAGAAAAAAATGTGAGATTCTTCGTGATTTGGCTGCCATGTACATTTCCCCTTAAAACACAACACCTCAATTATGTTTTGTTCCACAGGTACCAAATCTTGCTGTGACTACATTCCTAAGGAACACAGAGGAACCAAATTAGGACTAATCCAAATTCCCCTGTAATCTGTAGCAGAGCTGCTGCATGATCCAGTCAGTCCATCTCACTGCAGCCAGTGACAGCTGACAACAGCTAGGTAAATAAATGTCTGACTTAGACAAATCATCGCTTTCTTGTTGCATATATAGTCATTGTTTTGGGTTTGCATCTCTGCTTAAAATCTAATCATCTCCTGACTAATTGTGAACTCAAAAGGCCATCCATGGTACTGCACATCAGGGTTGGTCTCTGTTACTGATTGATATGTTTTCCATTCCTGAAAAAAGAGATAATCATAAATTTTAATACAGGGTATTTTTGACTGAAAACTGCTGCTTGGTTGTTTTTTTTTTAGGGCTTTTTCCATTTTTTCGGTTTTTTTGTTTGTTTGTTTGTTTTTTGAAAAGTAAGTGAATGAGTTTCCAGAAAAAAAGCGCTCCAATCTCAAGATTTAATCTAATTAAATTAATTGAAAACTCCATCTATTTATTTCCTATTTACAATATATTGAACTGAATTAATTCTGGTGAATTCTTTTAATATGTGAAGGAAATAAATAGCAAAATTGTGGTGTTAAACTTTTTTATTCAAACAGTAAAGACCTAAGTCCAGTTTCCCAATTGCCAAAGAGTTCTGCAATAACCGTCAATTCTTTTCATCTCCCTCTGTCCCAATTCTCACTCCTTTGCTTGTTTAATATATCCTTCTCATTTGCCATTGTCCTGGTGGCTTTTTAACAGAAGAGGCTTTTCAGAACAAAAAAAAACCAACAACCTGTTTCT
>JAWWMU010000001.1:61356544-61405416 GCA_035048155.1 Cinnycerthia olivascens
ATATGAGGAGTATTCCTAGAGTTACTGCATATATAAATTTTTTTATGCATATGTGTGTAGGTGTATATGTGAATATATCTCCATATCAATACCTATATCTTTATATATCTACACAAGGAATGTTTTGCCAATTCATACATATGTGTGTCTAAGAATTAATTGATTTTATATATATATATATGTATAGCACAATTAAAAGAGTTATTAGACCTACGTTAAGAAAACAAAATGTCAGTTAAAATAAAGCTTGTTACATTTAGTATAGCTCTGTGTATGAAATCTGTGATTGAAAGTAAGTGGATACAGTAATATTATGCAGTCCAGAGTCGACATATTTATTTCTTTTGTGCTAAAATTACAGTAATTTACCAATTACTAATTAATGCCAGATGGTTGTACAGAGGGATATATATATTGGATAAAACTACTGTGTTAAGAAATGTGCATATGCTTTATGAATAATTTAATTATTAATATGCTGATATAAAATCAGTAAATAACCCTTTCACAATTTTAACAAAAAAGTATTTCCGTATAAAGGAAAGCATAAATATTTATGATTACACACCTGTTCACAGTATTTTGTTACATAGGCCAGCTATTGCAAAAACAAACCATATTCCAAATCCAAATGTTACAGGTAGAGTGGAAAAAAGGTAAACCTGGATGGATAGTTGATAATAAAAATAGGTAACATATTGTAAAACTAGAAACCATATAAAGATGCTTTCTGTGAGCCTACTTCTAATCTCAGTCAGTATCTGTTCAGCAAGAGACACAAAAAATTAATTTCAGTCTTATTTACTGCATATGTGAAAACTGCATCACCTGAGAAGAAACTTTAGCTGTCATGATCAAAACTGTGAACTGAAAATTCAGAGCAAGTAGAGTTATAATAGTTACTCAGCAGTCCAGTTACTTCATATTAAGTACGCCAAAACTCTCCTTTGAGCTTAAAATAATCCAGTATTTTGAGTCTTTATAAACAAAGGCAGATTTTTCTGTTGTATTTTATACTGAGAAACTGTATATGTCATTGCTATTTGATTTAACCATTAATATTCATTTCACTAATTTTAGTATTTGAAAATTATAAATATTTGCAATTTTGTTGTTTGACCTGGATTTTTGATTTATTAAATATTCCTAATAGATAGTGCACAGATGTCACTATTCATGTTGTTATAAACTAGAGTTCCTGTTAATGCTGACATACTGTAAAAAAATGTAATATGCTAAATTCATTTACACTGAAATTCTTCATTTCTAGAACTTTAAAACAATATCATGCTTTTATTTAATATTACAAAATACACTATGAGAATACCAAATGTTTAAGAGAAAACAACGTATCTCAAACTTGGCAGTATTAATATCATATCAACAAAGTAAATTATAAGAAACTAAGTACAAATTGTCTTGTACATTATTTACATTCACTTTCAAAACATTCATGATTCTGTATCATCCAGATCATACTGCCTTGATGCAGCTGTGGTACACCAGGTGATTTATAGGCAGAACATTTACAAGCATTTTTATAACTACTATTATAAAATGTACCTATATTAATTCAAGACACTTGTATATCATTGACAGCTAATAGATCAAAATAATAAGTGCAAATGCTTGATCTTCTTCAGTACCCAACAGTCATCAGGTTTTATGTCTGTCTTGTGAATTCAAATTCTTTTACAAGGCATACCAGGAATATCAACTCCAAGTGGATAAAAGGTCAGCCCAATGACAAAGATAAACTTGGATCTTATTAATGATTATTTCTCACACTCATATTTTACTGTGGAAAAGTGAATTTGCCACTCTTACTGTTCACGTACCAGCAAATGAGCTTGATTTATTTTTAAATTCAAACAACAACAAAGATTTTAATTAGGTTACAAGCCCAAAGTATGTGTCACCAGAAAACACATATTAGCTTGGCTGTCTGATTCTAGGCTGATTTTGTTGACCTGGCATTTGGATAAGATTCTTTTATTTCCTGGCAGATAACTGAGCCCATTTGAGAAAGAGTAAAGGAAACACAAGTACGCAGTGCCATACTATCATTTTTGCAGTCACATTCAAGACTGCACTAATACATTCTTCTCTGTTCCAAAATTTCAACAATGGGCCTTTCATAAAGGCATTCTTACAAAACAGTACCTAGGCCCCTCATTCAAATAAATTCAAGCCAAGGCTTCCAAGGAAAGTTTCTGGCCATAATTCACATGACCTACACAAACACAGTGAAGAAAGAAAAAAAAAGACCGCCTAACAAAGCAACAAAAAGAAACAATCTCCCGTGGAAACACACCATCCATTAAAGGAAAAAATTAAATACAAAGTACTGCTATAAGTGAAAAGACCATGTGTAAAGAATACTAGAGGGTAAAACCTTCTCGCCAAAGAGATGCCATACTACCAGCTGACCTTCACACTTTCCCCCTCAGTGAGGGGCATTATGTGCAGTACAGCATTTGAAGAACTAACAGAACTAACAAGGAAGAGCATAAGAAGCAATTAGTATGCTCAGGCAGAGATCGGAAGAGGAAAAAAATAAACAAACTAACAAAACCCAATGAAACAACAAATGCCCAAACTGCTATGAAGCTGTGTAAGAGCCCTATGTTACAGCTCACTCTCTCCCTGCCTTCCCCCTCTCAATGCTGTCTCCTGCATATTAAACAGTGGGTTCAGTAAGGGACACAGCTTTCTGGAGCCTCTAATGGAGAAGCATCCTTTTTCCATTCCAAGTGCGTTATGTAACTGTGTAAGCGATGGAAGCCAGTTCCACTGCCATGCCCTCGAGCAGCATTCGTCTAATGCAAACGGCCATGAAAAAGTCTGCTGCTGCCCCACATGCGATCTCAATCTCAGAGAAACATAGTTCAGGATTTGCCACACCTCACAGCCTTAACCATTTTGTTATAACTTACCGATTTCATAGGAAAAAAAGAAGTCTATTTTCATTGTGCCTCGTTCCAAAGTAATAAAGTAAACTCCCTACAGTCATAGCTGGTTTTTACATGAAAGATTTAGCTTGACTAATTTCAGGAAAACAGTTTGGGTTGAATCGCTAACAGATTCACACTGATATTTAGAAATAAAACAGAAGCTTACAATATTTGCATTTATTTGCTGCCAGAGTAGAACTTTACTTATCTGAATCTACTGACCATATATTGCAGTTTATATACTAGCATTTGTAACTATTATTTTTCAGGACAGCAAGCAATGTTCCCTTATTCCCTGTGAAAAATAAACAATGGCCCACAAGAAAACCTTCAAACAATCATACCATACAAAAGGGTCATTCATGAAATTCTTGAGATCGTGCTTTTGACTTTTACAAATCCTATAATCTCTAGTGATTGTTGATTCCTGTGGTGAAAGTTCCCAAAAAAAACCCCTCTAAATTATGCATTGGCTTGGCATGAAAATTCTTTCAATGTAGTTATTTTCCTTTGTGTCATGGAAATTACTTGATTAAAAGGGTATTGTTAAGGAAAAACATAAAACCAACAAGAAAGCCAAATATAGATAACTCCCCCAAAAAAAAGAAAAACACAAAAAGAGGGAAAGACTGGCAAGAAGAAACCAGAAGCTGAGCTTTGTCCTTACTGGTCCAGTTTGTTTTTCCTATGGGAAAGATGGCGTGGCAGTAAAGAGTAACGGGCACAAGAGGCAGGCAATGCCTGCTGCTGTGGCTTCTAGGAGGAAAAGACTCACAAAAAAAAAACAACTATTTAATGTGTCCTCGTAAGAAGCCCCTAAGATTTCTGGATTTGGTAGTAAAAAAAGCAGTTTTATTGAGGTTGCTGCAACTGCTGCCAGCAAATGTAAATCACCACTTGGTTCCTATCAACTAAGTAAACTACATACACAAATCTTTAAAATAAGGTTAAGAATGTGTATTATGTTTTGCAATTTTAGTTACTCTGCTGAGAATTTTAATGCCATTTGAATGCTAAATCCATACTAGTGGTTTTTCACAAAGTAAACAACATTTTTCAATGATAAATTTAAGGGTATAGCAAAATGAAGGATAGGATTTCTGTCAAATAGCTTCACTTATCTATGCTACAGAGGTGTTTATCTGAGGACAAGTCTTTCATGGTCATTTCAGAGAAATAGAAAACTCCTAGGTGAAGGGTTTTCCTAAAGCCAGCTGGGTAGAGATGTGAAAAAATGAAGCAATAGAGTAGATATTCAGTAAATAACAAATATTTTTACACATACCATCTCTTTCAAGGAGACTAAACTCAGCACATCTGGGCAATCAGTTTTAGATTTCAACTTTAGGCTCTGATCATCTGAAGGATATCAAAAAGCAGTAATGAGAAGAAGGCATTTTTTCTTAGTGTTTGTTCTCCCTGTAACACAGCTGTAAGGTACTATTTGAAAATCACTGTTTTATTTCTAAGTTACATTAATACTAAAAATAGAAAGGTCAAAACCATGAATGGTAGAGTTGGCTTTTCAAAAAACAGATTATTCACATGCATTTTTCTTCAAGTCAGCTTTGACTTTGATAAAACAATACAAGGATAGAAAGAATAAATATCACATTGATTACAAGTACCTTAAACACTGGTAAACATGCTTAAGAGTTCATTAGGTTGGGGCTTTTTAATTTTCTTAAGTTAGCTCATTCTTTTCTTTCTTTTCCTTTGCAATTATTCAAGTTTTTGGAAAAGTTGCTTTGGTTTGAAATAACTGAGCACTGGGATTCCAGAATAATGGAGGTCCAGGCATGCTTGGAAACCAGCCAGGTGCCACAATTTTCACCTAAACAGCTTACTGAGCAGGTCAGCAACTTGAGGACCGTGATACTGCTGAGTATGAAACTGGAAACTAGTTACTGAGAGGCTATAAATCACAACTAAAATTTAGGGCCTACTAAAGAGATTAAGAAAAAGAAACATGTGATGCTTTTGGCATCCACAGCGCAATGGGGACATTGCTTATAAAGGAAAAATTGTTAGAGCATTAAGGCTCTTTTCGCCAAGATAAACCCAGTACTGTAGTTTGCTTTGTGGTTATAGAGTCTCTGCTTTATGGTTTATAAAACCTGATGACCGAAGTCAGGAAGCAGTCCAAACAAATATTCTGGGGTTAGGCAAGTGCTTCAAAAGTTTTTGGAGCTGATGGGGGAAATGTTATATGAAAGGAAAAAAAAAACAACTAATGCAAAGAAATGCTGGTACAGTTCTAAATGCAGAGAATGAGGCTATTTTTATTTCCCTGAAAGATATCTGCAAATACTGAAAACAGTTTTATCTGGATTCGTGTGTGTATGTGTTTATAAATATATCTTCATATAGAATGTAGGAAGAAG
Organism: Cinnycerthia olivascens; assembly: GCA_035048155.1. NCBI lineage: Eukaryota > Metazoa > Chordata > Aves > Passeriformes > Certhiidae > Cinnycerthia > Cinnycerthia olivascens. The sequence goes on from JAWWMU010000001.1 coordinate 61,361,883, forward strand.
TCAGTTAAATGCCAAAGATTGGATCAGCCATAATAATAGTGATGCCACTGTTCAGCATTGCTATAAGAATACGTAGATAAGAAGAAATATACACAAAGTATATCTGTGCTGTTAAATAAATGAGATTAGGGTGCAAACTGGAGCGCTAGCCATCCTAACTGCAGAAGTGTCTGCAGCATTCTAACCAGCTCTCAGCAGGACTCAGCCCCAGCACAGCTCTGTAAGAAAAAGATTATTGGTTCAAAAAAACTCAAGTGTGTGTTTGGGAGGTGTAGGGCAAGGAACTCACTGAGCAAGGATCATGAATTTGCAAGCACACAGGGCTGTTCTTGTCAGGGTCCCTTTCTTATTAACATAAATTAAAATGAACATGAATGTCACCACAGTGGTGCCTGTGCTGGTCTCTATCAGCACTTCTCCAGCAGGCTTATACTGTCCTAAAACTGCCTTGGCATTCTTGAGGACCAGTATGCCCAACCAAAAATTCAACATGCACCCTTTGTTTCATGCTACAAAACCCCTCTTTGATGGTTTGCAACACAGCCTTCAGATCAGTTCAAAGTGCCCTGAGCTGTTTCTAATGCCTTGTACAGGAGAACCAGATGGGGCTCTAAGGAAACCCACGGGTCAACACTGTGTGTGGAGTGGACAGAGCCAGTCTGCTCCACAGGGACACAGTCCCAAATTACATACGTATAAACCATGCTGCAGAACTGTTTTTTAGTAAATAATTTATTTATTCCTGTGTGAATATATGATAGGGAATATAGTCATTCACAAGCAATAGTAAAAATGTTCTACTCTGTTTATGACTTACTACATTCACTGCACAACTCAGCAGTATTAAAGAAAGAAGAAACAAACAAAAATTCCCAATAGAAACACACAAAATTTAGGGCAACAGAATCCTGATAACTTAGTTTTAGACAAATAAATTAGGAGTCCTTCAGTTACTAATCTTAAGGAGAGGAAAAGGTCTGGTGCAGCCCCATATTTCTCAGCAAGACACTTCAGAATTCTTGAGAACTGAGAACTTGAAAGAGCAAATCAGTGAGAATGTGTGAGAAATGTAACAGAACAGCAGAGGAAGCAAAATTTATGTTTGAAATGCTGAACAATACAGGGAGGTGTTGATAGCCTGTGGAAAGAAAAAACACCCTTACAAACCTGCTAAGTGAACTACTGTGATCTTTTTCTCTCAACAGCTGGATATGAGAAAAAAATATATGTTTAGATGATAAATTGAAAGCAAGAGCACCAGAGCAAAGTTAGTGAAATGCTGTAGGAAATTTTAAACAGTTTTTGTTCTATCCACTTTTCTAATAAAACTTCTCTTTTTACTTTTGCTTGAAACTTTCAAGACCAGAAAGTCTTATCACCATTTCCATATATTTCCACACTATTTCTTTTCCCTGAAACCTATTTAAACAAAAAGCTCACAACTAAAATCCCTCAAGAAGTACAGAACATATACATATGAAAGATTTTGACTTTTAAAATTATGTTTAGATTTATTATCCTTCTATTTGTTACCTACTTCACATTTTTTATTTCATAATAATCTGACTACAGTCCTTTAGATACTTCATGAACAATGAAACTGAAATTAATCCTTATGTACCACAATTTGGCTTACTTCCATAGGAAAAGAGATAACAGTATTCCACCAAAGAGCCTTTTAAAGGATTATGTTTCTAATTATTTTTAAAAAAATAAAAAAAAAAATCTTCATTTAAAAGGAGAGCCTAAGGAAATACATAAAACAACACTTCAGTTTTTACTTTCACATCACTGCACAAGAAGTACCAAATCCTACTTTAAAGAAGAAAGGAGGAGGAAGAAAATCCTACACAACTGATAAATTAAACTTCTTGACTTAAAACCTTTGTTAAATGATTGATTAAACAAAAAGCATTATACAATGAATGTGTGTTGTGGGTGTGTTGAGAGGGTGTAAGTGAAGGACAACTGAAGTACTTCAGTGGAAAACAAGAGTAAAAATAGCTGCATTCCATCATTTCTCCAAATCACAGGGATTTGTTATCAAATAAAAAACATACAGTAGCTCCTCTTCTCAACAGTCACTATATGCACAAAGACCTATATTTCAGGAAACATGAGATTAGATTTTCATGTTTATCCTCTTATTGCTAGTAGAAGCAACTCACTTCCACAAAGATTTTTTTTTTTTTTTTTTAAACTTACTGCTGATTAACACTTGCAGTATGAGAACTGGGAATATACTATTTAAAATTCTGTTTAACTGTCATAAACATTACCAAATACTGACTATAGGGATTCTGATGAAATAAAAAGAATTGTCAAGTCTAGCATCACACGATCATTTTGATATACTGCAGAAGTTTCATTGAGTTCAACAATTTTAATTTTAACTTTCTATCAGAATGTCAAGGAAGAGCCTTTAGGCTTGCTCAGCCCTCAAACGCTTTCACACTTCACTCTTATCAGCTTGAAGGGAGCTGCTCAGGTATGGCTAATGGAAGATTTGAGCATTCAGTGCTATATATTCAGACAGATTACAATAGTGATGGGCTATTTTAGATAGCTACATACAAAGAATATATATATCTGAAATAGATGAGACTAGTGAATATGTCACTGTTGATCATGGAAAATCTCTGCAAACATGTTAATAAACTTAACATACTACTGAACATACTTAAAAACCGTAACGCTGTTTTGCCATTTCAGTCTATAGCACTTCAAAATATAATTTTAATTTTACAGCTTTAGTGAATATGCTATAGACAAATAGATTTCCCATTCTATTTTTATAACTTTGCTATAATAAATCTACAGTTTTTTTCCAGACATCATTCAGTCCCAATTCAGTTGCAATTATGTACTTCTCAGAAACATGTAAAACTGGACATGATTCTATATATTCAAATGTAGCACTTCCCTCTTTATCTTGTAAATGTTTGAAAGCTTTTAAAGAATTTCTTTTTCCACTGAGCAGAGTTGACTGTAAAGGAGGTTAGTACAAGTAATGAACAGTGGAAATTGATAGTTCCGTGCTGTCTTTAGCCAGCTGAAGGGGAAACTGTCACTTTTGTATCTAGGTCTCCTGATACATGAAAGGTTGACTGGAGAAGGTAACCTTGACTTACTATTTGTGACTAAAGTACTATGTATATTTACAGTTCTTAAATTATAATTTCCATTTGTGTTTAAACCCTGTGATTAGGACAGATGTAACTCTCCTGAGTTCATGGTATACTTAGTCCAAAGATGACTTTCACCCTGTTTTATTTATCTTACGTCTTGAGTGTAGAACTTCTACAATTCCCTTGAAAGGAAATATATATATAAGACTCCAGTTTTACAGGCTGAAAGAATAGATATATCAGAAATATGAGATATGACAGATATTCTATGCTTAAACTTCATAGTCTCTTTTTTTCTTCTTTTTATTTTTTAAGGAAAATAAAAAGTCATCTAGTTAAACAGCTTAGAATACAGTAATGTGAAAAATCCCTCAGAATGCAGTAATGATTTTCTTCCTGCACATCTGCTCAAATTCCAAGTCACAATGAAAAACTGTTGGAACCTGGGACACAGAGGATTTCAGACTTTCTGTGCTTACAGGGAATGAATGATCCATAAAGAGAAACTGCATTTGACCTGAGTCCCTGGGAAAGGCTTCCAAAACTGAGTGATAGTATTGAGTCTGTGCATGTGTAGTTAAATAGAAATGTATTATATCACAGGGTGAGAAATCTAGAATTTAAGGTGGCTGGTTAAAATAATATATATGTAACAAAATGGAGGGTTTAGGGTATAGTGTTCTTCTTGTCCTTCTTCACAAGTTTGGGTGATTTTGTATGATTAGTTAAGAAATTCTGCAGTGTGGGACATGGGTGATTGGTTATTGGGTTTAAAGTTAAAATAAATTTGTTGGCATCTCATAATTGAGTAGTTTAGGTTTAAAAAACCTTGAAGCTTCTCTCTGTGAACTCCATTTTTGCCTTGTTAACACGTAGAAGCAGTCACAGTCAGTGAGGCTGTAACTTAGATAACAATAAACAACAAAGTTCAAATATGAACTCAGCCTCCTGTTCTTTTAATCCTAACCCTGAAAAGAAGAACCTAGAAGAGTGAAGGAGTTTCCCACAAAGAACCTATAAAAATCCTAAGTCAGTGGGATAGAGACATTTATAAGTGTTAAACCACTGCTGAATCAGCATTTTCACTACAAATATTTTATTGATAAGAAAGTGTAGCAGTTAGAGTTGCAATTTCCCAACTGGAACGTGGGAACATATGGGCAACAAACAGAAGCAAGAATGCAGCCCAGGCCTGTTTCCTGTAGCTTGTTATCTTCATGCTTTGTTCAAACCTCACAAAGGATGGAGGGTGAACCTGGCCTTTGCTGATGTCAATTGAAAAGTCTGTCATTTACTTGAAAGGTTCAGAATTACTTATCTTTCTATTCTTTTTGGTTTTAAAAGAATCTTTCCAGTTAGGAAGCAAAACCTTTTTCTTTGTCTGAAGATGGCCCTAAGCAGTAAGTCAAAGAGAGGAGATCCATAGTACTCATTAATTTATTGGATCTGTAGAGCTTGAAACCAAGATATAAAACTTTAAAGTGGTCTTTACTTTTGACTTCTGTAGCTAGGAGGATGTAAGACCAAGAAGTTTCTCTGAGGAAGAAGAAAAGATGGCTCTCAGTGAGAAGAAAAATAATAGAAAAGAATTGTGAAGAATAAGAAAAATAAAATTGTGTTTTTTTGTTTTTTGTTGTTTTTTTTCTCTCTCAAGATAGAATACTTTTAACTGTGCTATGTTGAAATTAACAATACTTCCCAACCTTTCAGATATTTTCCTGTAGTCTAGTATAACTCTTATTTTTTCTAATTTTTCATGAATAATCAAATTCATTATAGATATTTAAATATTGAAAATAAAATAGATTACATATTAGAACTGGCTTGTTATGAGCCAGAAGTGTGACCAGGTGGCTAAGAAGGTCAAAGAATACCTGACCTGTGTAAAAAGTAATGCGGCTAGCAGGACCAGGGAAGTGATTGCTCCTCTGCACTTGGCCCTGGTCACACCCTAAGTATTGTAACACTCAACTCAAAAAACCCCTTGAAGTGCTGGAGCTCGTCCAGAAAAAGGTTTAGAGAGTGAGTCCTATGAGGAGCAGCTGAGTGAACTGGGTCTCTTAAGCCTGGAGAGGAGGAGACTCAGGGGAGACCTTATCACTTGCTACAACTCCCTGAAAGTGCCTTCTTGCAGGCAACCAGAGATAGGACAAGATGACACAGTTTTAAGCTTTAATAGAGGAAGTTCAAGTTGGACATCAGGAAGAATTTCTTCATTGAGAGGGTGGTTAAGAATTGGAATGAGCTGTACAGGAAAGTGGTGGAATCACCATCCATGGTAGTATTCAAGAAACCACAGAATGTGGTATTTAGTGCTATGGACTAGTTGGCATAGTGGTGTTCAGTCTAACATTGGACTCCTTAATTTTAGAGATCTTTTCTAACCTGAATGATTCTATTAGTCTGAAAAATGTCAATATTTTTGGAGTAAATCACAGGTTATATTCTTTCTTTGTTTTCTAAGTAGGCCTTCAACTGATATCACCGAGTCCACATTTCTACATTTAGGAATGTATGTCTACATCATGCCAAATCTACATCCAATTTGCATACTACTTCAGACTATGAAGTTTTCTTCTCATCTGCAACACTGAAGTGACACTGGACAGACAAACTGATGCAGGACATTGCCCCTTTATCTCAGATATGTCTGATGAACTAGAAGAACCCATGGAGCTTGAAAATTTGGTTCCCATAGGAATGACTTTTGCCGTCTTTTACCTTTGTTATTTTCATCTTTTTTATCATTTCTGATGACTTTGGTTACAGAGAGTTTCTTTAGACACTGGGCAGAAGAGATGAGGATGTCCTGCGCAAACACACACACAGAAATATTCTAATAGAAGATTCACTTTTCCCTTGGTAGGATTCTTATAACAAAATAGAAAACCTATGTTTAAGGCATCTTTCCCCACACTCAATCTCAAAAAGAACTCCAAAATCTCAGCATAAATTCTTTTTGGCAAGCAATAAAAACTAATGGGCTTTTATATATACATAGTATACATATATCATTATAAAATTTAAACTGCCCCATTAAAGTTCTGCTGTATTAAATTACATCACAAGTAAAAAGCAAATGAATGATTCAGGATCAAGCATACAAAAGTAAGCAGCTAAAGATCTGCAAGGGACAATAATGAAATTATCAATCTAATTCTTCCTAATGCAAGCCTCAGAAACATATTTTAAATCTGCGCAGGAGTTGTATGCAAAATACATAAAAATGTAAGAACTATGGTGGGATTAATGACTGCTTTTTTCTGCAGAGAATGCACATTCTTCAAAAGAAGCAGGCTGACACACTGGAGTAGGAAGAAGTACCTCTTAAACTGTTTGAGTTGCCATAAAGAGTAATAAATGCTGAGCGAGGCACACCCACACATAGATCACTTTTTGTTTAACATATTATTTTTCTCTGGAATTTTGTATCTGCTGTTAAATTAATGGATTCTTCATTTGAACAAGGCTGTCAGATCATTAAATATCACTACTCAGAGATAGCGAGGACAAAATACATTGCTGCCTTATCTGCATGGTAAAACAATTTGATACATGTGAAACTATGCTTTGCAACCAATCTACAAACAAGAAAACTATGGAATACAATTCTATGAGATAAGGAGTGAAGATTAATGCCTTAAACCATGCTCAACAAACACCTTAATGTAAGCTAAATAGCTTTGTTGCCAAGTTTACTCCTCATAGCCTCATTCCTTAATTTTCACTGCAACACAGATCTCTCTAAATTAATTAATTGTTTCCAAAAGAAAACCTGTGTATGGTTCTGAGCAGAGCTTCTTCCAGGGATCCTTTGTGAAGACATGACTATATCAGATTTGCTTTCTTTGCCCCACACAGTTCCCTGACACATTTTCCACAGGTAGTCTGCCTGCAAACACTCCTGCCTGCCCTGAGGACCCTTCTAAGGAGAGGCCAACTTCACACTCCCTTTTGTGCTTTAAAATTTTTATGCTTAGAACTGCAGTAGACAGTATTTCCAACACCCTGACTAGAGAAAGCACATAAAAATACGATAGCTTTGTCTTAGGGTGACATAGGCATTACAAAGAGCCAGAACTGTGTGCTATGTAACATGGATATAGTAGGTCTGGTCTGGGAGGAGGAAGCCATGAGTGAGCTCTGCACGCACATGAGCCATTCTGCACTGCTTGGCATGGGATCAGACCCTTGGTGTGAGTGCAGGTGCAGCCAACTGCTAGAAAAGAATCCAAGATGAAAGCAACAATGAAACAAGATTTCTGCTACCTGCTCTATTTGTAATGCTACCATGAAAGTCTTTCATCTCCTTGAAGCTCTGGAGATTTTCTGTTTAGATGTAAATATTCATGCCTGTACTCAACATCAATATAGTCAACACCTCAGCTGCACACATTTAGAAAAAGAAAACAAAAAACCCAAAAAAAAAAAAAAGAAAAAGAAAAAAAGTCTTTTATATTGCTCTGCAGCTGAGATTTCTAAGACACTTTGAGGTAATTCCACCATTGTCTACATTTGAATGATACTTGAGGAGAATATGTCTATAAGCACATAGACAGAGAGAAGGTGTAAATTTACCCATCTCATCCTCAAGGTACCTATAAAGGTATCAGATGAGGGAGGTATGAAGTATAATCAGTCCTGGTTTCTCTCGGCCCATCCGCTTTTAGGAGCAGCGAAAGCCTCATCACTAAAGGAATGCTAAAACATGAAAAGACACACACATTTATACCCTCAGAAGCAGACCAGATAGAAATTATTACCCTGACTTCCCATAAGTGTACGTATACAATTGGATGCATAGCTAGCTGTAACGGAAGAGTATCAGAACAGAATTAAAAAGATGAAATCTTACAGAATGTGTCTGATAACAATCTGAATCTGCAAACAAAAACTGCCTGGCTTTTTGTAGTATGAACATCAACATCACAACTAGACCTTTGCCTTAAGACCTTTATACCTCAATACATCTATGCTATCATGTAGATACATGTATGTATCTGTCATGTCTCAGTGTAGACCATGGTAAAGATCACAAAACAATTCCAAGTCAAAACAGAGCCTCAAGTTCTACTTGATTTTGTGCTTCTCTCACCAATAAGGACTGCACTATGTGGCATACCCCAAGGACCCATCTCTCATGGTACCAGCACCCCCAGGACAGTGACCCTGTTCAGCCTTAACAGAAGCACTTTTGCTGCTGCACTTTGGGCAGGGAAGCTGCATGTCCTCACTGTGAGTCCAGCGCCCAGTATCTGCAATGCTATTTCTCACGGATAATGAGTTGGATAGAACAAACTACAGGACCACAAGGATCAATAACAAAATGAAACACAACAACCAGAAAATAAACCATTTGAAGGAACAATAAATGATCTAGTGCCATCTACCAAACTGAAAATGCTAGGGACATGATCAGTCTCTTCAAGTACCTCCAGGCTAATACTATATAAAAGAAAGAAGGGATTTATTTAGTCCAGAAAATGGTAAGGATGGGGCATTGGCCAAAAGCAAAGAACTGAAAAGTGGTGGAAGTAAATAAGAAAAGGGTATTAACTTAAAGATCAATTTGTTGAAGAAATAGGTTCCTTAAAGGCATATGGTCAAGGCACTATCACTGTAGATGTTATTGCAAAGGCTAGATAAATCATCACTTGCAATTATGTGACATGATTCTGCAAGGGGCTCAGGAGCTGCCCAGTCTGATGTTTTTTAGCAATATTATCACACAAATAATATCATAGATACAGCTCACTTGCCCCTAGGTTTCATAATTTGTTTGTACAGCAAGGTCTAAAACAATACCAGCAATGGGAAAGACATTATTAATTTCCATGTCCAGCTGCTTATGTTTTTAACATCTCAAGAATTCATTTATATTTTAAGCATCTCATTGAAATATAACCAAGAGTCCAATTTTACACCACCTTGTTACGCACAATAATTGAACTGTTTATCAACACCAGTTGGATGATATCCACATATTTTAAAGTTTAAAAGTAACTTTTTTGGAGCATGTCTATTTCTTATGAAGTTCCAACCTTTGGAAAAAGTTCTTTTTTTTTTAATGCTTCTGAGAAGAGGCAAAGAATGACTATAGAAGTATAAACTGTTAAAGAACAACCATTAAGAAGGAAACAATTTTCCTTATATGTGGATAAAAATTTGTAGATGAGTCACAACTTCAGCAACAATTTTTTGAATTAAACAAAAGGGAAATATGAATCCACTGAAGTCCTGATTAAGGTATGTGAATTTCTTATTTAAAAAAAAGACAATCACAAAATTCCTTTGACACTAACAAGATCGGTATTTCATTAAAATTAATGAACATCATCTCCCATGAGTGTACAGATTAAAATGATAGGATTAAATAAACAAAAACTAGATTGTGTAATGCTATGAATTTATGCTCCTTGTAACAACTAAATCTATTATGTTGAATAGGCTATTAAACAGATCTAACCAATATTTAAGTGTTGTACATTCTTTTGCAAAAAGTGTAATTTCAAAGGAACTTTATAGGTTATAGAGATAAGAAATGGCATGGAATAGAAATCTAATTAAAGTCCACGTGCCAAGCCATTGTCACACAACCACAAAGGTAACACAACTGCCTGGACTCTAACTGTGCTGTGTTAGTATGAGAGCAAAGCTTATTTACAGACTCCAGTGCCTGTAAAAACCTGGTACCAGCAGCTAATAACTAACAGCACAATGCTATGGGGCTTGCTAGGATCATCAAAGACCATATTTGGGGACTTTTCACAAAGACGATAGATGAGGTTTGCTTTCTTTCTACTAAACATGTGGGGTTACACTGCCTTCAAAGCAATATTTTATTCACCATTTTTCTTATGGTGCACTACCAGAACATAGGAAGAACTAATTTTTTATCCTTTAAAATAATACATTATGATCACTTCTCAGCAACAAGGTCATGTAGGAAGACCCGGAAAATAACTGTCCTCAAAACTTATGCTTAAGTAGTCATTACCCCAAATACTGTTAAATGGAAGAAAATTCAATTTGTTACACTCTGTGCACACTTGCAAACAAGCACCATACTCTTTAATCTTGAGTCAGGTTTCAATGTTTGTGTCCTGGTTGCAGTTAAGGTAGATTTAATTTCCTCTCAGTGGCTGTTACAGTGCTGTGTTTTGGATTCAGAATGAGAATGCTGTCTATAACATACTGGTGTTTTGGTTATTGCTAAGAGAAGTTTATCAAGGAAACAAGGGCTATTTTCTTGTCTCATGCTCTGCCAGTGAGGAGGAATGCAAAAGAAACTGGGAGCAAGCACAGCTGGGACAGGTGACCTGAACAGACCAAAGGGATATTCCATGCCACAGAACATTATGTCCACTGTATGAACTGGGGGGAGTTGCCCAGAAGGGCGGCCAGTCTGGGTTTGGGGTGGTTGGGTCTGGCATTGTGAGCAATTTCACTGTTCATCACTTCTTTGTTTACTTTTGTTATCATTATTATTATTTAACACAATTATTGCATTTTACTTTATTTTCAATTATTAAACTGTTCTTATCTCAACATAAAAGTTTTACTCTGATTCTTCTTCCCATTCCACAGGGTGGAGGAGGTGTGGATGTGTGGTTAAACCACATTTTTGTCTTTATATGGTCCAGATAATTTTTGCAGGTATAAAACTTTAACTTGGCATCATAGAAAGCATTTGTTGCAATCTCTTTCCCTAAATATATTATAGAAATTTAATAAAAATTAATGTTAACAAAAGTGTATGGAATTTAGATGATGGAAATAAATAATGCATTCTGGATATTCTAAATTTGCGACTAAAAACTAATAATTCTGTGAAATTAAAAATGCTATTAAAATTAATGTTAATAAGCATTCTTGTTTCCGTCCCATGATGGGGGATTATCTTTAATAAATGTGTGAGGAAAAAATGAACTAGGATTGGTGATTCTAGTTAGTGATTAATTTAGATAAGGGGTGCTCTAGTTTGATTTTTTTCCTTTTTTTTTTTTTCTGTTTGTTTTGTTTGTTTTGGTTTTTTTTGTTTGTTTTGTTTTTGTTTTTTTTTTATTAGTTGGTTGGCTGCTTTTTCTGTCTTGTTTCAGGTACCTCTTCCAGAAACAAAACACTATTGCATACAGGTGATATTCCAAAGCATACTTTTTTTCTTTCAGTATCACAGGCTCAACATGGCTTCTGTCATCTTTTACTTGCACTGTGTTGCCTGATACGTACTCTATCCTGTGCAGCCCTGTCTAACACAGGGGAAAAGCAGTACTGAAAATATTATTCACAATTTGGACAGATGTACACCAAAGAGATTATAGCACACAAGGACACCAGACAAGAGGGTCTGTAGTCAGCTTTTTTTATTAATAGTTCAAATGACATGTTGTGGTTAAGCACAAGGAAGGTTCAAATCTCAAAAAGGTGTTTTAATTAATTGCAACAAATATTTTCTTGCAGCTATGGGAAAATGGTAGGGCACTGCTGCAAACTGAAATAAACAGTTTGGATAGGAAAAAGCATAAAGAGGCTTAGAAGAAGAGGAATAATGAATTTGATATGGGAGCAACCAATAGCCAGGAACAAGACAGAAGCTTATGGAGTCCTGGAACTACCAAAATTTTGGAGTCTTGGCTAGATGTGTGATCTTGTTTGCAAGCTTGGCAAAGAAACCTGCTTCGAGTCTTTCATAGTTACTATTCCTCTTGATTCTGCATAGAAGTCCATCACTAAGATAGCATGATTTTCCCCTCACACATATCTCACGTTTGGCTTCAGAAATGCTTATCAAATCTGTACAGTTCTGTGTAGTCTATAATCTCTTTACCATAATTCAATCAAGTCCTAATCTTTTAATCTCAAATCTTTAGAAAATTGCTCACAAGGTAAGAGACTGACTTTTTTTCACATTTACTGAAAAAATTATAAAGGAATTAGTGCATACTGTATTTCTTTGCTCTTAATCATGGTGATCCAAGTAGATGTGAACATATAGCCATGAGTCATTTTTTCTTTGGAAAAGAAGAAATAACAGTTGTCCTACTGTTGTGGGTTAACCTGGTGGACAGCTAAACACCACATATTTGCTCTCTCACTTCCCCCAGCCTTCACTGGGACAGAAGAAGAGGAAAGGAAAAAATAAAAATAACCTTCTTTATAACAAGACTTTCAAAAATAAATAAAATTATTAAGCAAAAGAGTAATATAGAAGGAAATATTTAATAAGTAGATGAGAGAAGACAAAAAAAAAAAAACAAAACAAAAATTATGCAACAGCACTCACTCACCATGTCCCAAGGATAGACAAACGTTGAGTCATGCCTGAGAAAAAAGATGGCTAACCTCCTGAAACTTCATCTCTCCCTTTTTATTGCTGAGCATGATGTTGCCTGGTATGGAGAATCTCTTTGGTTAGTTCAGGTGATCTGCACAGGTTTTTCAACTTCCAACCTACTGAGCACTGACCAGTCTATTCACTAGGAGGAGGTGGGGAAAAGGGAGCAGAGTGAAAAGCAGAGATGGCCTTGCAAACAGTACTTAACGAAAGATAGATTATTAGTGTCTTATCATGACAGTTCTGATCAGAAATCTTTAACATGGCATCATATGAGTTGCTATGAAGAAAATGAACTCCATCCCAACCAGGTCTAATGCATATACACAATACCAAAAGTTACTAACAGGTAAATTAATTTTAAGCAGAAAATTTTATTGGGTATTTCATTTCAAAATCAGTACAGCTATGGTTTTAAGCAGGGGTATTAAGGCTGTATTTTACAAACTTTCCATCTACTTTCATATTTTAAAAGAAGCTGAATTCAAACAGGCTATCGTTTTTGTGAGGTGCTGGGAGGTGATGAACCAAAGAAAAACTCTGGAGACACAGACTAACTTCAACAAGAAAATATAAGTGTCCATGTTAGACTTTTACAGATTAATAAATTACTGAAAGAACTGCATTTTAATATTTTACTCTTAGCAATTATGCCTGCTAGCCTCCCTTTCTGATGGCGCTAAACTATACATGGATTGATATAATTATGAGTGCTCTCTGATATTGCACTGCATAAATTATCAACTTTGGTTGATAGCTGTCAAAAAGAAATAAAGATAAAGCCTATATATATTAATGAATACATTTATTAAATAAGAATTAACAGATTACCAACTAAATTGAAAAGCTAAACTATAATTATCATAGTTTTAAATGAAAAGTTAAATGTATAATCAATTAAAAGTCTAATTCATTATTATAAGGAGAATTTCAGCAACTCTTTTTTTTCCCTGCATTTGTAGTTCTTAAATTATAAAAGAATAGGTCAAATTATCTTGCTTTTCAATGATGTTCTTGTAAAAGTTACATGAAATTAATGTGCAATTAAAGAAAGATGAAATGAACTTTTAGCTTTGCAGGGCACTTTTGTGGCTCCTAAGAGAATAAATTAGGGAGTAAAAGCCAAGGGCTTTATGTCAGTGTGGAAATTGATTACTGCTAAGCAAAAGAGTATTAAGTGATGAATAAACTAAAAAAAGTGTGATTTTTAAACTTTTTATTTTAGTGGAATTTATCAGTTACCATCAAAGCTGGCAGAGCTATCTGTCTTTCTTGACTAAGCGGATTTTTATAATATGTAGTATCCTACACCTTTGTGTGTGAAGCTAAATCAAGCCTTAGATGCTTAGTTACTGTAACTAAGTGGTCACTGACTATACAGGAGCTTTCTCATCTTAGATGTGGGCACCAAATTTAAAGTACTTAGTGTTTTCTATGTGTGTATATATACCTTTAAGTGTTTCAATTTTTGTGTTCTTTGGGTTCATCTCTCCAAACTTGATCCTAGGATCTGCTGGCAGCAGCAACATGGGATAGAGAATTATATGAAACATCTCCACTCCACGACTGATTTCAGCACTTCTGACCTTGGTCATAATTTTCAAGAAAGATGACCCTCTAAGCTTGTTCTCTTAGAAACATCAAATTCCCAATTTATATCCAGAATTTTCTTGACTGTCACCCTTTGCATGAAGACATCAAAGAAAAACATTAACCACAGTTAAAAGTAGCAATTTTTAAATGTAATATAAAATTTACATGCTTCCTAGGAATCACAAAAATCTCAGCAATAATTAAAGTGTCAGTGATTGAAAGAATTTAAAGTCACATAGACACTTCTATTTTCTCTTAGTTTTCTATTACAATTATATCGGTCCCAACTAGTACTTTTTTTCCCAATCCACTTCATGCTTAGAAATTCAGAGGACTATGAAACACAATAACTAAAATAAGCAAATTACTTTGAGACAATCCAGGGTGAAAGATCTTCATAGCAATAAGAATTGGCAATTATATAATTGGATAATAGTATTAAGCAGCCTGTGAGCTAAATAATGTAAGCATTTAACAAGAAAATTTTTTTTTACATAATATCCACAGCAACAGCCTCAGAAATATACAGTTTTTTGGAAGATCCAGGGGAATAATTTCATGTAGATAAGCTTTTCACATTTCACAGATTTAATATGACAATAGGTATTTTGATTATCTGAGAGACTCTACTTATAGTATCTATAGAATTTGTAACTGTAATGAATAACATTACTTAATGTGTTTGCTATTTACATAGAGAAAATAATTCATTCTGTTTACTGTATTCTCTATTTTTGTCTTAAAAAGGGATTGGTATCTCAGGCTGAGCTTTCGTGACCCCAGATGAATAAATAGGACAGCAAAGAGCTATATTCATAACCTTTAGACCCCTGAATTTACGCTTCAATGAAACATCCTTTGCCAGAGAAAGAATTAAACCAGAAACTGCCTTCTAAGGAAGGAATAGATAAATCCATAAAGTCTTGGCTGGATTTTTTGGTGTTTCAGGCAATGGCAACAAATTAGCTTTTATTATTTGTGCCTCAAACAATTACAAGCTTGGTGATGTTTAAAATAGAACATATTTTACTGAAAATACAAAATGCAAAAGTTTGAAAGAAAATATTTAAAGTAATGTAATGAAAATAGAATTAAAATACACATAGCAGTGCTTTAATCTCAAAGGTACTGAGTTCAACATCTATTTCAGACACGGCAACTTCATCTCATTTACTGGGAGAGGAGAAGTGAAAGAAGAGAAGCATATTGGTGAAGGCTTTAATTCTCCACTTTGAAAAAGCAAATGAGTGTTTAACAAGTTCATTTTGGCAAAAAAATAAAAAAATTGTTAACTAAAAACATGATTAGCTTTCTTTAACTGCTGTCATCCAGATTTTAAATCTTGCATTCATCTTCTTACTCCAGTTTTCAAATGAAGTCAGCTGTGTCTTCTGAATTGAAGCTGAGAACATATTTGAACATGCCTTAGCAGGCAACATCTGTTGGCCTTACTCATTTCCAGCACAGAGTGCAAAACTTACAAGAAAGAAATTAAAGAAAATGCACTTTGTGTATGGAAAGAGAATTTTCACTTTCTTTCATTAGCTTTAGACTTTCAACTGCTCATTTCTTTTTAGTGTCTTGTCTATCCGTTTACGAGATAGAAAGAATTAAGCTTCCTTATTCACCTGCTCTATGCTGCTTGTTTTGTCTCTATCTCTTTTTAAAAATCCATTTTTTTATTGCAGCCATTAATAGACTTGCCTTAATGGAAAAAAAGAATTAGAAATGGAAATACATGGTGTCATATGTATTATAGTTTTACAGTGACACAGCATAGCTAACTTCTGGAGACCTGTCCTGGTTTGGCATTGATTCATTTTTTGGTATGGAGTCGTTTCCTGTTTGGAATCTCGTTAGCTTCCTGTGGACCTGACAGAGGCCAATCAGTGGCCAATTCTGAATACTGACACATGATTAAACCAATGAAAGGAGTGGATACGCCTTTGTGAACACACATTTTAAGAAGAAAATGCCCGGGAATGGCTCTCTTTCTTTTCTGTCTGAGAACAGGTAACAGGCCGGCCCAGGCCCCGGTGGCTCCCAGACAGGAGGAGGGAAGGACATCAGCCCCCCCAGCACAGCCTGAAATCCATCACCGTGACTGCTTCGGCCACTGTCCTTCCCTCTGCAGGTCCCAGGTGAGATATTAACTCTGTCACAGTGTACATCTGAGATCTACAGACCTCAATCCTCTCCCGAGTGAGAGAGATAAGAGAAGTGAAGACACAGAGTGAAACCACATGAACATACCGAGCTCAGTAAAGAAGGAGTCAGGTCCCAGATGAGAGGCAAATGAGGAGATGCCTTATTTTTAGGCTGAAATTCTCTTGTAAACCATGGTGATGGACTATGATATATTGAATATCCCTTTAAACCATGGAGAAGTATGGGAGAAATGGAAGGCTCAAATAGTGGACTTGAGCAAAGGCATTCAATGCTAAAGACATAAGATTTATTGCATGGTTTGAAGACACAGAACTCCATTATGTCTTAACAATTACAAGTAAACTAATATCTATAGTAAGGGAAAATTAACCATTACATATAATAAAATATTTGGCGTCAGCCATGAAAGAGACTAAAAAATAAAGAGAAATCTAACAACGTAATAATTTAAATTTCAGCACTGTTAAACTCTAATAGGAGCAGTAATTATGCACTTAGCGATCATTGAAACAGCATACTGCATAGAACAACAACATCAATAAAAATGAAATATATTAAATAGGTTTTTTCCTATTTATTGAAAAGCTAGAGTGCTGAACATGCATGTAAGAACATATAGCATACATAACATTTTTTTGGAGTCGTATTTAAAGTATGTGTTTACTGAAGCATACTCAGTGCCTATAAATATACATATTATTTAAACTTGAGTTCCACATCTCTCAAACCCAAGATTATCCTGAGGTTCATAAGAGAAGCTCTTTCATTTCAGGTTAAATTATAAAATATCTGTATTTTAGTGGGGTGCTAACTGTAATATTTCAAATGGAATTTCAATATTGAGCTGAATATTCAGATAAAATTAGAAACTGTCAGTTACTCATGAGTTTTAGCTGTGGGCTGGTAATAGAGATCTTTTTCAAAAAAAAGAGGTAATCTGATGTTTTCCAAGTTGTTACTTCATTATTAATAATGCTCCAAGCTGTAAAAATAGCAACAAACAAATCCCTATGTTCTCCTACGGTGGACATTAAAAAAATCTGTTCTGATTGCAATGAAGAATCTATTAAATGACTGTGTGGGAAGTTTTACCAAAGCCAGCAATATTCTGAACAAAGGTCTTATCATACACTTGCTTCTGTATGATATTAATTGGTTTCTTATCACATTAGCCAACTCCCCTCTCCCTAATACCATACAAAAGTGAATAATATGTTAAAACATTGATAATACTTTAAGACTTATTAACAACTTTCATGAGATTATCTTCTTCCTTTTTCACAAGCTCTTAGATCATACACTGTCAAGTACCTTTCATATGGCTTAGTTTAAATGAAATCATTAAGGCAAGAGGCAGGCCGATGATATAAAAGTCTCACTGTTTAGGGAACTTCCTAAGTATACAGGCTTATATTTTGTTACATGAGATCACAGAAAGGATTTCTATTGGCAATATGCACCTCATGTGAGAGATGACTATGTTTCATATAACAGTCAAACAAAAGGCAGCTTTAGCATCCTCTTCACAGTTTAGCCACAAAAATAACTTGGGTTTCTGGAATACCTCTGTTGATATGTGTGACTGTAGCATCAAGGGGTGATAATGTCCTCAGTCTTTTCCCTGTATTTCCAGTAAGTTGCTCTTTGATAACTGACCACCATAGAAGCATGGTACCAAAATTAAGGAGTGTATTGGAGCTGATGCAATCGCTGATAAAGGACAGAAACGTGGCTTTATAGCTGCCATTTAGTAATTTGGAACAGAAAAATATTCCAAGTTGAATTAACATAAAGTTAACATGAAACAACATTTCTGAAAAAAAGCCGACAAATGTCCTCACATGAACACATTTCTATGCTTTAAGAAAGTTAAGGGGAAATTGCCAAAGAGGGAGTTCTTGTAGCTTAACAGGCAGGATGTATTATGTCGTTCTGTAATGCAAATGGTTCATTTACCTTAGGATCCAGTAGAGCACTGGGAGGATTACCATAAGATCAGCAAAAGCAGATGGATATGAGAACTTTTGTATGTATCTCTGCTCACGGTTTTGTTACTGGGTATTAACAATATTTTAATGAAAATGTATATAAGTGTTATCAGCACTGCAATTTGACTAATAGCATGATAGTATGACAGAATGACAGAATATATTGAGCTGGAAGGGACCCATCAAGTTCAATTCCTGGCCCTGTGCGGGACCAGTGACCCAAGAATCACAGCATGTGTCAGACAGTATTCTCCAAACTCTTCTTGCTCAGATAGGCTTATAACTTAATTTTGTTTTGACTAGGCAGTACAAGTATTGATTAAACAATCAGCAAGTTCCTGGTGCTTCATAAGGTGCATTCTTCAGTCAACACAAATTTCACAGGGGATGGCATGTGTCCACATAAAAAATTATCTGTAGAATACTTACTGCATTTAGTGTGTACAAAAAAATTATTCAGCTAAACATAAGCTCAGCACAAGTACCACTTTACCTGTGACTGTATTAATGGTATGATCTTTTGAATCTTCAGATGTGTCTACTATCTGCTATTACATGTATTAAAATGCAGGTCAGAAAAGGAAAAAATTAACCCAAAGGTATTTATAACAACTATATCTGTGGGCTGCAACTTTTTCTCAGAAAAGAGAGAGGTGGGAACATGTAGCTAGAGATACAGCCAGAGCTTTTACTCAGCTGTCACATTGAAATGGCTAGCACAGATGAGATACTGCAGAAAGAGGCAATGAGTCAGATATCCAAAACTGACATAGTTTACTTTCCTTTAGGAACAAGAGTAGAAAAAACGACAGCTATGATTTTCTAAAGCACAATCTGGTCTCAGGTCTCAACTTCTGAACAGCAAGAATTGCACTTTGTTTTTCTAGAGGCAAAATTTCACAGTAGTGTTTCTTTATCAGAAGCTGTAATAGAAGTACAGTGTTAAAGATTGAACTACAGTCTTGAAAACTGTGGCAGTGACCCATTATCTAAAGTTTCAGTTCTAAATTTCTTTCTTTCTTTTTGTCAGCTCTGTTAATAGATCTCCTCTGTAGCATTCCACACTCTGGACTGTAGCTATAATAGGACAGATAAATCTTAATAGATAATAAACCACCTATGGATCCCTCCCTTTCAAATACATAATATTTACATATGAATGAAAGCAGAACTATACTTCAACACATATTAAAGGCATGACTTACATTATAGTGTCCCAGGTTTTCTATTTATCTAAGCTTTACTTGCTCTTGTTTCTTCCAGTTAAGTTTGGGTTTGTTATTTTTTGACTTAATATTTATTTTTAAAAGAAAAATGCCTTGAAATAGGAAATGCAAGAGACACTGTATAATATTTCTTAGCAGTAATCTGGAAATCAATGGATCAAAAAAACCCGGTACAAAATCCCCTACCAAACCATCTGACAGATAACCAAAGCCAACAATGTCAAGAAATCAAATATAAATAAAACAAGCGATTTCCCAATATGCATCTATTGAGATACATTTAGAAAAGAGTTGAGATGGAGAGTAAAATTATCTAATTATGAAAAATAAACATCTGATCTAATCTTTCTACTGTGATAAGAGAACCTTTTCTTGATTAGTACTATAAGTTTCATTTCTAAGAACAGATAGCAGCTATGAAAATGTATATGTATACTTACATAAGAATACGTAAGAATTACCTATATTTTTTTTTGTGGTCGTATATATGCATCCACAAATACTTTTATGCATGTACTTCTCTAATACCAGTGGTTTATATCGATATAGTCAAAGAACAGTATAGTATAAATCTGCTAATGCTCACATACGACTTCTGTAATGTAATTATCATTAATATTGAAAGTAATAGAGGTATAGAATGAACAAAAAAGTTAACTAACTTTATTTTCGATAGAGATTGTATAGACACAAATTCATTAAGAAGCTCAGAGTAATAGTTAAAATAGTAAGTAATTAAATGGCAATCTAAGTTTTAGATTTAGAAACATTTTCAAGAAATACATGTATTTTTCTGATAAAAAAATTAAAGGTAATCCCTTTTCGTAAACATGTCCTCAGAACACCTGCCTTCAGTAACACACCTTGCTCAAGTGTAGTACACTTCCCTATCCCAGTCATTTTCTATCACTAATCTAAACTCTCTGTGAAGTACCAGTGACATTTTGTGGTTCCACTACCATATTTCTAAGGGAGCTGAGTCTTCCTGTTTTCAGACAAATAGTCAAAACTTTAGACCATAGTGACAATGTGGGTACAATTAATCTTATCTACTTGACACAAAACCATAATGTCGGCAACAAACTAATCAGTTTAGTTTCCTTCAGAATCAATTGAGAGAAATAGATGCTGTTAGCATGGAATTTATTTGATCTCTTAGATATTGGCTTTAGGATAAGATGAATTATGCCTAGAACTCCCTTTCTCTTCTGTAGCCTGTAATCAGAGTCTAGGTAGGTAGCTCATACATAGATGTTTCCTGTAAGATAAAGACCATTCCTTTTTCCTCTCTTTCCACTCCATTTTTTAGCATATGATTTACATAAAAGGGAGAATTTAGAGTACTCACTCCTGATAAAGAACAAAGATCCTGTTCAAATGCCTATTTAATAAAAACTTCAAAGAAGGACAACCACAACGAGACTGAGAGAAACTACCCAAAAGAGTCAATAAATGGATTTATTTTACTTACTCCAAAGAGCCATTTCCAAGTGCCTGCTTTGCCACATTCGTGTCAATTTTGAAAAACAATTTATTACCCATTCCCTGAAAGTAAAGTATCCCTCAGAAAAATGGCTATTATGTGGTAAATAGGTCTTGCTTTCCTCTTAAAGAGTTTCAGAAGTCTTAGTTTTATTAAATGAAGACCATAAAATGTGAAAAATCTCAAAAGACACAGAACAGAAAAATAATTTCCCATTGTGCTGGGTTTGGCTTGGACAGAGTTAATTTTCTTCACAGTAGACGGTATGGGGCTATGTTTTGAATTTGTGCTGGAAAGAGGGTTGATGACACAAGGAGTGTGTTATCAGAGCAGTGCTTACACTGAGGCAAGGCCTTTTCACTCCATCAGTGAGGAGGCCAGGGTGCACAAGGAGCTGGGCAGGGTAACAGCCAGGACAGCTGGCCCCAGCTGACCAAAGGGACATTCTAGATTATATGGTGTCATGCTCAGCATGTAATGCTGGGTAAAGAAGAAGGAAGCAGTGGCACTGATGTCTTTTCTCTTTCCAAGTAACTGCTGTGGATGATGGAGCCTTGCTTTCCTGGACAGGGCAGAAAGCCTGCCTGAATATGGGAAGTAATGAGTTAATTCCTTGGTTTGCTTTGCCTGTGCACATGGCTTTTTCTTTACTTATTAAAGTGTCTTCATCTCAACTCACAAATGTCCTTGCTTTTACTCTTCCAAATCTCCCCTCCACCCCTCTGGGGGGAAAGTGAGCAAGTGGCTCTATGGGGCTCAGTTACTGGTGGTTACACCCATTCAAACAGAAGTTCAAATCAGATTTTGAGAAAACAACAGTGTTCCTCATTATAAAGTTCAATAACTGCTGTGCTTCATTATTTCCATTCAGAAAGTAAATTTATCTTAAATTTGAATAACTCCTTCAGCCAGACCTGCAGTAATGGAATAATGCCAAGGTCCTAGTTTGTCCCTTTGAGCAAGATGGAAGTCAAAGCATTGGAGCTAAATATATGAATGAGAAAATATAAATGTATTAACTGATATTTAAGGTGACTTTGACTGCCAAGAAACAACATTAGAAGATTCTCACTCTGGCTTTGCCTTGGCATTGTGTCAAATGGGAATACAGAGCCAAGCCAGCCACAGGTGTTGAACTGTAATTTAACTTTAACTTTCATTATATTGCTCATCACATTGTGGCCAAATCAGTAGACCTGCCAAGTCTTCAGCTGGAACCAAAAAAGCTTTTAATTGGCCACCAAGGGTGAAGACAGTAAGAAAGAAGTCCTATTTTATTTCCCATTGGGAAACTGAAAGTCTGATATTATAAAGTACAATGATGAGGTACAGAGTCCTTCCATGTTTTTGGCTTCCAACATACCACTACCTATTTTCATGTTCCAAATCACTAGAGTAGGCAAAATGTTCCCTTCATTTTTTATTTACACAAAATCTAGGAAAATAACTTTAGACAGTCAGTATTAATCCAGTTGCACATACACAAAATAAAACCAGAAAGCAAACCTAAATTCAACCCTGCTGTCACCATGGCCTTAGTATGTTTCTATACTAAAAATGATCATTCCCTGTCATTCCCAACAGCTTTCTACCCCAGCCTGTTATTAATCTTCTAATCTGTTCTATGAAGAAAACTTACAGCAGTGTGGCCTGTGATTTGTTAAAAGTCACTGGGGCAGTACTAGACAAAGAGAACAAGTGGTTAACTACCAAATCACTCCATCATTTGGGAAGATCCTCAAGCGCAAGATTCATTCATCTAGGTTAATCTTCTAAAAGTAAATTGAACATACTGTCCATGCTGCCTTTATAGTTAAAGGAAATAAAAGGCCACTTTGAAATTTAGGTTAAAAACACCATTTTAAGATGGAGTTAAATCATTGTCTGAAGGTACCTAAACCCACTGCATACGGAAATAGCCTGGAAGAACAGCTTGACTGAGAGAAATAATTGCTAATTATCTATGCATTTAATTGTGAGTTCACTGGGAACTGTCTAATTTTTGTTCTCCCACTAAACGAGAAAAAAGTAAAATAACACTTATTTACTTAAATTTACTTTATTTACTTTATTTATTAAATAAAAACACCTTTTTATTCTACATAAAGCAGAACAAAATTATTGCAATAACAGTTACTTTCAGTACAGATTCCTCATTTATTCTTTTTTCACTCTAAGTTTGTGATATTTTCTGCTTTTTAAAACCTCTCTTTCTAGTCTATTTGAATATGAACCACAAGAAAATTGGAATTCTACATTTTTGATGTACAAGTATCATGTTTTTCATGGCATCGGTCAACTTAGATATAAGAAAGTTTTTTGGTTTTTTTACAAAGAGAGTGTTAAAACACTAGCAGAGGTTGCCTATGGAGGTGGTGGATGTCCCATCTCTGGAAACACTCAAGTTTAAGGTCTAGTTAAAGATATCCCAGATCATTTTAGGGGGTTGGACTAGGTCATCTTAATTGGCCCCTTCAAGACCAAAACACTCTATGATTATGTGAGTGTTGTCTGCTATAAACATAAATTTGTGAAGTGGAAAATTTCTCAAGTCTAGAAACACCAAATGCTGATCAATTTGTATGTGTTTCAAGAGACAGAGAACTCTTGGAGAATGGTGGCGTCTCTTCTGCATTCACAGTCTTGCTATAAGAAACAAAAGCTGTTCGTTCAAATAGCAGAAATTTGAATTCAGATTCTATCTCCTTCTCTCTAATCTCTGTAAAATATGTAGATTTCAGTGTTCATTACAAACCATGGATATTGTCTCTGTATGAAAAACAAAAGCATTTTTTCTAACTTGAGTATATTTTGGCAAGAATAGCTATTTACCTGTCTAAACACTAACCTGTGTACAACATTCTTACTACTTTTTCCTTCGAGCATTACCATTTAAACCATCGTTTGACTATCCTTGAAGCAGATAGTTAATTTTTCTCATGTCAGTTTTTCTTGTAGCTCCTTACCATTCAGAAAACTACCTTTATTTATGTCCAATTCCTGGATGCTCATATTGCAATCTGCTAGTACATGAATTTTGGACAGCAGATTGTACTTGTCTCATAACTATATACTCTTGCTCTCTAACAGTCTAGGAATTAATATTTACCCTTACTGAACCTTTCAGCCTGTACCAGAAAATTTAACATAAGCTGTCCAGACCTCCATCCACCCTTGACTGGGAAGATTAATAATAATTCCTTTTGATCAGAATTACTCTGTTGGCCAGCAATGGTTTCCATGGTAATCAGGTGGTAGACAGAGCTGAAGCAGATTTCATCAGTTGTAAAACAGCATTAGAATTAGCCTACACTTCTAATTATATCTTAGTAGGACTGACTTTTGCATACTGTAGCTCAGAGGCATAAAAAGAAGATGGTTTTAACTATCGGAAGGCTTCCAGAAGGAAAGAAATTTCCATGACCTCCTCTAATAGTTGGGGCTCTTGGGGATGTTTTGGAGTGGTGGATTTGGGTTTCGGTAAGGTTTTTTTTCTTTGATTGGTTGGTTGGTTTTTAGGTTTATTAACCTTAGGTATTCTGGTAAGAATGTTGTGAATTAGAGAATTTTTACAAAAGGAACGAAATATGATGAACAACAATTAAGATGAACCTGTAGGGTAACACTGAGACTTTTAGTCATTGTTTCATGTGCCAATGGGAGCAACTAAACTGCTGCAGGCCTCAGAAATTTCACGGAAGATTATACACCTTTGAAAACAGTAGGTTTAAATGTGAGGATAGGAAATTCCAGCAGCAAGGACAAATACATTTTCTAATCCACACTCTAATATTTCTATTGTTGCTATTATTATTATTTCCTTACTGATTTTTCAGTTTATTTTTTAAAGAAAAAGTCCTTGGAAAAATTCAGTATGACATTTTTTATTCCATTTGGTTCCCCTGGTATAGCAGTAGTCAGTGTATGATAAGTATGCCAAATGAATACTTAATCCATATTTTAGTGGCAAACCCAAGAGTTGGTTGGTGCATGTTTAGAATATGAATTAAACTTGAAAAAAGACAGTTGAAAATTAGTATATATGCTTACATTTACCACATCACAGCTTGATTGAAAGGATGGTGGTACATTTACAGTAAGTACTCCTAGAAGTTCGAGATGGACTTAGAAGTGAAAGAGGAGGGGGAAAAGGGAATAACCAAGAGCTCATTACACAGGGTTTATTTTGCAAATGAGAAAGGCATGGAATAAGGCTGAGTGGAGGGAAAGGATGCATTTTTGATGAGTCTCTAGGATGACTAATTTGCAGCTTTGGCTCAAATTTGAATTTTCAGCCCATAGGCCCTTGTGTACACACCTGACTGCAAGTATTTTTATTACATGAACAGCTATAGCTCTACATAGCCAAAATCAGCATCCATTTTTAAAACTGTGATTTTTGGACTAAGGCATGTAGTCAATGACAGGAAATTACAAAAGGGAATGATAATGCAACTTTTCCTTCTGGTAATGATTATAGACATTTCCATGAAACAACAGAAGACATTAAAATATTGCAAATCTGTAATTTTTCATGTCTGATATTATAGAAAACTTAAGGCTACTAAAATTTGTGCAATAAATTATGGAGTATGCCAGAACATAGTTAGAAGTCAACTTCCTAAAAATACTACTAAACATTATTCTAGTTCGTGGAGCATAAATGCTCAGTGAATACACACTATGAACATGCTCTGCAGCCAGGAGATACCAGATGATGGGCAGAGGTTTGAGCTGCAGAGCTGTCGGCAGATGCTGGCATGTGGAAGGCCCTGCAGCCAGATTCCTCGAGTCCCAGACTTGTGGCTGCAGGGCTGCCAGATTGTTACTGCTCTCTGTTCTTGGAGGAAGGAACCCCAAATCCTTGGCTTAAATTCTCTTCAGCTCTGCACTTTCAGTAAGGATTCTCGAAGCATCATGAAACTCCTGCTGCAGAGACAAGACTCCAAACCTGGAAATCTTCCAAATGTCACTAAGACCTGAACATCCAGGGTGGCGCATCCGAAAGTTATGAACAGTTAAAGAACCATTCTGATGATTATGGGAAACCTTCATTTTTCAGGTCTAATTTTACCTGGAGATGAAGTTGTTATTTACTGTTAGCGTTATTATTTCAATGACCAAGAGTTACAGTCAAATTTTAGGACTTAAATGTGCCTGAAAAAATTAAACATGGAATAAAATAAAAAAATCTTGTGAAAAATAAGGCTTTAAGACAAGGTGTGAAAAACAGTTAAAAAGGAATACTATGAAAGAATAATGAGAGGAAAAAAAATAGAAGAAAAATGAAATAGAACATTTCGGAGTACTAAAGGATATAAAGACTAGTACGGGGACTTTTCAATTTCTAACAGATCATTAGTTTGTATGTGATTCAGTTCATTAAAACGTCCAAATGAAACATCACTGTTGACTGATGGCTGTTCAATTGCTTATGAAAATTGATCCTATGATCACAGTACACTTCCTGTTGGACAGATATCTGCATTACAATTGACATTCTTCTTGATGATATCAAGAATCCTATTAATAGAGTTGAAGTGGAGAAAACCTTTAAAGAGAGTTTGATTTCTTACAAAAAGCAGTTTGTTTAGTTGGCTTTTTTCATTATAAATCCTTGAATAACCTTTCAAAAGATATTCTTTATAGCTAATCTCAGATTGGCAAAAGTGATTACCCCAGGAGAAATATGGTGCTCAGCAGTGTTTCAAGAAATACATATAAAGGAGGAGATTCTGCATTTCAATCACTTTAATTATTCAAAACATACTTCTTTTGGACATGTTATTTTTGCATTAGGTAAATGGCTATTCCAGTATTTACAGAATTTCAAAAATGCCTTTATCCTTGTAATAAATTATTCTGAAATCAGTCCTGACTACCAAATAGTAATTACAGACAAACATTCATCACGAGTAGTCTCATTAAATTCATTATTATTCCTAACTCAACTGCAGATATCTGAAACCCTAAGTGTCTTTTTGAATCAGGGCAAACCTAAACTAAAGTAATTTGCATAAGATAAACTGACAGGACTGGAAGGGAGACCGCTGTGTACTAGACTTTAATAAAGGACATAAAGCTTAGCAAAAAATAGTCGTATGCTTATCACTCCCATTTGTTTAAGAGGGAGGACACGGAGCAAGCAGCAAAGGAAATTACTTCTAGATTTGCTTCATAATTTGCAAATGCTGGGTAATTAACAAATTAAGTTTAATGTTGCAAGGGAAAGCACAGAAGAAGGACAAAAGTATAACATAATTAGAATCCCATTAGAGCGAAAAGACTGAAGACCTGATCCTGCATGTATTGAAGGCAATAGCAATACTCCATTATTTTTGACTCAGGCAAGATTGAATCCCTTAAAAACTGACACATTTCCAAAATGACTAAACAACTCATTCTAGCAGCAGCAAAAGGAAACAGATTGTTCAGACACTGTAAATAGAACACAACTAATAGCACAAGAAGGAAACTCAAGCATCTATTTATTACTGTGAGATATAATGTACCGTAAGCGATGCAAAAACTTCAAGGACCTTTAAACAGGAATACTTTAGACGTGAGGTAAATCCAGATTTATACTTTCCTCCTATCCACTTAATAACAACTGAATTGTAACAGAAATATCCTTGGGAAATTTGAAAGAAATATTTTTGTGTGAGATTTATCTGACTAAATCTACAACTAAGACAGAGTTTTTTATAGAGAGTAAAAAGCACTATTATTTTTAGAATACAATTTCCTTTTCTTACCAGGTAGCTGTTAGTAACAAATTAGTTGACTCATATCCTAGGAAAGCCCACTTCTTTTCAGTAACTAAAGAGGTAATCTAGGTAACAAGGTGAAGCCAGGTGAGATGAGTCTCACAAGATGAGTAACTGGAAATGAGGGGAGAGGGAAACTACATCATGTGGTTTAGAGTAGGAGCACAAATCTTTCATTAGGTTGGATAACCGCTACTGAAAACCTTTGAGTGGGGACAGAAGACTGTAATTAATATAGGCCTCTATCATGACCAGTCTCATACATATTGTGGACTGAGACTTGACAAGCGATCCTTCTATACTCACACAGAAATATTGGGGACCAAAGGTCTCTTTCATCTCTGTGCTCTTTTGCAGAAGAGCACTGCTTCTCATTTAGCCTTCAAGAGAGCAGCCTCAGATGTACCACTTGCCCCTTTATGGGCAAGTTGTGCCTGACCAACCTGTCTCCTACAATGAGAGAACTGGTTGTACATGTGGAAGTAGAATGGTGGATGCGACATACTTTGACTTTAGCAAGGCATCTCTGGCAGTCTCACACTGTACTCTTACAGTCAAATTCGTGAGCTGTGACCTGGATAAGTGCACAATTAAGTGGGAGAAAAATAGACTGGATTTTTTCTGGTCTTAAAGAGCAGTGCTTGGCAGCCAAAAAGGCAGCTTTTAATACTAGTGGGAAAAATATCGTCCAATGACTCTTAAAAACTTTGTGGATAAGAGAATGGACACTTTCAACATATTTGCAGATGATACAAAATTGGGAGGAACAGATGATATGCTTCAGGGCAGGACTGTTATTTGGAGGAACCTGGACAGGTGTGAGGAACAGGCTGACAGCAACATCATGAAGTTCAGCAATGTGTAAAATCCTGCATCTGGGAGCAAATAACCCCATGCAATGCCATAGGCTAGGTCCTGGCTGAAGAGAAAGCAGCTTGACAGAAAAGTCTCTGAATGTTTGGATGAAAAGAACTGGACATGAATCATGTGCACCTTCGAAGCAAATACAAAAATTGACAATCTGAATGCATTAGCAGAAGCGTACTCACCAGGTCCAGGAAAGTAATCTTTCTCTGTAGCTGTGAGACTACATCTCAAGTGCTGTGTCCAGTTTTGGGATCCACACACACGAATGACACTGGTACACTAAGTGGGCCCAGCCAAGGTCATCAAGCTGGTGAGATGAGGGGAATGGAACACATGGTGTGCAAGGAGAGGCTGTAAGAAGCTGTGAAGTCTTTCCAGGCTTAAGAGGAGAAGGCTTAGAGAAGACCTCACTTACTTCGTGGGAGGGAACAGAAAAGATGGAGCCAGTCTTCTTGGAATTACATGGTGACTGGTCTTGAGTCAATGGACACAAATTGGAGAATGGGAAGTTCTCCAATGGGCATGGAGATTTTTTTTACCATGATAATGGAAAAACACTGGTAGACATTACCCAGAAGGATTGTGGCGTCTCCATACAGATATCAAGACATTTAAAATGCAACAGAGGATCAGATTATCTCCAGTGGCTTTTCCAGCCAGTAAGCTTCAATTTCCTGTGAATGTATCTTGCTCTGGTTAAGTACTCTCGCTTCTGAAGACAGCGAAAGCCTCAGAGATTTTCAGTATTTACTACATCTGGCAGGAGCAGAAGTGCAAGATGAAATCCCAGTCAGGTCTCCTCCTGGGTTACAGAGAAAGTGTTGTGTAGACAGTTCAAAAATCTTAAAAAAAATAAAAATAAATATAAATAAAAAATAAAATTAAATAAAAATATATATTATATGTGCTGGCTCTCAGAAATACTGACAAATTAGTGTTTAGTTCAGATATGGACACTTTAAAGAAGTAATTTAAAAAGACTTGATCAAGACTTAAGGAACCAGTGGAGTATGGTAGCCAAAGGGAAATCTAAGTCTGGATATATGACTATGAAAAAAGGTAGTTATTTCTGGAAGTAGCAGATAGATACATAGCAAGAGCTCTTTGTGGAAACAGCAATGTATTAAAAGGCATTAGTTCCTGTGTGATTTTGTTTTAAAGTAGTTATCCATTGCAAATATGCCACCAAATTTCATCTAGAAGTACAGTAAGGTAACACTGCTTATAGAAAAATACTCCAAAATCTTGTCTTTCAGGCTGCCACTGAAGGTGACACTTGTTGTTTAGTCTACCATAGAAGACTATTTTCAGCTTCTGTCATCTATCCAGCTTCCTGTCAGAGGACAGGAGCCTAATATGAGGAAATTAAACCGTGAAGACAATCTCTTTAATGCTGTTCAGAAAGAACTGTGTGTTCATATATTAGGGATAAGCTGCATGAGCATCTGTTCCTGCCCATGAAACCTCCGGAGTTTAGTTTACACATAAAAAGGGATACTAGGCATTTGACTAGGACTATGATCTGCTTTTCTAACGATACAGATTGCCATGGAGCTCAGTAATTTCAAAAGTAACTGCTTTATGGTGTTATTAAGTATTCAAAAGGACCACAAAATAGTGAGGCTTGTAAAAGGAGCTTCATAATTCAATCCTTTACACAATGGAACAGTTACAGTTTCAAGATTAATATAGATCTGTATAACTCTCAGTACAAAGCTATGCTAAGACTTTTCTTCCCTAAAATTGTAATCTCAAAGTATTTGCTAACAACCAGTGTAATTCACTGTGCTTTTAATTTTTCTCATTCACATTTTAATTAATATGTTACAAATGAAAAATCCATATACCCTAACATAAAGAGTATCAGAAATCAGCATGATTTTTTTCTTTACCTTTACCACTGCTTTCTGTTGTTGGTAAATCCCAGTGGGCAACTAAGCACCACACTGATGCTTAGTCACTTTCTTCCCATTCCTCAGTGGGAACAAAAAAGAGGAAGGGAAGAAAAAAAGCATGAAAGCTTGGGTGTCTGCATTAAAAAAACATCAAAAAGAATAGAAAAAAACAAACAAAAAAAATTAAAAAAAAACCCAAAACCCCCCAAAACTGAAGGAAAAGTGAAGAAGAGAGATGAAGACAGAAGAAAAGCAATGTAAAGACAACCATTCACCATATTGCATTAAGTTCTCAAATAAAAAAAAAGCCTAATGTTCTTAACACCTCCTCTTTTACCTTTTATTGCTAATCATGACATTATATGGTATGGAGTATCTCGAGTTGGTTCAGGCTGTCTGCAGGATTGTGTCAGCTCCCAACCCATTGTGCAGCAAGTTGCGTGTCACAGTGAGAATCAGCAAAGGCCTTGATGCTAGCACTTAAGAGTCTTATTAGGTATTATTTGAACATTGTTTTGTTTATGAATTTAAACCACAGCATGATATGAAGTGCTATGAAGAAAATTACACTAGTCAAGTGCATCTTGTTTCCTACTCTCTTTTCTTCTCTCTCTTTCTTTCCCTTCCTGTCAAGAACTGCTTCTCCAGAATTCTTTGATTTTTAATCTTTTGCTCTTGGTAATATAGTGTATAAAATGTATATAAATATGTATTTTTAGCTTTCACTTCTGTATGCTAACTCTGAATATAATTTCTCTTTTTTAGACTTACCGAAAGCTGGGTCTTTATATTAAATATACGCTTGTAGGAACAAACATTCCTATGGCCAGCAGACAAGTACCCTGCAAAAGTGCTTGTGCATAGTTTATCACTCCAGTCTTTCCTGAAACCTATAGCTCACAAATATCAGCAAGGGCAACATTTTTATTATTCGAAAAGTACTGAATCAATGAAAATGTTGTATTTGTAACTGTTTCTGCAAAATCTCTAACCTTGCCTTCATGTCAGTATTTTTTAGTTAGGTCACTAGAGAAAGTACCTGAGGTCATATGAAGAGTTTTCTTTCCCTTTCATGCATCTAAGGCACGTGAGTAAAATAAAAATGCTTTTTAAAACCAGACATTCAGTTAATAAACAGCTGAATTCTGTCACCACAGACTCAGATAGCTTTAGACTTTTAAATAATTTAAGCCTGGAAATATCTGTTTTTGTAGGGAAGCATTTCAAAAGGTGGGGAATTCAGGCAAAGACAGACTAAACAAATTGTGCATAGAAGAGCACAGGAAATCTGATTAGGAAGAGCAAAGATGGTACTGGTGGTTTTGCCAAGAAAATGGTCCAGGTACTGATAGATTTTGCCAAGAAAACTTACAGTTGCCGCAATTTTTGCTGTTGTATAGACCCAGAGGCTACTCCAGAGAGAAGCTACTTTACTTAATCTGTGTATTTTGATACCTGTTCCACACTTAAAGCCCATTGAAAGTCAGAAATGGACCTGCACCTGATAAGGCACCTTATCATATAGGCAAGTCTGATAGGTGGACACAGCTGAGTTCATTCTAGAGGCAGCTTCTGACCAATGTTTTTTGTTCGGCTGGTTTTGTGTTGGTTTTTGTTTTTTTTAATAGGGAAATTATCAAGCAGGCATGAGAAGCACAGCAAACTTTTTTCCAAGATGGGAGGGAAGTGAAGAGAAGGAAAGAGAAGGGAAAACTCAAGATGTAACTGAATAACTCAGCTTGATCATCTGAACATGTCAAATTTGATGCTTTTGAACTATCAGCATATCACAAAGAAGAGGCAAGTTGATTTTGTATTTTTTTTTGTTCAAACCACAGTTGCTGTGAATTTTTGTGTGAGAAAACTGAGTGAGATGCATCTCCCTTGACTTTATCCACCTAAAAACAGTATATATCCAGAGGGGTGTTTCCAGAGGACAATATTTTAATTTTGGGACAGCTGTCCAAAATAGACTGTACGAATTTCACTCAACACTAATTTCAGAAGTGGAGAAGACTTTTTTTGTGGGGTAAGAAGAGCCTGATCCACTTACCTAAATGTTGCAAAAGATACAATGCTTTCACCTCTCACTTTGCAGGGCAAAAATACCCACACTAAAGTAAAGTTTTACAGTCTTTAGAAGGCCATTCTTACGATCAGTACTTTAAGCAGATTTCAAAATATTTTTTTTCCCACCTAATCATTCACTCTTGAAAAGAAAAAAATCACTCTGCAAATACAGATAATGTCACACTATTCTGAAATGTATTTTTCTAAGGCTTTATCAGGAGCATCTATAAGGTTTCTGTATCAAGTGATTAAACTAAGAAACTGTTATACCAAATTTTATATATATATATATATATTTTAATATATATATAATATATATTTTTATATATATTATATATACATATATGTAATTGCTCAGTAGGGAAACAATCACTAGTAGTGAGTCTGCCCCACCTCATATGCTGAGCACAGGGTGATTGCAATATTTATGTAACACTCAAGCATATTTGCAGCCGGTAATAGCCAATCATCTAAAACAAAAAGCATGATAGATTAGCAGGTTAGGAGTATATTTTCTGCAGAATAATTGAGGATAAATAATGGCAAAATTAACTGGTACTAAAAGTAAAGTGGTAGTTAATTATTTCTTAAAAAAAAATAAAATATTTTGCTGAAAGCAATAATTTTTGTTCTTTCAGTGTCTGTTGATTTGTTTGAAGTCTCAAAGAAAGCCCTATTTCCAAGCTGAACCCATGAAATCTTAATGCAAAGGATAGGAAAGTAAATCAAGGAAACAGCAGGGAATTATTTTTCTTTTCCCTGTCACTTTGTCAACTCTGATAAGCATCTGAACTCATTTTAAAAACAGTTCCAAATCCATGAGGTGTTAGTTCATTGACAGGAAATCAGTAAGTTCAAAAGATAATGCACATGTGATGTATTTTGTGTCTATCATCCTTCCTACCAAGACATGGTCTTTTAGCTCTATACACTGTAAGAGTCTCAGCACTGGCAGTGCAAGACTGGCTCATGACATTCTCACTCCAAGAGAAACAGAGCAGATGTTTCCAGCTACTGCTTCCCAAAATGCATAGAGCACCAGCGCACTTAGCCCTTGTTTGTGTGCTTAACATTTAGAAAGTGGCATCTTCTTTTTCATGCATAAAAATTTCAAAATGCATGAACAGTGCACTACAAACCATATTTTGTGCTCAATTTGATCAACTCTAATCATGCTGTATATATATTTATGCAGTCATGTCAAAAGGAAACTCTACCTCTAACCTCCTCAGAGTTGCAGTACAGGAGGTATTTCGAATGCACAACCATTTTTACAGAGCCATTGGTCCATGTTTGCAGTGTGTAACACTATTGCTTCAATTATAATGGCTCCGCCTCTTTGTGACCTGGTTCCCTGAGGCTTAGCAGTCACAGGAGGTTAATCTGGTTTTCTGATTTTTTATTTACTCCAAGTTCCAGTAACTTTACTTTTATGCAAGTTTCCCAGAGGCTGTGCAATGGAGTGGATACACGAACAATCTCTCATCCTCTTTAGTTCAAACATAAACTCAGAACAAAATAAAATACTAGCTTTCCCAAAGCTCAGTTACTAGAGGAAAAGGCTGGAAGAATCACAAAGTCATTAAAAGAAAACAAAATCATGGGACCCAGAAAGTGACAAAAGAAATAAAAAAAAAACAAAAACCCCCAAACTAACAAAAAAACCCAAAACACCACCAGCAAAAACAAATAAACAATCAAAAAATGTTTAACTTGGAAATAAACATAATTTGGCTCCTCTGAGCCAATGGGATTCATCCAGACTCAGCCTTTCTTTTAAATATTTGCTGAAAAGCATTAAATTAAAAATCCCAACACAAATCTGGAGGTTAGGAGGTGGGGGATATCTCACTCCCCATTAACACTGCTATAATCTCAGTGAGGAATGAAATAGCTACTGTACTTTGAGAAAAAACCTCTGGGTAAGAAAGCCTGGAGCTATTTCACTCACACCTTATGAAAAAATAATATTATATGCCATTACACATACAAGTATTCCCAACACCTGTCTTGTAGCAAATGCATAATAGCATTTTTTTTTCTGAAAAGTCTATGAAGAAACAAAAGATCCTATTAGTAGTTTGAGACTAAATTTGAATATACAATATGTATATATATATTTAAAAGAAACACATTATCTTAAGTGCCATTTCAAGTCCCAGAAGCCCATTTAAATGACCATACGTATATCAGTGGCTGAAGACATGTTTACTTTGCACAAACTATAATTCAGCTAAATTGTCTGCAGCCATGGTTTAGCTGACAATAAAATCAGTTGCAAATAAAATGGTCTGTCTAGTATCTTATTAGGTCATCCCTTTAGTTGTATCAACGGAAGATTATTTTATCCTTGACTATGATAAATGGAAAACACAAATATAACAGGTAAATCTTCTGTAAATCGACCAGCATTTTCAAGACAGCAATTACAATGAGGAAAGGTACTTTTAAGTGTATGTCACTCAAGCTGATGTTGCTTTTTTTTCCTCATGTGATAATCACACACGTCTTCCTATATCCCCACTTTTTGCCTTTCTCATTCCTCTTTTGTTTTTTTTTTTATTTCTCATCAATTCTATAAAAAATGCAATTTTATGCCCCATATACTAAGACATTTTAATAACATTCCACAAAAACAAGGAAATTATCAGTAGCTTAGACAAATGCATTCAGGATGCACTGTATTTGTTTCTCCTGCAAGCCTTCTAAACATTTTAGATAATCCTCTTTCTTCAATAATAGTGAAGTAAGCTAGTCCAATTAGTGTCACCGGTATCACTACAATATTAATTTCCATTACCCAGTCTTGCATGAGATGATATGGTGATGGTACAAAATAGTATTACAGAAAAAGGTGTCACCTAGCTGAAAACCCTGTTAAATGTAATAGGACTGCCAGTGAGGAAAGGTTTATTGAATAAAAACACCCTTGTAGTTGCTTGAATCAAGAGCAAGATTTATTTTCTTTTTAATATATTATGATGATTTTATTTTTTATATCGTGCTCTCTCACAGTTCACTTACATAGGTTTTGCTTAAAGAAAGGTGGACATCTATGCCAAAATGACACTCAGGAACATTAGAGACAGACAGAGTAAATTCATTCTAACAGCTGTGAATGCTAATGTGCTTTCTTACCACTACATAATATCTGAATTACCACGTACACAGAGATTCATCACAAGGTTAATATCATGACCCTTTTCTTAAAAAATAGTAGTTTAATATTATTTTATATTAATGCCAATATTTGAATGCTATACTTTTCTAAAAGTGTTGGTTTAACTTAAGTTTCATATGTAAGCACTGGACTGATTTGAGTGGTAATTGAAAATCAAGCATTTTGTGCTAGAAAAAAGATTCAAAAGGCATCAATGGAAATATTTGTAAATAATCGTAAATAAAAAATAATATTTAGAAATAAAATAACTGTTAAGGTATTCAAGCCCCTTTTACCTTCGTCTTTGTTAATGATTTTTCATATGTTGCTACAGTTGACTTAAAAATGCATGAATTTACTAATGCATCTGGATTCATTTCTTTGGAATTCAGCAGCAAAGTGGTACAATTTCCCTAGTTGCTGAAATAATTTCCTCTTCCTCAGTTAACAACAGCCTGTTTACTAATTTCCTAGAAACAGACAAAGTATTCTGTCTCTGACTGTTGGCTATTATAACTTTAGCTGAAAGTCCTATTGTTTTGCAGTGCAGTCTTTAGCAGGAGTATACTAATAAGGACTAAGTATGCTAATAAGTCATTTTAACATGGGCACTTTTAAAAGTGTCCTTAAGGCAGGAGGTATCTTGCTGTAAATATTCACCACAAATGCTAGTAATGAAATGAATAAAACAATACATTTCCTTCTAAATCAATCTTCTTGTCTTTTGCATTGAGTCCTTAATTTTTACAAAAGCAATTTTGACCTACATATTTTAACTAGTTAAGGCCAAACTAGAAACACAAATTTTTATTTTCTTCAAAATATACTTTCTTCTGTTGTATTATATTAAGAGATTTTGTAACTGAACATTCATACTATGATATTACTATGGAAGA
Organism: Cinnycerthia olivascens; assembly: GCA_035048155.1. Taxonomy (NCBI): domain Eukaryota; kingdom Metazoa; phylum Chordata; class Aves; order Passeriformes; family Certhiidae; genus Cinnycerthia; species Cinnycerthia olivascens. The sequence continues at coordinate 61,398,459 of JAWWMU010000001.1, forward strand.
GTGTCTTATTCTGCTAAAGAATTTAGTGATTGAAAGCTGCATGGGTCACCTGGCTAATTAATCGATGATTTGTCTTTCATGATCATGAATTTATATAAAAGAATTATATTTTTCCCCTCTGATTAGCATCAGAAGTAAATTTACTATGCCTTAAGAAAGAATTCAGTCGTTAGTTTCCATAGAGATAACAAACCTTGAGAATTGTTTGTTAGAGACAAATAATTACCATATGCAAAATTCCAATGAAAACCATGGGCATACTTGGGAAGAGAGGAAGAAAGTATTTTTTATGTATCTCTCAGTTTGACTGAACCAGAAAACACTCAATGTCAGACTCCCATCCTCCTGTCCTAATAATCTGCTGGCAATGCCCTTGGAAGAACATGTAGGAGGATTACTTTTTGTTTAACTACTGTGCTTAACCTTCACAGCATTTACTTGCTGTGTTGTCAGTAAACACAGGTCTTAAAGGATATGTGCTGCTGCAAGGATAGTTAAGTGCAGCATTAAGCAACTTTTCCTCAATCTTTGTTGAACTGCAGGTGGAAATGAGTGGCTAAACGCCCCATATTTCTCAAGCAGAAAAACAAATTAAAAATAAAATTGAGTGGAAATTAAAGACAAGGAGCTCACAAGCAAAAGTTACTTGTTTTGATGAAGATTTCTCCAAGTGGACTCTAAGTCTAATTTATTTGACACACACATACACACACACACACACAAAATAAAAATGCTTGTCATTTATCAAGTCTCCTGTAGGTTTGGTTTATCATTTTGTTTTATGATAGTAGCCTCCAGAGTTCTTAAGTGAGACCACACTTCCAAAATTCTTTTGCAGACTTGTAAGGAGACAAGCCATTGGCTAAAATCACCTTCATACACAAAAAAAAAAAAAAAGAGAGAAAGAATGCAAGGATAGATGGAAACAGAGGCCAAATGAATTGTTCTAAGTCCTATAACAGTCAGTGGCAGATTTTTGAAGAGGATTTAAGATTTCTTAGTCATAATTCAAAGGCTTTACATTGTGCAAACAGTCCTACTCACTGGAAAAAAATATTAGCAAGGACAGAGGGGTCTGTAGCCCTTATTTTACTGAGAATGTGTGTTTTGCTTCAGCAGACACTGCACGATCAAGAAGAAGCATTGACTGTTAAGGAAAACGAAAGTGTTCGCCAACTTCATTCTTCTGTTGATAAAGAAGCTATAAACCCAAAGTAAATGGCCATGCATACGAAAGACATTGATCATTGTGGAATTTCTGATTATTGCATCCGTGAAGTCGTAGATTTACTGAAAGAAACACAACCTTGAGTTGGAAAATCAAATGCCTTTGCAACACTGCCTCACACATGGATTCACTCAAACACAGAGACCAATAATACTTTTTTCTTCTACTTACAGAATATTGACAATTTTGATTTGCATTGGCTAATATTGTAAAAGAGTTCTGTTTAGTTGCACAGCCACAGAAGCATGAAAATACTTTTATAGCAGTTATTTGCCCTTGGTGAAATTCAGTGAAGAGTTCAGAAGCTTGCATGCCTATGGCATAAATTAATTTGTGCTCATCTGCCAGAGTCACAGAAAGCCGAAAATACACTTTTATGGCATTTATCCATTTTGAAATACTGTTTTGTTGGAAGTCAATAGAGTACTCTGAAGAAATTTCTTGGGTCTTTTCTATTTTGTCTTCATTTAGTACAATTGTTAAAGTATATATTTTCTAACATGTTTACAACTAGTTTGTGATGTTTGGCTTCTAAAGGACTATTATGTTGTGTTTCTTTACAACAAGGAGGAAGACACAGGAATTTCAGAATATCCACCATTAACTGAAGAACATCTCTTAAAAAGTACTGACATGAAGGAGAATTTTTTTTCACAATTCTGGCAATGAGCAGGCACTACAGAATGAATACATCATATCTGACATCCCCTAACAATCCAGTAAGATTTTATAAAAAACTGACATTGAGGGCAAATAATCAGGTTTTAAGTTGTTATTGAAATTTTACTAACTCTCTTCCTGTAAATTACCACACAGAAACTTAAACAGATTTAACGATGGCTTGTTTGAAATGTTATTTACAGCATTACTAAGAAGCAACAAAATAATTAAGCTTTAATATCATAGAAAGAGAGAATCACTGCTTGTTAGCCTGCTTTACTTCCTCTGAAAAAAGATGTAAGCATAAAATTAGGATTATTCATTTTAGATAGAGCTATTCATTTTAGATATACTCCTGTCTTTGTTTATAAATTACAATAGAAAATCTACTCTTGATTTCAGAAGTTTGGTTACCATTGTGGGGAAGAGGAGGTATTAGACAAATGAGTAAATAAATACTTATCTCATTTGAACTGAAAAGCTAGTTGAACAAAACAAAATCGCTTCATTTAAAAAATATGGCAAAACTTTGCTCCACTCTGGAATATTAATTGAAGACCATTTGCACTGAGTAAACAGTGACTTGCCAGAAGCACAACTCCATTAGTGCAGCATATGAACAGATAATGTGTCCTCCTCCTAACAGTGACAGGGTTTATATGCACTAGGACTGACATTTTTTAGATCAGCTTAGGGAAGAACTCAGAATATACTAGAATATACTCTCTTATGAAAATAGTACTCAGTCCAGGATCATAATTGACAAAAGGAATCTCCAAACATCCAAGAATATCTGAACAGTCTGTATTTCAGTTGATTAACACCTACTGTCAAAACCCCAACATTTTATTTTGACCAATACAGTAACAGAATGTGAAACAAAAGCATTTTTCTTCAATTCCTCTAGCTAATAATTAGCAAGCAGGAGCAGGAGAGCATCCTAATCTTCACGCCTTTTTTGAGTGCAGAATTTTCTCTGAGTTGTACAGACAATGCTGCCAGCACAAATTTAGAGTTTTGCTACACACATTCTGTGTAAAAGTGAATCAGTCTCCTTTAAGTGGCTCCCTACATGATGGGCTAACCTAGGGCAATAGATTCCATCCAGCTGAGCAACACAATAATGCACATGCTCAAAGGGCTCTGCCCCAGGGAAGGTTGTGAGTCACGCCACTAAGTACAGCTGTCAGCAAGTTCACGAGAGCAAAGAGAAATGGATGAAAAGGCAAATAAAATAATTAATGGCATTCTGAAGATAAAATGCATTACTTTTTGGTGAGACCTCCATAAGTGTTCATAGTGAAAACTGTGACATGATCAAAAGTTCTGCATTTACAAAAATCCCTAAGAAAAATCGAAGGTATCTTTGTTCAGACATTGTTGTAGTTCTGACAGCTGCTCTTCTCAGTATAAAAGTCAGGAGTAAGCCCAGTTAAAGTAAAGAAAAGACTATCATTCATATTAATAGAATTAGTACATGCATGCATAGATGAGTGTCTAAACAATTTAAATTAATTTACTGCTTCACTATCCAGCAGTTTCTGTGCAAGATCATGTTCTCTTGTTTTCATCACAATACCATCTAGCATAAAACTCTTTCAGGTATTCTGTTATTTAGTATTGCAGCAACTAGTAAATATCTTCCTGTTGCATTTCAATTTAAATTCAGTACACACAGTGAGTGTCAAACTGTGATATCTTCAGATATAAAAAATCTGCACAGACCCATGGAAGATATAGAAAAGGAATAAAGAAGATAGAAATGTGCATCTTCTGATGTTATATTTTTTTTTTTACATGTAATGCAACAGCATTCTGAATTTGATTCAAAATTTTCCTGAAAACCTCTTGGCTACAATAATATGTATGTATGTTTCAAACAAGTCAGTTAGTCTAAAAAATAATCTTGCCATTAAATTAGATATTTTTTAGAGTTTTTCAATATAAATTTCTTCATTGTTTTGTGTTGACTTTTTTACTGTGCTTAAATTCTATATTTGTTGAGACTTGATGAACTACATATTGTCAGCCTCACATAAAAAAATTTCAGTTTATTTTTTAAATATTTGTAATGGAGATCCATATATTAAAAAACTCCACACAAATAGAGAAACAAGCAAGCAAACAAAAAAATCCCTAAACCAAAAGCCAAGAACTAGACAGGAAAAGGTGAATTGCTACATGGTAATAAGAATTAATTATAGGACCCAGCTATAAAGCACTTTTTTTCTGACGGGTAGGAACACCTGAAAAGCCTTACCTACTTGAAGTGATTCTATGTCAAAAGACTAATCCATAGTTTTCCAAGTAGTGATTGGAAGAGATGATGTCAGGTACAGTTAGGAAAACAAGCTCAGGAAAAAGACAAGTTCAGTGCTGAGAGTTAAGCTGAGGTCAGAATCAGAAATTCTCAGAGTAAATTTGTTAACTGAAGTGTTGATATCTAAAAAAGGAAAGCTGGTATCGCCTCCTGCTTCAACCCTATTTTTCTCTCTGTGCTCCAACAAAAACATACCACTCCTGGAAGCTCTTATTCTCATGCCATAATTTCCATCCCATTTAAAACTTGTTCTATTGCTGGTGTTACAAACCTCAATATTCTGTTTGCTTGAGTAGTAGCCCTCAAGGCATGTAGGAACAACCTGTAAATGCACTGTTCTTGCATTAGGATCTGCTTTACTGATCAAGTTCAACTCAAAATAATACAGTAGCTAGAGAGGTACAGCTGTCACTTTCACTCAATTACACTCACAGTGTAATTATTACTGAAATCATTTAATAGAGAGTAATTAATGCCAAGGTCCATACTTTTCCATGAGCCACAGTGTGAGGTATGATGCTTAGGTGAACATTTATTATGAAAGCATGCAGTGGTCCAAACTAAATAATACAGATCTTCAGCTGAGAATAATTCTATCAGCCATAAAAAAATAATTAAAAAAAACTATATCCAAAGAATGTCTCAGGGAAGAGATGCTAAACCCCTTACTTTGGTGCTCAAGACAGGACTTAGAAATGCCTTTATTTGTCCAATCCTGAAAACACTCACCTTACTTACACCAACACTTCTCTTTTGGACATTGTAGCTGCCCAAACTAGTGCAGAAATGGAAGGCCAGGGAATATCTTCTGTTGATTCTGCCCTCCCTTACACTTTGAAACCATGAAAGCCTGTGCTCAAAGCCTGTCCTGGAATGCCAGCAATGGAACAGGAACTCTGTAGGGTGTCCTAATTTTACTGCTGATGTCAAACCAATCAGAACATTCAGTTGCAAGTAAAATTCCAAATGGGATCCTACAAGATATTCAGAAGCCTGGCCATTGCACCATATGAATTCACCACCACAGAAAAAATGTGAAAGCAGATCAGAGAACATATGTGTATTTGTGGTCTTTTGCTCAGCTTCTCTTTCATCAGATTTAGAAGTATCTACCACATTCAGCACAAACAACAAATAAAGCCATTTCCACAAAGAATTTTATAACTTTTTCTGTGGATTGCAAAGGAAAGACATTACAAACCAGAGCTGAGGCCTGCTATAAATGACATTGCTGTGTGACTGGGCCTGAAGGAATAATGGAAGGCCCAAAAGGGATGGAAGTAGGTAGTCATGGTCCAGCAGGGGAAGATGAAATTCTGGTTTCAAATGGCTGTCATCACAAACAGGATAAATGACTTGACAGAGTTTGCTGGTCTGTTCAAAATGTTTAACATTTTTGTCACAGCCTCCAGGAATGTTTATGTGTTCTGTACAAAAAATCAACTTCAGAAATCCAGTCCCGGGAGCTGGGACTGGAGTAATGTTTTTATGTTTCGTCATCTTTCCAATTCTTCTGCATTGCTAACTATTTCTATTTATGCATTTTCAGGAGAAAAAAAGAAAGTTTTGTAAACTATGTATCCCATCTTTGTGGATCTTCGGCCTTTTCAATGTATGAAATAAGATCCTGACTCATATTTTGTTTTTATTTTCATTCAAAAAATATTTCAATTGATCTTACAAGCACACCAGAGAAAGACGAAAAGACATTGAGAAAGTCTTTAATAAGAATATACCTATAGCTCTGTACTTGATGCAATCTTGTAGGAAACATACGTTAAAGTTTCATCAAACACTAAAAAGATCTAGGCAAAAGTTTCTCATCTGTGAAATCTTGTCTTAATCAGTGGAATGTTACAAAAAATGTAATGTAAAAAATGTATAGAACTGTGTTATTCTCTGTTTTGTGGGAAGAAGTTGACCTTGAATCCCAATTTCCAGAACATGTTCACCTATGAATCCAGCAAGAAAAAGAATACTCTTGCAAAGGCAGGGCATGACACTCCTCTTGCAACTCCAGTCTGAATAAGAGTCTGGGATTTTTCTTCCTCTCTCCTCTTTCCCCAGGTAAATCAATGCACTTGAACTTCTCAGTAAAAAATGCCAAGGAGTAAATCAAGTACTAAATAAATAAATAAAAACCCCTATATATTTAAGTTCTTGTGAATCATACCATTTAAAATCTACTCCTTCTTCTTTCTGGGGCATAGGTAATGCATCAAACATCCAAAGAATATTTACAATCTTGGGGAATAAGAATTCTTTAAGTGAACCATTCTCCCTTTATGGACCTAGCCTTATAACTACTACTATTTCCAAGAACATCTTTCCATGTTTCAGCATGATGCTGTAATGCACATGTATACTTATGATGTGTGTTAACATTGGTAAAATTTAGAGATACATAAATAATTCAGAATTATAATAATTCAGAATTAGAAATAAAGCATGAAATTTTAATTATTATATTTCAGACAGTGAGGGTATTACTAAAACCAGACTTTTGTGAATAACTGAGCTGAATACGTTCTTTTGGAACATTTTAAACAAAATTTATATTCAACATTTTTCTTTAAAATACAGAAAAGCCTTGGATACTCTACCTAAAGATCAAGTCAGTCCAAAGAATCCCCTCCTAGAAGTGTCATCATGACTAAAGACAGATGAAGTAACATTTTCCCTTCCCTTCCCTTCCCTTCCCTTCCCTTCCCTTCCCTTCCCTTCCCTTCCCTTCCCTTCCCTTCCCTTCC
>JAWWMU010000001.1:61405516-61494747 GCA_035048155.1 Cinnycerthia olivascens
GCACCTTCCCGCACCTTCCCTTCCCGCACCTTCCCTTCCCTCCCGTTAAATTCTCAGTACTGTTTCCCAAACCACTGTCTAATCATGTCTTCCCAAATTCCTTCCTCACCTATCCATTTTTCCTAGGCATTTTCCCAAACACAGTAGCAGTAAACTAATTGAATGCACACATCCAAATTAAACAATCCTGGTGCAGAAACTGGCCTGTTAATTGGCATAGTAATACTCCACTTTTCATTGGACCCAAGTTAATTCCTTGATGATTCCTTTTTCTCTCCATCTTAAAATGGAGTTGTCTTAGCTAACTTCCTTGTGGCTCAGCCTGTCCTTCTTACAAAACATCCATGTGAATTGTGACATTTCCTGGCAGTCTGAGCAGCAGTGTCAAGCAGTGAATGAGCAAGCTTTCAGTGCTTAGCCATGCATAGGCATGGCCTCATGCATAGCCATGACCTCGGGAATGCTGCAGTCTGCCTAGGCTCTACAGAGAAACTTGCACTGCTACTTCCCTTTTCAAACAAAATCTCAAAATCTGCCCATCCATGGTCATTTTACATAATGATGAAGGCTCAGTTTAGTCAGCTTAACTTCAGGTAATTACCGAGAGCACGGTAGGTTTGCATAGACCTCTGTGAGAAGACAGACTCACAGATGAATGCATCATCCTTTGGAAATGCCTGTTTCTTCACAGTAATTGTGACGCTTATTCCAGGGCTTTAAAAAGCACCAAAATTAACTTCAGTGCTTCAGGTAGCTGCCTTACATGAGATGGGTAAAGTCAGGCATCAGTTTACACTAGCAGTATACTAGGGTTCCTGTCAGAGATGCAGAGGAGGAAAGCAAAAGACAAAAAATGTGTTCATACTACTTTGTTAGAACCAAGAAATATCTAAGCCATAGACAGCAGAAGACACAGAATTGAATCATAAGGGAAAGTATTTTATGGAAGTATGTACTATAAGTATTTTAAAAGTAACAGGTTTTAGTGAATAAATTATTTTCTAATGGAAAGACTTTTTTTGTTTGCAAGATTTTGCTGTTTTATTGTTGTACAAACAAAATAGATTTTCTGTCTTTTTTAAATACCAAAGAAGCATTGTCTGTTCCTATATTACGGTGGAAGTAAATCACAGAATGACACAGAAAATTTCTAAAAATGGCATAAGTTCTAAGATCCAGCAACATATTTGATGTTTACTTAAACCACTGTTATAGGTCAAAGTTGAATCCAAATGTGGAGGCTTGTTGTTTTTCAGGGGTTTTTTGTTTTGTTGTTTGTTTTTTGTTTAAGTGAGGAGTTCATACATAGCCCCTAAATATTTAGGAATAGATTTTTTATTCTCCCTGGTTTTAATTTCAACAAATCCAGTCATAATGGGAGAAGAAAGTAACTGAACACTCTCATGTCCTCAATATTTATTCAGATTTGTGGCCAAGGGTTAAATTCTGTCCTCTGATGTGCATCACAGGAATGATTTACTATCCAGAGACTTGAAAGACCACAGCCTCTGACTCACTAATTTTGCTGCAATCCTAACATTTCCCAAAGGAATTTCTGTCTTCTGATAGATTTGTAGAGAGATTTCTGTCTCCAAATGTCACACAAATGCATTTAACCTTAAATCAGTGACAATATCAAAGTAAAAGATACCATTTCAGACTTTTCCTACATAAGACCAAGTTTGACAATACATTTCTTGGGTTACATTCTATGAAGAACAAAAGAAAATATTAATCACAGAAGTCAAGAAGCATACATAGATGTTATATTCTAGATGACATGCTCTTCGACACTGGTAAAGACTTGATTTCCTGATCCTTCCTCTTAGGGAGCATGCAAGAGTACACCACACTTTCTATTAACCTAGAGACATAGGTCAACTTATCAAGAAATAGGTGCAAATAGCTCAGGATTCTCCTAGAAAAAAACCTCAGGACTTGACTGGAGCATGTAGCCTAACCCATAAAATGGCATTTAATGTTGCATTGCATCTCAATGTTGAAACAGTCTAAGAAATAGATTTCTCTTCAGAGAGGGAATAGAAACATGGGTCTATGTTTCCAGTAAGTTTCCATGTTTCCTTGGGTAGATTTCATCATCTTTCTTGCAATTTACACTAAAAAAAATATGTACTCAAATATTTTGCTGTCATGGGTGATAACTGCTGAAAAATCGCTAACAATGACTCAAGAAGGTTTCACAAGTAAATTCATTCATACTTCTGTATTCCAAAGCAGAAGGCTAAACATCCACAAAACCAGGTACTTCAGATGAGAATAACTCCAAATTAATTCTGTGTAGAAAATATGTAACTGTAGAGTAAAAGAAATCAAGACACTATTAAACTGCAGAGCTTTTTGTCACCACACAGATGTTTATATATTGCAAATCTTTAATGTATTAAAGTTAATAGGAATGTAAACAGACTTCCTGAATTTCTCCCAGACACAGTGGATTTCTGATAAACAGTGTCAAAATATTCCACAGAGATTTCTCTATTTGATTTTTAGGTAGCTCTGAATGCACTTATTTTTCAAGATTTGTTCTGCTACAACCTGAAGAAACCGGGCTCTCCATCTCTCAGCTTTCTATATTTTATAGCATTGTTAGCATAATTTCGATTATGTTTGCTTTGATCTTGATGCAAGAGCCAGAATCCCGAAAACTAGTAAGGATGTCTTACTTCATATATGTCAATTAATTATTCACTATGAAGTCACTCAAAGCTCATTTATCAGTAAATCTCACCTTTTTTTGGTTGAAGTGTAATTTTAAAATCATCAAATAGAAACTTTAAAAAAACAACAGTTTAATTTTTTAAATCATAAAAAAATAATCAAAAATTAAAAAAAAAAAATATGTGTAGGTTTTACAAATGAAAGTGAAGAGAATGGACTAGCATCAATCTTAAAACCTTGAGCAGGTCCCTATTCATCATAGACCAGGGAAGTGATTGTCCTGTATTCAGCACTGGTGAGGCTCCACTTTCAGTACTATGTACACAAAATATTGAAGTGCTGGAGCATGTCCAGAGAAGGGCAACAAAGCTGGTGAGGGGAGTAAGGAATAAGAAGGGAATAAGAGAATAAGTCCTGTGAGAAGTAGATGAGGGAGATGGGGTTGTTTAGCCTGGAGAAAAGGACCCTCAGGGGAAACCTTATAGCTTTGTACTATTACCTGAAAGGAGGTTGTAGCAGGTGAAGTTCAGCATTTTCTAACCAGGCAACCAGCAACAGGACAAGAAGACATAACCTCAAGGTATGCCATGGAAGGTTCAGGTTGCACATCAGGAAGAATTTCTTCACTGAAAGGGTTGTTAAGCATTGGACTGGATTGTCCAGGAAGGTGTCAGAGTCACTGTCCCTGGAGGTGTTCAAGAAACGACTGGATGTGGCACTTAGTGCCATGGTCTAGTTGACAAGGTGGTAATCGGTCAAAGGTTGAACTCCGTGACCTCAGAGGTCTTTTCCAGCCTTAATGATTCTGTGATTCTGTGACTGAGAACACTGCCTATCAGATCAGAGCATGCAAGAAGTACAACCTGGAAAATGGAATCTGATAGACTTTCCATGATTTCAGTATTCTATCAAAAACATTTATATATATCTATATATTTTACTTCTAGAAATCTGTAGGCATCCAATGATACTACAACACAATAATTTCAAATATGCCTCTTTCAAATTCCTTCACAAAAATTCCATCTGAATGTAATCAGGACAGTCCAGAAAAGTAAGGGGGTAAGAGAAATATTTGTGATTTTTAATTCTGCTTTTCACTCTTTCTCCTAAAGAACTGAACTAAAAACAACCAATCTCCCCAGAAAGAAAAGAAACCAAACTACCAAATAACAAAAAAACAAAACAAAACAAAACAAAACAAAAAATCCTGCCCAAAGTTTTCCTGTTGAAAAAAAGAGTTTATTTATGTTTTCCTGGAAGGATCTGGAAGCCTAGTTGTCTCACTGAAGAATTAGATGGGCACCAAAAGTATCAGTTCTAATTTTTTTTGTGTACCTCCAACATACTAGATTTAATCCTCAGATTATTTTAGCAGCCTGTGTTAAGGGAGGAATGATTTCAACTCTCTATTACTCTTGGCTCTCAAATTGTTCAGCTAGAGTTAATCTATTGTAACAGCTTTTTCAATCTTTTCAATCGTGCACTTGAATTAAGAAGTGCAGTCAAGTTGCTAAATTTAAATTGCCTTGACTCTGAAAATGTCAGTTCAAGCTGAAACAAAATTGTTTTGAAAACTAGTAATTTAATACAAATTGACTATATTACAAAGTAAGCATATATTTGAGTATGCGAGACCCATCTAATACTATTCATTATACTCCCTGAGAACCGGTGAAAAATTAAGATTCCATACCAGTTTTTCCTAGGAAATAATACCAAATATATTATCAATGAAAGGAGAGAAAATGTGTGTTGTAAACCCACACAACCTGATAGAGTATTTTCTTTCTTGTGTTGTTTCCACATAGCAACAGGAACATAGTACATCTGCCTCCACAGGTACTGTCCCTTTCTCCCTTTGTCAAGCAACCAAGATTTATAAGGGCCCCAAGTAACTTCCAAGCTCCAAATTACACTACATACATAAAGCACTTAGATAATTTTAAAGAAATGCATTTAAGTTAATCTGCCTTCTCTGTACAGTCATTGAACTAAAAGAATCACCTTAAGGGCATTTCACAATAGAAATGGGTACAGTCACTGGGAAAGCTTGTCTTTCTTCACTGTCTATTCATTAGCACTGATTAAATAAAATAGAAAATGTCTCCTGGATGGCACTGGGACTCATTGATGATATTCTCAAAAGATCAGCTTACCTATGTGTTACTAGGTACTCAGCAGCTGACTCACACTGTCATCTTCATCTGCTAAATTCAGTATCCACTTCTGTCAGATTTTGCAAGTACAGTGTAGCATCTGGTCTGGCGCAAAACCCTGCAGCACAGTCTATTGCTCTAAAATGCTGCATTTTCTCCCATTTTAAATAACTCAAGCAATGGGGCTTCCTCCTCCAAAAGACTTTCAACATTGACTGTTCTTATACCTTATTTTGCTTTGTATATTAATTCACATATTTTATTACATTCTTTTAAAATATGCTTTGCTGTAATAATAGGTATTTAGTACTTCTCCAACTATAAAATTTTCTTCTTGTGAGTAAGTAGTTACTAATGGTTTAAAGACTTCATCATAAGCAGAGTATCCAAAGTGAATATTTTTTCACAGCAGTGTGGGTACACTTTTCTGGTATAGTTTAGCCTTTCCTACATGTTCCTTCAATGAATATTGGCTTGGCTTTGCTGAATTATTATTCTTACTGACACTGTAATTGCTATCATATATAGTAATATCTTTATAAATAAACATGTGGATGAACATTTGAAAACAAGCCACCAAAATAATGTAATGAGGAACAATTTGTATTTAGCAGAACATCACAAAATTGCAGAAAGCAATAACAGAGAGAAATAAATGTTTTTCCTATTGTATCCAAAATTCTAAACTTCTTCTCTAAAGAATCTGTGGCTAATCAGTCACTTACTGGGAGCAAGCTCTGAGCTGAGAAGAGACACACCATATCAGTAAACCAGACTTGACCACAAATAGTGTTGCCTGGGAAATTATTTTCCCATCAACATTTACTTTTTAAGTTTTCACAAACTTTCTTATTCTACAATTGAAGAAACAAAGTTTCTCAGGAGTAGGGAGAGATCTATGTCCATTCTGGAATGAGAAACAATGGGAGAGAAGAGGCTGGCAGGGACTGGAGCCATGCGTCCCTCGAGGACTCTGTTCTAGTTTCATACACTAATGAGGCAAAGCAGGGGCATGAACTGTACGTGCCAGTGAATGCCAGTTACCAAATATTGCAGAGTAGGTGTTTTCCTCTCTCTTTTCTGAAAAAGATCGATGGATGTGGGAGATATTTCTTGGGACAATCTTCACTGGAACTGACATGTTTCTGAACTTTTTGCTGAATTTGAGCTTTCTAACAAAAAAAACCCACCTTCTTTCCTGAAAAATCAATTCTTACTGTCCCAGTTGTATACTAGAAAACAAAAACATCAGCCTTGACAGCAGGCTGCACTGGGCCAGATCTCAGCACATGAACTCTTGCCCCAGTGTACCTTATCATTACAGAAATGGTACATCTTTATTTCCTATTAGTTTCCAAGCTATTCAATATTTGTATTACAGAATATTTTGCTCCACTTAGCATTTTTCTCCTATTTTTTTTTTTCTTGTCACTTTCCTATAAACCCCTCCTTAACTTGGTATTATTTTTACTGATCTTTGAACATTTTTAGCTAAATAACAATTAAAAAACAAAAAAATCAAAAAGAAAGAGAAATATTTTGTTTTTCAATGTAAAAACTTAGGCTACTTTCACTCTTTTGGGAAAATATTCAAATGTTCTTTAAATTATTTTAGAAACATATCTCAACCAGTAGTATTTATTGAAAAAATGTCTAATTTAAGCTGATGCCTTAGACCAAGCCGAGTTCTGTTGATTTATGCAAACAAAAGGTCTGACCGCAAGTCTTTTCTATAATAGCGAGAACAATAAAACCAAAAAAGAAAATACTGTCTTTACTGGGACATACATCAGTATATATCAAATACTGAAAGCCTGGAAAGAAGCATTTCACTCAGATTTATATATAATTTCCATTCACTATGTCTCCTTAGAAAAAGCCAGCAAATTAAATAATTAGATATATAGTCATGGTTGACAACCTAATTTATTTTAATGAGGACAACAATATACCTGTTTTCAGCACAAAGAAACATTGTGCTTTGATAAAAGCACATTATGTTGTCTCACAATGGAAGTACTTCAGAAATAACTATTGAGGGTATAATAATATAAAGTAAAAATATGACAAAGATCTTTTTACTAGTGTCATTATATTAATGAATCCTACACATCAGAGGTTGCTGGGGCATGGTACTCTTTATTTACAGATTCATTAGAGAAGAGAAGGATCATAACTTAAAAACCACCAAGTTCCAAATACATTAAACAGTTCCCCCTACTCATGTGTGAATAAGTATTAATCTACTTTCAACCTAATATTTTAACCACTAAAATGATATTATTCTTCAATTAATTTTTGTTGCAATTTTAGTAGTGGTAAAATAATAGAGAACTAATAAAAACAAAGCCATTGCTACCTATGGAGTCAAGTCTGTCAGAACAAGGGCAGGACAGAGACAAGGCCTATTTCTGCATGTACTGACATGACATCATTTGCAAGCCCAGGAATTCATCATGGCTGCAGTTAATATGTGTTGAGAAACATCGAACAGTAGATAAGGCAAACTCAGCTGAAACCAGCTTTATCTACTAAACTCTATTAGTATCTGCCTTTGTTTATATACATCTTCATTTCAACTTCTATGGAAATAAAACCCACCAATTAAGTAAGATGCTGAGAAATTTTGTTACTCTGGTTAAAAATTATTTTTCCCATAATGTATTCCCTAGATTATGATATAATTCCCTGCTTTCAATATTAATTGTTTTTTCCTGATATTTCCCAAGTGTTCCTGGTACTGCTCATGGGATTTGAAGCTCAAATACAGTAAGGTTTGCAGCATTTTATTTCTCTTGGCCAAGTTCCACAGCTGAAGTTGTACTGGGAAGGTAGGGAGCCACCTGCTTCTCAATCCATCCCTGCAGCTGGTAGAGGAAATTCACAGAAAAAGATCATCATCTGCTCAGTCCTTCGCCTGATATACAGCAACTATTGTGGGATGGTGAAAACACCAGGAGAGCATCTTGGACCAATAAAAAGGACCCTTGCTGACTTCCAAGCCTGCCCAGCTAGAGCCAGGGAAATTTAGTGAGCATCTGAGTCAGCTATTTTTTTATTTTTTTTTTTTCCTAAAAGAGATTAAAAACAGCATGAAGCATGATCATCTCAGTATAATTGCACTGCTGGACACTGTCTTGAGAAATCAATCTTAAACAGCAAAGCTTTGAAAAGATTTATATAGTTTAAACAATGAAAAATCAAAAGACACTGTAAGTTGACAGAATATAAACAATTTGATTTTGGATCATTCCCAGTTCTCTGTTTCCCAGTCCACACAGATGGAAATACTACTTGTAAGCAAAATTAGGATGAAATATGCTGACTGTGTGTTGTTGAGAATTAAATCCCTAACAGTACGTTTTTCTGGAACAGAGGAGAGTTATGCAGTGTGAAAGCTGAAATTACATCTTTCATGGCCACCTTTAAAAATGATTATTTCAAAGTACTGTAAAAAAAACACCAAAACCAACTTACAGATCCTGAACAGTAAAAAGGCGGCATTTCAGAACTGTCAGCAATGAGGTATTATAAAAGATTTCATGAAAAGCAAAGAGGACTTCGGTTCTTTACTTTTTTAACTTGTGACAAGGCCCAAGTACAGCACAATGTTCTGCATCATTAGCTAAAGAAATTAGATATAAGGACAGAAAGTAGCGTTTCACAGAATCATAGAAAGGCTGGATTTGGAACGGACCTTAAAAGATCATTAAGTTTCAATTCCCCTGTGCCTAAGGTGGGGTCACCTTCCATCCAATGTGGTCTTGACCACTATCAGGGCTCATCCACATCTTCTCTGGGTAACCTGTTCCAGTGCCTCACTGGTTTTGTAATTTCTTCATAATACCAAATCTAGACCTATCCTCTTTCAGTTCAAAGCCATTCATTCCCCCTTGCCCTATCACTACGTGCCCTTGCAAACCTTCTCTCCCCAGTCGCCTTGTTGGCTCCCTTTTTAGGTATTGAAAGGTTCCTACAAAGTGTCCTAAAGCCTTCTCTTGCCCAGACTGAACAGCCCCAGCTCTTCAGCTTGTCCTCACAGGAGAGGTGCTCCAGCCCTCTGATCATCTTCATGGCCTCCTCTGGACCTGCTCCATGTCCTTCTTGCATAGGGATCTCCAGAGCTAGACATGGTACTCCAGGTGGAATCTCACAAGAGGGAGAGGAGAATCACTTCCCTTGACCTGCTGGTAATACCTCTTGATGCAGCCCAGATCAGCTTCCTGAGCTGCAAGTGCACCTTGCCAGGTCATGTCCGCCAACACCCTCAGGTCTTTCTCTGCAGGGCCACTCTCAATCCATTTTCTGCCTGCAGATTGTGCCCTCTGCACTTGGCCTTGATGACCTTCACGAGGTGTGAACATGGTCACTTCTCAAGCCTGTCAGGGTCCCTTTGGGTGTCATCTCTTCCCTCCAGTATTTCAACAGCACCACATAACTTGGTATCATTGGCAAAATTACCAAAGATGTACTTGATCCTACTGTTCATGTCACCAACAAAAATGTTAAAATGTGCTGGTCCCAATATTGACCCCTAAGGAATGCCACTTGTCACTGGTATCCATTCGGACATTGAACTGTTGACTGCAACAGTTTTGAGTGCAATCACCCAGCCAAATCCTTATCCACTGAGCGGTGCATCTGTCAAAACCATCTTGCTCCACTTTAGAGGCAAAGGTGTCATACAAGACAGTGTGAAATGCTTTGTGTATAGCAAAGATAGAGAGATGGCATTTGCTCTTCCCTTACCCACCATGGTTGTAACTTCATCATAGAAGGCCACCAGGTTTGTCAGGCTTGACTTGAGCTGAGTGAAGCCATGTTGGTTTTCACCAACTATCTCTTTGTTTTCTGTTTGTGTCTTAGCATAGTTTCCAGGAGGATCTACTCCGTGGTCTTGCTGAGCACTTAGATGAGACTGATCACCTTGTAATTCCCTGGGTCTTCAGGGCTTTTTTTCCCTTTTGAAAAATGGGAGCTATGTTTGCCATTTTCCAGTCAACGGGAACTTTACCAGACTGACACAACTTCCTAAAAAAGTGTGATAGATAGTGGCTTGGACACTTCATCTGCCACTTCTCTCATAACCCTCAGACACATATGATCAGATTCCATGGACCTTCAGGTTCCTGAGGTGGTCTCAAATGTGATCTCCTACAGTGGGCAGTTTTTAATTCTCTCCATGCATTCAATCAAAAATTAGTGCATCCTATTAACATCCAGAAAGATGCCATAGTTCTGGAGGATTGCCCACTAATCAAGTTAATCATGGATCTATGGTCAGGCATCTGACACTGCTCAGAATCCTATAGGCCTGTATTACTGCTTCTTGTGCCTCACACTAAAAGTCATGGAACAAAATTTTTGTTTGCGTAACACCTAAAAGCTGCCTTAACCCAATTTTTACATAATCTTCAGAACACTGTTACTCTCATTTCATATTAAAAATTTAATTCAAAACTAAATTACACAGCTGCTGGCTTCCACCAAAAATGTTGTTTCGTGGTATGTTTATTTTATTTAGTTGTTTGGGTTTGGGGCTTTTTTGGTGTTTTTTTTTTTTTTTTCTTGGTTTGATTTGGGGTTTTGGGTTTGGGGTTTTTGTTTGTTTTGGCTTTTTTTAAGGGGGTCTTTTTTTCTGTTTCTTATATAATAGTGACAGTCTTAATGAACATATGCTGCCTCTTAGTGTTTGAGAAATCCTACTAAAGTTAAACTTGAATTGCTTTAACAGAACCCCACCAATAACTCCTGAATAATGGATTTATTAGTCTCCCTACAATATAACCTATAATTTTCTCTATAAGATGTGATGAATGACAAAAGATGAACTCTTCAGAATATTTGAAATATCATTCCTTATTTATTTCACATTCTCTCTTATACTAAGTACCTTATAACACTTACCATCCTTGGAAAATAAAACCTAGCTCAAGTTATTATTGTCTTTTTTAAATGCAGATCTTGATTTCCCCTGGAGATAGGACTTAGCATTGAGCCATCAGGAGAAAAGAAGACTTTGAGTCATATACTATCCACAAAGAAAAGATTTTTCTAGGGTTTGGTGAGTAATCCATTTTTTCCTTTTTGTTTTTCCTTGGTGTGCTGGCAATCTATAATTGTACATTTGCCTTTAATACCATATTGTATTTTCAGTCACAGGACCGTATGTAAAACAATTGCTTTTGTATCATGAGTCACTATGCAGATTGCAGTCTATAAATGTAACAATAATAGAGATGTTAATAATACTTGATTGTTCTATGGCACTCTCTTATCAACATAATTCAGTAAGTTTTAAATGGAGAGATTATTCTTGGATTATAGATGGACAAACTGAGGCATTGAAGGAACACAAAGATTGGATTTCGGTGTTTGCAAATCAGTTTATTAAGTTTTGCTCCTTCATAAATTTGTTATTCCAGGAGACTCCAGCTGTTTAATTGAAACAAAATGTTACGAAGGCCTATAGAGAGTGCTGACTCAATGTGGTTTCTTCTCAGTATGCTGTCAGCTGATTAAAGGCTGATACAGAATGAGAGAATCTATTTTAAATGTCTTGTTCTAGGGCATTTAAAAGCTGATCAAAATTTTCCTCAAATTTTTGACAAAGATACAATGAAGCCAGCCAGTAGAGGTACTTAAATGGAGTCCCAGGTATGTTTCCTGACTATGAACTAGACTGTAATAACTGTGACTTTAATCAAATCATAAGCTTTAATTTAATCACAGTACATGCCCCTCTCTCCCTGTCTTCTACATCCTAAAATAAATGTTACAAAGCAGTAGAGACAGGAAAAAGAAAAAAAAAAAAAAAAAAAAAAGGAAGTGTTGTGATTTAAACGTAGAATCAGAATAACCCTGGATGATATACCCTACAAGAGGTTTTGGTGCTCCATTTTAGTTCTTTTCTGAAGTCATAAGGACTTTTCTTTGCACAAATGGGGGCTGTGTTGCAAAAAAAAAAAGAGGTGATTTGTGGAGATTAGGGTTAGTAACTATCTTCTAATAAGAAAGAGAAGCACAGAGGAGAAGAATTTTATAAGCTGATTTAAGAATTATGCTCACTTTATACTGAACAAAGAGTAGAAACCAGAAGAAGAGAGTGACAACTTATCCCTACAGGTTAGGAGATATGGAAATATTCCAGATCCTAGGGGAGAGATGAAAATGAACATGACAAGATAAACACAAGCTTAGAGGTTCACGTAAAATTTCTGAATATGTGGAAAAAGTCCTTTTAAAGGAAATTACTCCTATTTCATTGAAAAGAAGAGAAAGTAGGTGAAAATGGTTGTTTGGCTGGTCTAGCAGATTAACCATGGCTGCTCACAAACATAAAGAACTTAATGATTTGGAAAAAGAGAAAAAAAAAAAAAAATTTAGGACTCATTACTGAGGATAGAAAGAGTATTCTGCATTTTTTCCCACTGGGTAAAATTCAATTATCTTCAATTAGGAATGGCAGCAATGTGCTGGAATGAGTAGTGAATGAAAAGAAATAACCATATCCAGATGACTCAGCTAATCATTAAATGAGTTCTATCCCTGAACATGAGAGATGGTATTCCAGTTGGGAAAACATTATCTAGACTGTTTCTTCTGTCAGCAGAGAAAGTCCAGATGATTACTCATTTCAAGATTGCTTTTAAATTTAGAGAATGGAAATACCTTTCTCCATGGACTATAGAGAAAGCCTGTGGAGCAGCTTAGACCAGATGCCTGACTTATATTACTAAAATAAATATTAATCACAACATATTATTTATATCTCTCTAGCCACTGTGCAAGAATTTATTGGTGAAGGTCCATTTTAGTACCTGTGCTATTTGTCTATCTGAATTCATAGAATGTTTAGGGAATCATCTGATTCAGCCAGTTAAAGTACATAAATGAGCAACTACCAAGGAGGGTGTAAAGGAGAAACAAATGAACATTCAGTGCAAAATCAAGATGTCAAGAGTAAAATTAATCAAGGAACCAAGAAGCTTGAACATAAATACCTTAGTTGCCTATATATGAATGGTAAAAGACTGAATAATAAAAAAGAGAAATTGGAATTGGAATTGCTCTTTTATGATCTAGCTAGTATCACTAATTGATGGAAAGATTTGCATGAGTAAAATGTTAAAATCATCGATTAACTGGATTTAGGCAGGATCTAGTTAAAAAAGAAGTGACAAAGTCACTTTCTATCAAAAAGGGGTATTGCCTGCACCTGAGTTCTCTGGTAACTCAGAAGAAAAATATTTTGCATGTTCATAGGTTCATGTTCTAAACACATCAACTAATGAACAATATGAACAACATGAACAAATTGAATGTCTGATTTCTGCTGCAGAAATGGAGAAACTGCCATGTGTGACTTCAACTTGAAAGGCACAGTTGGAAGTCTCCTGGAGGACCATGAGATGATTTCTAACAATTATTGAAGAAAAAAATGTAATAAAATTAATATTTCCGCTTAAATGTTCTATGCTTCTTGCAGTTACCTCAGACAACCAAGGAGTTCTAAAAACATAACTCACCCCATTCTAGATGTTTCTTTTCTGAGACCTTACAGTAGCCTTCCAGTACATAAAGGACGGTATTGGAATAAAAAAAGAAGAAAGACAAAAAATGAAGAGGGACATTTGATAAGGGCATGTAGCAATAGGACAAGAGGGGATGGCTTTGAAGTGAAAGGAGGTAGGTTGGGATGAGACATCAGGAAAAATTCTTTACTGCAAGAGTAATGAGGCACTGGAAGAGGTTGCTCAGAGAAGTTGTGGATGCTCCATCCCTGGAAGTGTTCAAGGCCATGTTGGATGGGGCTTTGAGCAGCCTGGTCTAATGGAACTTGACCACACCTATGGCAGGCAGCATTGAAACTAAATGATCTTTAAGATCTCCTCCAATCGGAACCATTCTATAAGTCTATAACAATTACATCTGTAACAGATAAACAAGACTAAGTCCAAACAAGTATGGCATGTATTGTCCGCAAATTTGTGACTGACATCAAACTAGGGGGAGTAATCAGTACATTGGAGAACGTGACTGTCATTCAGAAGGATTTCTACAGGCTGGAAGAATGGGCATGTCCATTCATTCTACAAGCGGCTGGGAACTGAAAAACAACAAAGTCACAGATGTGCACATGAAATGGCAGAACCCCCTGTGCTGGTACAGATGGGCTGGCTTGGTAGCACCTCTGCTGAACAAGATCTGTAAATCCTGATGGACTGGAGACTAAGCTTACTTTAGTAGATATTTATTAAACCACTTGACTTTTTAATTGCAGCACTCTCAAGGGCTCGAGTCAAGCACAGAACCCAAGGCCAAGGTTAATGTTAGAATATGGCATCTTCACCTTCAAAATTAAAGCTCAAACATTCAAGGTCACAAATATATTTCACTTAAATATATTTGTATTTAAATATATATAATAAATATATATAATATATATATACATATATTTCACTTAAAAATTAGGTCAATTTCATAATTCAGTAAAAAAGCATCAACGGAACTTGGTACAGAAGTTTAAAAGCCAGGTTTTAGGACATGAACATACTTCATTACTATTTTTCTTCTCTGGTCTGAAGTACATTGTCAAAATGACATACTGCTAAGATTTAGAAAACCTTCTGCCTTGAAGGAAGAAAAAAATAGTTTTTTTCTTAACTGGAAGACTAGAATGAAACAGATTCAATAAAAAGAAAGTGAAACATTCCAGGTGAAGCATGTTTTGGAGATTAAAATAAAACTAAGGAAAGGCAAGGACAAGAGTTTAGTGTTGTGGTGTGTAACACTAATCCACAGATCATTCTCAGAGGAGAATTAATCTTTTTTTGTTTTTAAGTCTTGTAAAAGGAATTCAACAAAGCATCACTAAGCTGTCAAATGAAAATAGTAAAACCACAATTTATCTTTTTTATTGATGTTTATCTATGTAAGCCTTTGTTTTTATTTTCATTTTCTCTTTTTTTGTTCCTTAGGGAGTGATCCTATACTATTGCAATTGCATTCTCTGTAACAGTGGAAGGCTACATAAGAAATGAAAAGGCATTGATGGAACTTGGAAAAAAAAAACACAGAAGGGAAATAAAAAATATTTGAAAATTTTTTTTTTTTTTTAAATAGCTTCTTGCATAGCTGGCCCAATGCATATGATGGAACTTACTGGTTTGAACTGGATTGCTTTCCTTTCTCTGAGATGGATAGGTTTTATTTATTACTATTTTAATTATTTGTAATGAAATGTTTCTTTAATTGTGATTTCTGAATCCTGACTGCAAAATCCATGGATTTTTAGAAAAAAATAATTTAATTTGTAATAGAAAAATATTTCTTAATTAGTTTCTTTATTTATTTATTATTTTAATTTTTTGGTGTATTTCTTTCAGTAGTTTCAATTAATTTCAAGATACCTTAGATATTCTATAATGTGCAGTTTGCTGAGCCTTCTAATTATACTACGATTTCTTTAATATTAAAACTTTATTACTTTTATTTATAGATCTAAAGTTTCCACAATATTATTTCATTATGATACAGAAAAAGCAAAATACTGCCTTATTCTAGATGGTCCTCACAGAAAAGGTGAGTAATGGAAAAAAAATATTAGAATACCTTCAGAGCTGCAAAAGGTTACTGAAATGCTTGGCTCCATAGCCTGCATGTGTTCTGCTGTCTGAGTTAAACAGTACCAGAGAGTAACAGTAATTGTCAGTTGACCTTTTGATTAGACCTAGTATTATTAAATGTTATGAGAGTAATCAATTGGTACTAAATAACAAGCAAACAAAATTATTTCATTAAATGACATTTTTTAAAACAGTGTTAGCTGAAGAAAGGTATTTTTTGGTTTCAGCTTGGTTGTGACAGAAAACCAGAATAATTCCCTCTAAGTGTATCCAACTCAATAGGAACAAAATCACAATGTTTATCTAATCCAGTGACTCTTTTACAATGGCTTCTGCATTTTCTGGTGTAGCCCTTCCTCTTCCATCACCCTCACCCCTTCCACCCCAATAGCGTCTATCAAATGCCAAGGTTAAACGCAGAATAGGACACTGAAGAACTGATTGCAGGTCAGGATATAAAGACACTTTGCATAAGGATGCTTTGTCTTACAGAACCAGCTGTGGAGTGGACAGTGATGCAGATACCAATATCCTTTATGGACAATGTACAGGGTTCCAATCAAGAGCCTTCAACTCTTGCAGAAACCTCTTTATTAGAGAAAAAAGATGCTTACTTAACATCCATATAGTCCAGCATCCACCTCATTTGGTTATTTTGCTAACTATTTTTCTTACAGTATATTCAATTGCCATGGTAATTAATTTTTATGCTGACCTGAGGCTAGCTATTTTTGTTGCAGGATGTTCCAATCACTCTTTCTTCGAGATAGGTACAGCTATTCAGCTTTGCTTCACAGTCCTCTAACACTGAAGCAGAACTGCTCACTTTTTAAAACAAATCTTTCCCCTACAGGTACAATAACAAAATAAATTGATGGTACAGGATATACAAACTTATTTCAGCCTTCAGAGAATTGCTTACTGCCTTTCACGCTAAGACACATATAAACATGGTAATTCACTCTGCTTTTATGAATTGCTTCCTGACTCTCATTGGGGAGTGATGGCTAGGCAATGCTAAATGAAAGCATCTAAAGCAGGTTGAGAATGACTACAGTGTGCCTCTAAAGATCAATGAGTTGGCAGGTATTGTTATAAATTACCATTGGGTGCCATTCACAGACCATAAGAGCTTCATCCTGCATGACAGCCATTGATCTGATTCAGAACTGAGATGCAACCTTTGATGACACTCTTTGAGGATAAAAGGTTATGCTTCACATTTAGTTATGAATAATAAGGTCATGTTTTAATTAAAGTAGTATCTCAGTGGAATATTAGGGCAGTGAAACCATACAAATTAGTATGACTTGTATAGCAATTGTTGCTGGAAAACCGCCTAGTACTGAATACAATAACAGAGAATAACAATGAAATTATGTTAATGAGGCAAATAGCCCATGTTATTAGAAGGAGCTTAACTAGTCAGACCCCAAAATTAGAAGAAACAATATATTTTGTGCTTATATTTGAAACTAAAGCTGTCAAAACAAGAAAACTGACATTAAGGTAAGAAGTACTTAAACTATATATATGTTTTGGTTATAGTATGCCATGGGTTGCAGTGTAAAATACAATCAGGGGTGTGTTATTCTATTACCATCTGTTAGAACTGGGGAGGAGGTTAGTTATGTTATCTTCTGTTGATAAGCCAGCTGATAAGAAACCATCAAGAGCAGTTTCCTTATCTCTTCCATGACCCATCCGCCATCCACTGATAAACTTCCATCATCCCATTGGGAAATGCTCCAGCCGGGGGGGGGGGGGGGGGTGGAACCAAGCCCCTCTGCCTGGATAAAAACCTGAGACTTGGAACACCAAGTCAGCCTTTTTTCACTGAACTCCCAGAGGAAGAACAGGCCCATCTATCACTACTGGACCTTCAGTGGAGGGTTGCACCTTTCTCCAGGATCCCAGCTTCAGCAGAGCCACAACTGCTACTCCAGGAGGGCTGCAGCCACCATTGCAACTAGACTGCTACCAACACCCTGACCAACAGGTGTCAGGTTGTATTCTGACTCTTTTTCTTAATTGCATGTATTTTGTTTCCTTTCTGTTTTATTTTCCCTTTTCCTAATAAATTGTATTTCTGACTTGGAGTGTCTCACTGGTTTTGCTTTTCAAACCAGAACACAGTAATTTCAATCCACTTAAATTTTAAAATGTTTCTTGCAAAACCTAATATTCTAGCTGAAAAAAAGGAGCTTGGGATTGACTGTTCATAGACATTTTTCAGTCTTCTTTTCTGAACTCAAATTCAAAGGATTGTTCACAAATTTCTTTTTTTGGCAGAGTCCCAAAACATTCCTGACCAAGGTTTCTGAAAATAAAACTGGCTGTATAACAAACATGTATTCAGAACAGCTATTAAATGGAGAAAATATTATTTGTAAATATTTGTGAAAATCCTATTATATACTATAATAAAATATAACTGATAAATATGTGTGCTGCTGATCCAGCAAAATATTGAGGCTTGTGCTTAAGTAAATTATCTAACCAATACCAATCTTAGAAACTGAATTAAGCAATGTAGGGTGGGATACAGATATCATGCAGCCTACTCCATAGTAAATGAAAAGCACATTCTAACTCACACTCCAAAAGGCAATTTCACTCACCCAAGATTCAGAAATTAACCTCTCATATAGAAAATGTTGTAAAAGTTCAGTCACGAACATTTATCAAGAAAGTACAAATGTTACCTTGTGCATTCTGTCAGCATGGCAAACTTTTTTTATTTATTTACTTTGATATACTGCAAAGCAAGAACAACAAAGTCTTTCTTCACACCCACAGCTGTTGCAGCTTATGGTGTCCTCAATCCAATCTAAATGTTCATTTTGCAATTACTCTGCTGTCAAATGATAAGTGAAATATAGAATATATGCGCTGTAAGTACTTAATAGCTTTAAAAATATACTTTCTATCATAGTGTCACCAGTTGCTTGTCAGAATTCATACATTTTAAAATGTTTGATGCTCAAACTAGCAGAACATATCCAGATCAGAAACCAGGGATAGCGGCTCTGCAGGAGAGCAGCTATGCAAATGCCTTGAAAACATAAACTGCTCTGAAAAGACTGAAAACACAAGATCAGATTGGGAGGTCAAGAGATTATGGAAGCGAGCTGTCCGCCTCCCATGGTGCATGACAGATTTTCATTTCCCTTGCTGTTCCTAATACAACTGACCAGCCATAAAGCAAAACTCACTACAGATGCAGCAATGCATCTTGTGGGCCTCTTAGTGAGTCTGGACACTTAAAGAAAAGCAAAACCTCAAGGCAACTACGGGACCAAACCAGTTACTTTGAACTGTCTTTAATTAAACCAAAACTGGGTTTGAAGCTGTTATGAATTTGTTTATAGATATTTTAGAGTCATAATCTACAGCTTTGCAAGGCAGATGTAGAGCTTTCTCATTCTGATGAGAAATAAGTGACATTCCATATGAAAAATGTAAGTCTAATGAATATTTATTTTGGTTGTGTTCTATATTGTTACTGATATCAGACTGTAGCTAAAATCTCTACATCTATACAAAGCATGGCCAGAGAATCTTCTTCAGAAGATTCTGTCTCCAGAATCATTACCTAACTTTTATATCTTTATTTGTTTCCAACAATTTTTATGCAAACTTAAGAACGCTATTTAGCATAAAGTGGTCCTGATTTTTCTTGCTTCCAGATTTAATGAGGAAATGCACATTCCTTGCTTAAAGAAAAATAAAAATGGAATTAAGTGTGTTTTAAGACATATCCTGAGTACTGACAGTCATATGCTATAGACTTCTGTGCTGTGAGGAACACAGAATAACCTTACTTTTAGATCGATGTCTTATTTCCAAAATCTTAATAGATAGCAATACCTTCTGGAATAGAGAAAATATTCAAGGTAATCATGGGTGTACACAGGGATTTGGTAGAAGAACAAAACAGTTACAGCGGAGATAGATACACATATATATGTTGACATAATGCAAATATCTAATATGTAACTATCCCATTTACTGTGTAGGAAAATAAAATTGCACCAAAGAGACTAGTTAGGAATAAAATTATGGTTTTTAGCACTACTCCCATTACATAAGATTATTCTTTCTGCTTTGCTTTTTTTATTTTTTTAATTTAAAAGATTTGCCTGTTTCATACTGATTTATCCTTTTTTGTGCAAAGGTATGAATCAAAACAAGAATTGTGGTCAGTATTCTTCAAATGAAATCAGTAAGAATTACATTAATAGTTTTTAAGGGATGAGTTCACTGTCAATACCTGGATGATATCTGAACTACCAATTCAGTTTTGAAAAATGATCAGAAATTTCAAATTTTAAGCCAACATAAATGTATTGCATTAGTGGGGCACAACAGCATCCTATAAGTAAAAGCTCTTAAGAAGACAGACTATCACAAACATTAAATAGAAAATAAAATCACATGCACCTGACACCTGTTCACCTGTCACCTACAAACTCACAGCCTCTGAAACGTTAGAGTTTTATCTGACAAACAACCCAAATACTTCATGACAGAAGCTCAAACAATCATTCCCCAGCAATCCAGCAAAATATATAAGGAGGAAATGGCAACAGATTTCTATGCTGTTGAAAACATTTGCATAGTGTGTGAAAAGTAACAAATATCTGACTAGAACAAAAAAAGAAATAAAGTGATATAGTAAAACAAAAGCAAGAAATTAAAAAGAAAAAGCCTGATAGCATATGCTTTTTCACCTGCAGGCAAAGGAGACTTGATTACGAATTTCCAGGTGCAGCAGCACAGTCTCAGTAAATGATAATATTGATACAAATTTCCTGAGAGCAAAAAGGTTTCAAAAGTACGGAATATTGTTTAAAGCTCTTCTTGGTTACATCTCAGTAGAAGAACATGTGTAGAAACGTACTGAAGATCAAAGGTCTAAATAATTATCTTCTTTATTAGTTAATTCTGAACTTTTATCAATGTCCCTAAAGTATGAGTTTCAAGAATATATTAGCAATATTGTAATCCATTCAGTTTAGTGCAAATAGTATTTACCCTTAGGTGATTATTATTCCCACATCAAGAAGCCTCTGTCTTCCTTCATCCTTTTGGCAAAAATAATATTTTTTTATTTAGGCACTTATCCTTCAAAGAGGTAAGATAGAGCATGATCTCAATACATTTATTATGAGGAAAATTGACTTTTTGAAGTACAAAATTGACCAACGGGATTTAGTAAGAAATATAAAAAGGAATTATAAATCACATCAATGATAATTAAAAGCTTCTCTAGATTTATTTATGTATTCACCTCTATGCTAGAGTTTAAACTAATGCTATGTTAAAGCTTCTTTTGAAATCTGAAAAGGGTGTTATAGACTGAAGACTGCTATCTCCTATTTTTGTTAAAATGTATTAAAATTAACACTAGCATTTAATTTCTGCTCCATTTCCTTTTTGGCTTACGTACATTTACCCTTTAGTGTAAAGCAGGTAAGATCTATTGTACTGACAGTCATCTACATTCGGTATGTTAATTAGGAAACCACCTGACCAGTGGATGAGCCAACAAACATTCTTTTACTCCACATATTAGAAATCTTCTCAAAATTACTATCTTACAGATTTATGTTAAAATCAAAAATTATTTTAAAATTGTTTTAAAATCTCAAGAACAAGTATTAGGGGATGAGGGAGCGTGGCTTGGGTTTTTGATCATTTTTTCTCTATGATACCCAACTACTGATTTCAATATTCTGTGTTTGTGACTACC
The DNA here is from genome assembly GCA_035048155.1 of Cinnycerthia olivascens. Classification (NCBI taxonomy): domain Eukaryota; kingdom Metazoa; phylum Chordata; class Aves; order Passeriformes; family Certhiidae; genus Cinnycerthia; species Cinnycerthia olivascens. Next base: position 61,426,738 of record JAWWMU010000001.1, read on the forward strand.
AAGACTCTGCTGATTGATTAGGACCATATCCAGCAAAGCATTTAATATTCAGTTTTGAAATATAAAAGGATATCACTGATCTCAGCAAGCTACAGGAATCAATCTAATAGAACTATCATATTTTACTTCCCTTCATTCATTGTATTAGAAAAGTGAGCAAACTATCCCCTGAAAAATATTAAAGAAGATTGCACACAAGCTTACACCCCCAGACGCACACAGATCCAAATAACTGCATATAGACAAGATACCATTTATGAAACCAAATTAAGCTAAGCAGGCAGTAAGTGAAAATCTGAAACTATTAAAAAATGCATTTTAAAATCAATTTTAAAAATATAATTTATTGAGTTTTCATTGTTTTAGACAGAAATGTTGTTTTTAATGACTCACAGCTCATTGCTATTTTATTAAACACAAATAATAATTATTTATGCACCTTTGTGACTCTTCAAATCACACTGCAACATTGCAGCTGAATAACTAAAAGACTATATAATTATTTTATCATAACTACTTGTCAGTGTCAGATTTATGCCATGATATTGCACCATCAGGACTCAGTTATGTCTCTTATTTCTATTATATCACAATGAAACATTGCAAAACCAAGCATAGTGTTAAAATTACTGTGACTTGTGGTGTCCCTCAGGGGTCTGTACTGGCACAAGTAGAGTTTAATCTCTTCATCAATGACATAGACAGCAGGATTGATTGCACCCTCAGCAAGTCTGCAGAATGACACCAAGCTCTGTGGTGCAATTGACATGCCCAAGGGATAGGATTTCATCCAGAAGGACTTGGACAAGCTTCAGAAGCAGGCTCATGGGAACTTTTTTTTGAGGTTTAACCAGGCCAAGTGCAAGGTGTGATACTTTGGTAGGGGCAATTCCAAGCAGAAATATTGACTCAACATTGAATTATTTGAGAGTAGCTCTGCAGAGAAAGACTTGGGGATGTTGGTGGATGAAGAGCAGGATGTGACCCAGCAATATTCATTTGCAGAAAAGAAAACATCATGTATCCTGGGCTGTGTGCAAAGTAGCATGGCCAGCAGGGCAAGGGAGGGGATTCTGCCCCTCTGCTCTGCTCTCACCTCTCTGGTGAGACCTCACCTGGAATTCTGTGTCAGTTCTTGTGTCCTCAGCACAAAAAGGATGTGCACATGTTGGATCAGGTCTAGATGACAGCCATGAAGATGATCAGAGAGCTGGAGTACCTCTCCTGTGAAGATAGGCTGAGAGAGCTGGGGTAGTTCAGCCTGGGGAAAAGAAAGCTCTGGGGAAAACTCACAGCAGTCTTTCAGTATTAGAAAGAGGTTTATGAAAAAGACAGATATTTTTTCTTTCTCATAAAAGGGACTGACTTTTTTTTTTTGTGGTGACTGTTGCAACAGGACGAGATAATGTGTTTAAACTAAAAGAAGAAAGATTGAGACTGGAAGTAAGGAAGAAAATTTTTACAGTGAGGGTGGTGAAACACTGGCACAGGTTGCCCAGAATGGTGGCAGATGTCCCATCCTGGAAACTTTCAAGGAGAGCTTGAAGGGGCTTGAAGGGGCAACCTGATCATGATGAAGACGTCCCTGGGCTCATCTGTCACTGCAGGGGGTTGTACTAGTCGATTTTTAAGTCCCTTTCAAACCAAACCATTCTATGATCCTATGATCCTATGATCCTATGATTATATTCTTGCTGGGCTTTTGTTTGTTGGGGTTTTTTGTTTGTTTTGGGGTTTTTGTTTTGTTTTGTTTTTTTGGCCAGAGTGACAGATCCCTTTTCTTTGCACCAACCTGTTTTCTGGCATGGATGCAAACACATTTAATGAAGGTTCTGCCTAAGAAGGTAAAGTGACAACAATTGTTTGCCTAGTAGGTTCCACTGTGCTAATTTGAGAAGTTGGGCAACCATGTTCTGATCTGACCCTAGTCCTAGAAGAGGTAAGAAGATACTCCAAAGAAAACTTCCTTGGGACTGAGATAAATGTAAGTAATTCTGACCAGAAATGTGAAAATCCCAAGAGTGGATCATGAGCCTTCAGTGCTCATATCTGGCTTGCAGGTGGAAATAGTACTGTTCTGAATCATTTATAGAGAACAAGTCATAAACTGCAAACCCAGGAAAATGTGAAGAATGCATTTCTCCATTATCCTCAGGCACTGGCTCTTGCTATGATTTTACATATGCTGCTTGTTATGATGATATTGATTACTAAGTCAACAGAAGCATCCACAAGGGAGTGCAGATCTCTTTACTACTGCTCTGTAATATTAAAATATCATTATTGAGACACCAACTTTTTGTTCTGCTGTAATATTATTCTCTGATGGTTGCCTGCCTAAGATGAAATTTGAAACTGTCACCCACAGACTTGTAGAAGTTATTCAACTTCACTTATAAGGAAAGTGAAATTAAATATTCATTCTTGGACTGCATTTCACGTTCAAACTGACTGAAAGTCCTCAAGGCAAAATGTACTTAAGTCACAGAAGATTTTTTTTAGTTTTAAAAATTCAGGAAGTCTATTTATCAGGGCTGGACAGTCAAAAAATCATTTATCTGGAAGTTCTATACACAGATACTTTTTCCTGCTTTTCAGCATGGTTTTAATTATTACGGCTAGGTAAGCTACTTCCTAATCTGGATTAATTTTAGTACGCTGAGCATCCAGATTGAACTCTTCAACATGTAGCTGTTCAGATCAAATAACAATAAGTGGTGGAAGAGATTAAGTTTGAACCACCTGAACTTTTTTACGTTGATGAGCATTTCTGTAGGTAAGCAATTACAGTAATGACAAAAGACCACTTAAATCTATAAATGGATGTAACATCTTGAGACTTAGATTCCAATTTACAGATTCACTTCAGGTTTACCCAGGCTGGAACCAAAATGGTCTCAGCAAATAAAGATAAAATACTTTATTCCCCCCTAGACAAGATTTCCTCTGAATAGCAAAAGTGATAAAATTCACCAATCCAGAATGTAGAAGCAAAGGATTCTTCCTCACAAGGGAAATTCTATTTTTTTGGGCAGACAAATTAATTGAAAATGGCCCACAGAATTGAAAATTGGTTCCTTTACAGAGCTCAATTGAAAAACTATTTTATTCAGAATTTTCTTGCTTTAGTCTCACTGGTCTTGCCCTAAGACTGGGAATATAGCAAGGAATTTGGTAATTTTAAATGTCATATTAATAAATTCTACTCAGTAATACATTGTATTTCAGGAGTGTCCCAAAGCCATGTATATTCACGCAGCAAAGAGTGAGCCAGATACTGCAGGAACCAACACAGGCAAAGCCATCAGGAGACTTCGTAAGCTCTAAGTTCTACATAGGCTCATGCTACTCAGGCAGCAGAACAGAGGGGAGGCAGAAGATTTAGTTCATGGCTATTCTCCCATGACTACTGTCAAATGGTACTGAGAAATATATGACGATATATTTTCTTTAGCTGCTACCATTATTTAGTCAAAATAATAGTAAGCAAATACAAATTTTATAGAATCACGGAATTTTTTTAAAAATACGTGTGACACGGAAAACAAATATATATGCTTATATATTCATATCTTTTTCTAAAAATTATAACCATCTCAGATACTCAACTCTCTGTGTGTAGAAGGCCTTCCCCTTTTAAGATTCATTAGTACAGTGTTTCTTTCTCTGTGTAAGATGACTTCTTGAAAAAGACACTTCTGGACATATTTTGCAGGATTCCCCCTTGCTTTAATACAAATGAGGTGTAAAAGTTGAGGGGGAGTGTTAAATAACTGTCATTATGAAGACAGTAGAAGTGGAAACATATTTTTGGAAAAATAAGCAAAATACAGGACAAGTATACAAGTATCAGACTGGTACTGGAATAAGAACCACTGCCTATAATGGGCAGTAGGTGCCGTTAGTTTACTCCAGAGTTCTTTTAGCTTTGGAGTAAAACTCCAACTTTCAATTAAATAAAAAAAAAAAAAAAAAAAAAAGTCAAGTACACACCAGCAAATATCCAGATTCATGCACAAGTTCTAACCTTTGTTTTGGAACTTATGATTTTGGCCATAAGAGATGTATCCGAGTAATAAGATGTGGGTTTTTGATTTCTTCTGTTTGGTCAAGAAGACTAAGAAAAGCACTGAAACCTAATCTAGGAGTCTTTAGGTCAACTTTTCCATTATAATGGAATTTTACTTTATTTTTTAATGATGGACTCAGTATGATTACATGGTATTTAATTTGCAGGTAGAAGTTCAAACCAATGAGACAACATAGTCAGCAAGATATTTCTTCTAGATCGCAATCCCATCTTTACAGGAATTTCCAACTCCTATTAAATTAATATTCTGCTTTGTCTTTGATCTATGTTGTGTACAGAACTCCTTCTTTTCTAAGATTTTGAAAATTTCAGACAGGCTCTTGTGTTTAAATCTATGACACCCATGCTTATCTTCTTTATATGATGTATATCTCTCCCGAGGCTTCTCATCCACATGAAAGACAGTCTTGGCCTCATGCTTTTTCTCCCAGTACAAAATACTGTGCAGGAAAATTACTTCTAGATTAAATTTTGTTTCTGTCTAAGCAGGTGTCAGAAGAAAATTATGAAAGGATCAACTCAAATTACTAATTGCAGAAAACATGTTTTATCTCTGCTTCTTTTTGATGAACAGCACAGCTAGAAATATTTAATTATTGTTTAATTATGTTTACTAGAAGTATATACAAAAGCTATAACATTCCAGGAATGAATTCTGGGAAAGAAATTTTAGTCAATGCTGTCAATGCAGAGAATGCAATACTTAAACTTATCTGTCATTAGAGATACTTCCCTCCTCCTTCCCCCTCCTCCCCGTCCTGCCAGGTAATTTATATGCATAACAGGAACAAAGAAATTGCTTGTTGTTCCACAAGGATCAAAATTCCTGCTTAAAAGAGAGGGAAACTATTTGAAGAGGATACAAGTACCAGTAATGCGATTGAATTATTTATCCCTTGGCATCATGAATTGTCCCTGAGTAATGGTTTAGACTTTGTCCCTAAATCATTAGCACATTCTCTTAAACTGTAGGTGCACCTGAAATTCCAACAGAGTTTTTGTCTCCAATATGAAATAATAAACGCAGCAATAGCTATCATATGTCCATTTCACAAGCCAAAGCATTAATTCTTTCATTTTGAGGCTAAGCCTAAAGTATTTAAAGATAGGTATTTGGAAAAAAAGATTAATTGTTTACCATGCCACTACTTATAATTTGCCTCCAGTTGATTCTGAGAGAGTCAGCACAGAATTGTACTTTACCATACAAGAAGAGGAGGAAAAAATGTAACAGAAGTATTTCATAAAAGATAAAATTATTCATGATTTCTGAATTTCATAAATGATCATTTTTAATGGACACAGTTTTTTCAATTCATGGAATCATCTATTTTCAATCTTTTAGAAGCCCCCGAAATTATGCTATGTTCAAACACAATAGTGAAGAAAGACGGTGCCTAACTATTATAAACAATTATCAATGTTTTACATAATAAATCTTTATCATATCTACAACAAAATTAAACTAAATTTTGAAGGTTTTGAAAAGTTCATTACAAAAAATAGAAAAAAAGGAGGGGATTATTTTACTTAGATGTTTTTATCAATAGAGTGGTTGTATTTTAACTCGATATAATTCATGCTTAAAATAAATTGAGGAATACTTCTATAAGGGAAAATTAATACATGTTGCTGCTATTTTACAAATCTGTAGATTGATAATGAAATTCTGTAAATTGATAATGAAATTCATGAACATATGGATTGTCTGCTTTCTCAGATCTGTTACAAAATTGTTATTAATTTGAAGTGATAATCTACAACTTAAAGAGTGAATCATCTCACTTTAGAACTCTTAAAAGTTACACATGTAAGTGTGAAGTAGTCATGACAGTGTCTTTTACAATCAATGTGGAATATCAGAGTACAGAGGTGTTTTAATTACTTATCTAGCAAATTTGAAGAGTTATGGTGCATAATTTCTTTTATTTCATAGAAATATGGTTGAATATGCCTTCTTCCATGGCTGATATCTGTATTTAAGAAATCTGCCTTAATATAGATCATCTATCCCAGGGTGTATGAAACACTGAGCCTGATATGTAATGCAGTTTTTTGAAATAACAAATAGAAAACTAATAGCAAAGAAGTGGAATTTCCTTTGTTTGTACAAAAATGTCGTTGTTTTATCTTAAGACAAAGAACACAATTGAAATAAATTAAGCTATTGAAATCAGTATTATGGTTTTTGAAAAAGGACTAAAAGTACTAAACAGTTTTTATTAAATGTTATGCCCTCATCTTCACACATGAGGTTTTCATGAGAACTCACAGATACCTTGTAGTAGTCCAGAATCTTTGTCCTTATTTCACAGTCATACTGACTGTGTGAAAAAGGAACTGATTGTGTTATGTAGAGGTTATTTTTTTCATAATTCTTTTAATATTACAATAAATAATGCATTCATTCAAAAGAGTACTTAAAAAAAGAAAAAAAAAAAAAAAAGCACCTGATGTATCTCTAAATTCACATTTTTCTACTAGGACTGCCCAGAGATATGGTTTGAGTGGGAAATTCTTGAAATGTAGTGGAATGAACATACCTAATGAGAACACAAGCAAGAGTCAGCCTCTTGCAAAAAAGCAATAGATGGGGGTTAATGAAGCATCCAGATTTCCTAAAACCCACTAATAAAACATCTTTTGTCTAAATAGATTGTTCTGTGGCAGAAATAAGATCTCTTACATGTGGGTCTGTCTAAATTTTTTCATACAAAATGCTACTAGATCACAAACGTGCGGGTTGTGACTCTGGCGTTTTAAGGTATGTGAATTGAGGTATTTTGTTTAAAAATTAATAAAATTGTTTACTCAATCACTTTAAAAGGAATGTAGCACAGCCAGACTCCTGTCAGTGGTGCCCAGTGACAGGAAAATGGACAACAATCACAAATCTTATCACAGGAAATTCCACCCAAATATGAGGAAAAATTTCTATACTGGGAAGATGACAGAGCACTGACACAGGCTGTGGAATTCCTTTCTCTGGAGATTTTCAAAACTTGCCTGGACACAATTTTTTGTAACCTGGAGGGAAGCTGGACTAGATGATCTCCATACAACCCAACCATTCTCTGATTTGCTGATCTTCCAGCCCAGAGACAGTTTTGTCTTAGGACCTAAATATCAGTCAGGCTACCTTTTATGGTTCTCAAAACTCTTACTCGTTTACAAGACTGCAGGCTATAATTAAGTTGAAATTTGTACTACTCAGTATTGTATATACTTTGGTAAAACTTGTTTCAATAAAAGTCACATGGAAAAAATTACAAAACTTGATTGAATTGTGCACTTAGTCTGTCAAAAGAAAATTCATGCATGCAAACAGAATTGAACAAAAAATACATCTTTATTTTTAATAAATGAACCAATAAAACTCAAATAAGCATTGAAAGAATGGTGCATTTCAGTATTTTAATGATCTAAGGAAATTCCTGATGTTTAATTGGGTTGTCAAGAACATATCTTCAGCTTCTTGAAGTTCACCAATTCCTCACTTACATACCTCTGCATAATGACTGTTTAGTACTATGCTTAGCACTAGAATTATGGGCACTATTTAGAATCTATGCTAAAAAGATACAGTTGTAAAAAGCAATTTCTGCAATACTCTAATTATTAGCAGTGACATTTCAGAGCAGCAATTTGCTCATACCAATTTGACAAAACTTAAATCTATCAAAAGTAGAAAAGTTTGCATATACTAAAAATACCCCAGGATTCTTGTACTTCTACTGAACTTTACTAATAATACAAGCAACAGTAAGCATTGTGTGCAGTGCAGAGTGCAATTAATGTATAAAGTGTTTTCCCCAAAATCAGTAGCTCAGACTGTGGCTTATTAGGCTTTGACTTACACCATGAAGCTAATATTACACAACACACATTAATAACAGAATTGTTAATGCTCTGGAGTCTAAAAGCTGTTATGTACATGATATTAATACATATGCAGTAAATGTTATAAACAAATTTCTCACCAGAAGAACCTCTTTTCTGTTCTTTATCTCTTCACATCTCCCTCATCTCCTTTTGTTTTTAGGTGGTTGTATGCAGTTTAACTCTTACTGGTGTAATAAGACTTCCTTAAGTCTCAGCCACATGATCAAGTAAATGAGGTTTTACATAGGCAAGTCAACCTATCTGTAACAAGCTGCTTGTTCTTAGCTCACAGAAAATGCAGGTAAACTGATCCATGATGGCACATTCTGGCTGTGGTAGTAGTAGTTTCATTCCACTGTGCTTTCTGGTAATTTCAGGTGGCTTCTGCAGTAAATTGATTTTTTTTATTATTTGTTTTTAGGGGTTTTTTTTGGTTTTTGTTTTTTTTTGTTTTTTTTTTTTTTGTTTTTTTTTTTAATTGTAGATAGATGAGAATGGAAACCTCAATGTAAAGTCCTTTGCCTCAGCTGCATGTTTAGCAATAGGTGCCATAAAGTATCATTACTGTGAAACTAAGTATCACAAGACAACAAAATGCGTGGCTAGGAGTAACCCAGTCTAGTGGAAGGTGCTGGTGCCTGGGGCAGGGAGGTTGGAACTAGGTGATCTTTAAGGTCCCTTCTAACCCAAACCATTCTATGAACCTAGGATTCTGTGATTTTGGACCTGATAGGTGAGTTGCAATATCATTCTTCTCTTACAGTGTTATGTTCCTCCATAACAACTTGCACAAGAACTCCCAGAAAACAAGATTATAATAACTGAAGGAAATATTACTGTAGGACAAGTTCTTACCTTGTTTCTTATAAATATACTTCACTCTCAGTCAAAAATTTCATATAATAAAAATACATTAATAATTTTTTTCCCTTTGTTCTCCAAACAAAGGAATCTTCTCCCTCTCTAGTTTGAATTTGACACACTACAAAATTTCAGGAATTTCTTTGTTTTGCTTTGTTTTTGAAAGAGAAATATTATTCTGACAATTTGGTCTTTAAAAAAAGAGAAACAAATTACAGTGTCATTTACTTGGACATTGACAACAGAATGGGTAAACTACATCTTAAATGTAGCATATATTTTGCTGTCAGCTCAGTTTAGACATCTTAAGTGTTTTCAAGAGCAGTCATATCTTTTTGTAACCTCAACAGAAGAGATATACACTATATTGTCAATTTAGGCACCACACACATGCCACTATAGTCGATATAACTATTATACCTCCTTGAAGTTTTTGTATTTGGGATTTCTTTCCGAAGGGAGGCAATTTTAAGGGGAGTTTTTTATTATCTTTTTAATTTTAGTGACAGATATGAGCAAGGAATCAAATTATCTGGAATATCTTACATCGTTAATGGTGTATAAAAAATAAATTGTTCCCTTTTTATCAATATTGTTGTCCCTAAAGTTTTGTCAAAATCATAAGCTTTATATGTGTTACATAGCAACTTAAAAAGCATGAATAATTTTTCTCTGTAGCCCTTTTATCTTCAGTGATACCTGTTCTGGTACCTGGATGTCTTTTACATAACTTTATTCTCCAGTAAAATTCCAATGCCCTTGCTCTTTGCTTAACAGAAAAAAATGAAGCCTATAATCTCCAGGCATATCAATCAGAAACAACAGAGTCAGCACTAACTCTAATAATGAAAACCATGATTTCATAAATCATCCTCTACAGGTTGGGGTCATCTTTTAAAAATTTCTTATCAGGCACAGCTCAAGATTTCTCAGACTCTCCCTCTTCTTTCTTTAATAAAAACAATAGGAGGGATGTCAGCATACAAATGATGTGACCCTCTTTAGCTTAAAAAGATCCTGAAAATGAAAAGACTCTGCTCTGCTTTGTCCTTGAAATTGTGGAAGTCAGGATTTTTACCCCTGCCTCCCACAAAGTTAGAAAAAAGTTTTTCTCAAGATCCATAATGAAATAGGAGTATCTAACCTTAGATGGACTTAATAAACTATAGATTTAATTTCAAGAAGTTGGTGGTAAAGGATACTTTCTCTACTGCCTGTATGCACTATGTAACAGATTATACTTGCCTAATTATAATGTTTTTGTTACTTAAGCAAATCAAGACCCCTCTATTAATGGAATGACACAATTTTAATTCCATCAACAAATTTCAATACATTACTTTACAATTTTGACACTTCTGTAGTTTGAAAAAAACCAACCCATTAACAAAATATGGGTCCATTTTTATGTCTTTCAAGACTAATATATGAAAAAAAAAAAAAAAAAAAAGAGTATGGCATTCAATCTCTGCTAATAAAAACCATTTTTTTAGCCTTCACCTCCTAGACCAGACGCCTCACTGTGCTTCTGTACTTTACTTTTTGCACTTACACAGCCTAACATCACAACAATATTCAAAATTCCACTGTTTTTTGCAAGCATCCAATCTACTCCCTCATTAACAAAATAATTATCTCCCAGTTAATAAAAAAACTAACAAAGTAAACAAACTAAAACAAACAAACAAACAAACACTCCAAACCAAACTAAAAGCCAAAAATAAAAACTAAACCGAAGACATATCACAAAGACCTATGGGAAGGAAAAAAACCCAAACATAGTTTCTATCTGCAGAACTAAAAGAGTATTGCACAAATATGACAACTTTAGGTGTTGCAAAACAACGATAATATCTACATTATTAACTAATTAACATTAGTTAATCACATCTGCACTAATTTGTAAACAAAACTTGGGTTTGATATTTTTTCTCAAATTAAAAAAGTTTCTCTGTTAACTTGGGCTGGATTATGATTTCTTCAGTTTTGCTCAGCATCTACACTGCTGACTGAGGTGTGTCTTTAAAAACAGACTCAGACATTGCACAAAGGGCAATAATGCAAAAAACAGATCCATTCTGATCAAAGTATGCTTTCTGAAATAACATGAATGTGAACTGGAATCACATTGGCTGAACTACATACCACCCTCTATGTAGGAAGAGATACAGCACTTGCTGCAATGAGAAACACCAAGCTGGGGATGCTGTATTGAACAAAGATTTTTTTCTGTGTTAATTAAAATTAAATTATTGTCTTTGACTGAAGCAATGCAATTAGCTCAAAATGTAAAGAGAAAAAAACTGCAGGAGTGGTTCACAGGCAAGAAAGGACAATATCCCCTAAAAAGACCTGAAAACTATATAGCAAACCTGACTTAAACAGATCTCACCCTGACCTAGTGATGCCAGCTCCAGAGCACCTTGCTCTAGAGTTTAGATCACTCAGCAGAGCTTTGCTGCCAGCATATGTGAAATCCACGATTTGAACTGCTGAAATGCTACTTGGTGGTAGTCCCTCTTCTAAAGTCTATGTAGAAGGTTTCTGAGCACATTGCCTCAGGCAGATATTGCTATTAACTATATAACTACACTGCAAAGTGAACAGTTCAGATATGGGCAGACCATATGACTTAGTAGAAAAATTGTTTGACTATCTGCATTCAATCACTTCGTAAGTGGTGGAAAACGTAAAAAAAACCCAAAAACGTTCTGGTAGGAAACTACTATTTCTTAAGAATTCATCTTCTACACTGAACAGTCTCTGGAGTCCTGTCCCCACTGCATAACACACTGTTCATCTTGAGCTATCAAAGTAAATGGTAAGATGTAATATTTGAAATAGGTTTATTTCACCACTTGCTTGAGTAATTTTTGTTTTTTCCTATTCAGCCCAGGATCTGTTTTGTTTCTGGGCCAAAAAATGTGTATTTCCAGCTCATATCTAACTTTTCATCCATCAGCACCTTGAAGTCCTTCTCGTCAGGGCTGTTCTCAATCACTCCATCCCACAGCCTCTGTTCATAGTGGGGGTTGCCCCATATCAGGTGCAAGAACATGGATTTGGCCTTGCTGAATCTCATGAGGTTCCCATGCCTGGATATCAGGATTAACCCACAAGAAGAATGGCTTTTTATCTAGGTAGCTAGCTACCTAGCTACTTAGCTGTCTTATCTATTTAGCTATCTATCTATCACATAAAAGCCCTTGAGACTGCAGACGTGAAATATATACAAACAATACATTACACACACACACACATATACATATATACACACATATATATATCACACACATATACATATATACACACATATATATATATATGTGCTGTATTGCAGGGCACATAAACCACTATATATTTGCAGCACATTCAATTCATTTTGTGTAAAAGTTCTAGAGGAGAGATCTTCATAAGCTCTTCATAAACATAAGCACTACAAGTTTACTGATTGTCTAGCCAGGCCTCTAGCTGAATGATTGCTTCTACACGTCACAACCCTATAAATTGTGGAAGAGTCATCCTTTGTATTAGTTTGAGTAGTTACTCCTCAGAATTCACAGTACAGAGCAAATTCCTACTCTAGGCAAATCCTCCAATATTCTGTACAAATTGATAGGCTCATGAGACATGCTGGCAATAAATATTTCAACACTTCATGTTAAAAAAAAAATAAAATTGTACATTTGACTCCTTCTTAAAATGAAGTACAGATGTTAGAATGCAAGTTCAAGGCAAAGATACAGTCCATCACTTTCCAATACTGAGAAGTCAGATGTCTAACCTCACGAGACAGCTATTCTGCTGTGAAAACATTTTGTGTGTCAATGCAACAGCACCAATCCAAACCCAGAACAGTGTGCTTAAAGAGTTAGACACTTTATATTCCTTTTGGGGGGTTGGTTTGGTTGGTAGGTAGGTTGGTTGAGGGATTTTGTTGTTTGTTTGTTTGTTTTATGTTGTTTATTTGTTGTTTGGGTGATTTGTAGTTTGGGGGGTTGTTTGTTTTTTTAAGGTTTCATGGTTAATCAGTCATATCTAGTGGATTTATGATTTTTTAATCCTTTATTCCATGGGGCTATTGTTGCTAAGATGGATGTAATATATGGCAAAAGAGGATAGTTTTAAAAGAAATTAACCAATCCTTTCTAAGGTTAAGAAAATATATTTTTAATATTATGAGAATTCTTTATATGTCATCCTTATGTGATTTGAATCCCCCTGTTTAACAAGGAGTTAGCGTATCAAAAAAAGATTACATTTCTCTTTCTCATTTATTACTAACCTACGGAAGTATATAATAATTCAATTTAATTTATATTTCCCCAAAGAAGCGCAATTTAGTGGATAATAAATGCAGTGCTTCTGTATTAATAACACCTAGCTAGAGACAGTAGAATACATATAGCATCTAGTGGTTACAATTAAGTAGGAAGACCTGAGACAGAGGCATTTACATCAGCAGCTTTGTACTGCTTAGGAAAATAATGGACCCTGAGGCAAAGCTCAGGGACTTATTTATCTGCTATGATTAAAACTATTGATAATTCCCAAAGTGGTAAGTTCAGCTGCTGTTCCAAATTATATTGCTTAAGATATTAATGAGAAAAAAGAAACACTGTCTGTACTATTTAGTTAATACCAGAGGCCATATTTCATTTGCCATTTCTACTTTAGATTATTCTACGTTCAAGTTGAGATTAGTCTACATTACTATTGTGGATGTTTTATGAAATGTTCTTTGGCTTAACCCTTCTACTAAGAGAACATAATAGCATTTCTGCTGTGCCGGGTATTTTGTGATACCTGCAGAATATCTTTATTAATTATTTTCACTTATTTCTTTTTGCCAATATTTGGGTACTAGTCCAAGTTAGAAAAAAATTTATAGTTTAGATTAAAATCACTTCCATATATTATATATTTTCTGTTTGTAGAAATAGTTAAATGTTGAGTGCTGTAGAGAAATGCTACCCACAGAGTAGTAGAACTGTCCTTCCTGTAATCATTACTCTGAAATGATGCTTGACACTGATCTCCATTCAACACTTTCTTTGTTAACACTGAGAGTTATCCTATCAAGTGGGATTAACAATGAAATATTCCATCTAAGCTGCAGCACATTAGAAGAGCAGGGATCACTGGCTCAGTCAGTCACATGAAGATGCAGTCAGAAGTCAAGCAGAGTTGAAGCTCTGATTATAAACTGAATTATGAAATGAGTTTATCAAGTTGTGGTGTTAGACAGTGAGAAAGATTCTTGAGAGTAACTCTACGAAACGGGTGCTTGGGACACGAGATAGTAGAAAGTATAAGACTCAAAAAAATCACTTCTGATAAGCAATAACTCATTAAAATTTTTAAAAAACATCCCTAACTATTTAATAGGTTAAAGTCATTACTTTGTCTCTCCCTAAGCATATGGAGGCTTCATACCCTTAAACTACCACATTAAATCCTTTAACCCACCACCTTTTCCATGTTAATTGTTCTAATTTTATATCTAAAAAGACTTTTGACAGATGTCCTTCGTTTCTGTCCAGTCTGGGAAGCTCCTTTTTATGACTGGTCAGAAAACAGATTAAAGACTGAAAAAAAAATTAAAGAAAAGAAAGAAGGGAAAGAACTTCATACTACTAGCTCAAGAACATCTAAATCACAAAAAAGAATTTAAAATAATTCATGTTTAATTTAAAATGAGTTTTTGCACAAAGATTCTCATATTTAATACATATCATGTGGACTCACCTGGAGACTGAAATCATCCACTAGGTATCATTTCCCAGTGTTCATAGTACAGCAGAAGCACTCAAATATGTGAATTCTAAAGGCTGTCCCACTATTCCCATTACAACTCTGGGGTGTTAGAGTTACAGTAACTTAAAATGAGGGCTTAGCATATTTTCATGTGTTTTATTACATCCATAAACATGGCTTCATGTATTTACTCTGAAAGCCAGGGATGAAACTATAAAATAGTAATGTTTTAGGAATAGTACAGAGTGAAAGAAAAAAAAAATCTAACTGGTTTGATGGCAAGTTTTAGAACAAAACCCAAATGCCTCAGTATTTTCTTTTCTGAACAGGGGCTTCCTATTCAGATTATCAGAATTAAATGATAAAAAGGTAAACATGGTAGGAGCATTATAGGCTTGAAAATAAGAGGAGACTTTTTGGAGTGAGACAGACAAGGGCTGGTCTATTTCTACAATCTATAAAGCACCCAATTGCCAGTTTTTGGGCTACTTGACAGGCCTAGACAGCCACATTTTCCTCTTACTCCTAAACTCAACACCTTCCTTCAGAGCCAGCAATCTGAGGGAAGAAACTGAAACATGAAACCCCTTCACCAGATTAAGCATGGTTATGTATTTCCTATAGAAAATTCCAGTTATGATGAGAATGAGTTTACAGACAGAAGCTCTTAGCTTTCACTAAAATAAACATTACAGAAATTCCAACTTTTCCACAGACAACAGATGTGTTTCATCCCATATGAGATTATACATACAATAGTATATACATTGTATAATACATACTATACTATATAGTACATATTATACTATATACTGGGAATATAAATAATAATATAAAAATATTTGCATGACTGGTGCAGAATGTATGCTTCATACAGACACACAATTTTACTATCACTCTTTGTGACCAAAGAACAGAGAATGACCGTTGACTGTTTTCAGAGGGAAAATTTTGAATTTGCAGAATTGGCAGAAAAAAATTGATTGAATATTCCACCAGTGAAACCCAAATATGTTATTTATTTCTCAAAACACTATGTATTATATTGAAAATAGGGCAGACAGACAACTAATGCAATATAATATCTCTTTACAGAATTCACAGATTTATGATAATGTAATAATAATTAAAATTCCATACATATGATGAATGTATATGTTATGATTATTCTGTTTTATATTCTTATAGAATATCCCTTCCTTTAATTCGTTTTTCTGCAATAATAGAACTCACAATAGACTAAATGCTTTTAATTCTGACTTGATTGCATGGTACCCCGTCTGTTTTAATTTCTCTGGCCACTGTCAGATATTTTGGTGAGATGGCTGTAGACAGCAGCAATGGTTTGCATTTGAGTTTCGTTTTAAGACAGAAATACTAACATGTTTAAGCTACACAACTTACTCTTTTTTATTTGACAGATCAGTGGCAGTCCCATTAAAATAAGATATACGCTTTTACATTAGCCTGACAAGGGATTACACTAAATAAAATGTTTTTGACTGGCATGAGTTTCCTATTACTCAATTTGTCCTCTGCTGCCAGAATAGGGATATAAAAAACTACGTAACATGAAAAGTCCTTGTCCTTGGGCTCCTTGTCATTACTTGGAGGCCAGCAGTCCTGAAATTCATATGTATTCTTTATTTATGTTTTGCTAGTATGTTGTTTTCTAATCATAATACTAACATATAAATGCATATATTTCTCAGAAATACATACCATCCCAGTTGATAGTTCACTAAGAGTTTTATATTGATATTTTTGCACATGCGCAGAGCTGCTCTTTCAATCACAGATATAATCTAAAAGCAGTTGTTATTCAATAAAATATGCTATTATTTTTCTGTAGTACTTTTTTCTCCCTCGAGTCAGAAAGTAAAGGCTGATGAACACAGAGTCTTCCATTATAATTTTATTCTAAAAAGAGTGATACTGAACAAGGTCACCAGTGGACCTGCTCAATTAGCAGCTCTGCTCTCAGAAGGACAGTTCATGGTCTGGTTTCTAATGTGATCAACATTACATCATTTAACACTTCAGTGACCTTCAAAAAGATTAGTTTTTGTCAATCAAACTAAAGAAGGAACCTCAGTCAACACAGAAAGAATTATATGGGTCATCAAAAGCCTGTATTTTTAAAATAAACCAAAAGGAAAGGTTCAGACCTGCTGAAGAAAGCATACAATATGTGTCCTGATTGGAAATCACTCTTGCTACTTCACTGCCCGCTTAGTGGTAAGGAGACATCAGAGTTCCTCATCAGAAAGAGCCAAAAGCTAAAAAAGACCCAGCCGT
This sequence comes from Cinnycerthia olivascens, assembly GCA_035048155.1. Classification (NCBI taxonomy): domain Eukaryota; kingdom Metazoa; phylum Chordata; class Aves; order Passeriformes; family Certhiidae; genus Cinnycerthia; species Cinnycerthia olivascens. Next base: position 61,443,626 of record JAWWMU010000001.1, read on the forward strand.
CCCACAGAATCTTTCAGTTCGTAGCTGCAAAATGTTGCTCCTTTATCCCACTGAAGAGAAAAATCAAATTGTTCAGATAGGGACAAAGTAATAATTCACAATTAAATCTAGACTCTGCACATCTTATTCCTGGTTTTGAATCAGCAGCTCAAGCAGTCCTTCAGTTTCCATGGTGTCAGAGGTTTCTGCCTCACCAAATCAAAAGTGTGAAATAATTATGCTTTACATCTAACAACTCAAGTGGGTTCACACAGGCTACCGACTTGCAGAAACTGAATGCCTAACTCCTTTGATCAAACTATACTAGCTCATTAAGCAATATTTTCTCTATAATTTTTTGTATGCAAACATTGAACAAAAGGCTAAATATTGTGCCAGAGAAGAACTGAATACTGCACAGCAGGGTTTGATGATAGCAGCCAATTGCCTCCCCTGCAGTTGGAAGACAGTTTGGATAACTATTCCAAAGATTAATGAGCAATCAGTTCTAAATTAAACCAAGACCTATGTTTAAATCTTTCTCACTCACACCCTTTACAAGTCCAAATTTGACTTACACTCACAGAGCTAAAACACAGTATTTGGCTTTGTGTGTTGTAGAACATTATTAGCAGAGTGAAAAATTGCTTCTTTAGCATTTCCTTCACATTTTTCAGCTTTTATTTTCCTGAACAATTGGAAAGTAAATGGACCGTGATGAGGTTTGCTGCTGCTGCACAAGGCTATAAGCAGAAGTTTCCTGTCACTCAATTCTAGAGACTACGCAATCCCATTTTGGAACTGGAACAGAAGTATTAGATCTGTGAGGCTCATGACTTCTGACACACCATTTTCATACCGAGCTCAGTTTTTAATGACTGACGAGGCATTTGTGTAGTGTGAAACAAATACGATAGTGAACAATGTGAAAGAGAGTCCTTGGAGGGCTTTGAAGCAGCTCAGGAAATATCACCTTGTTTGTGTCTGTGCAGTCTCTGTAACTCTGCACCTTTCCCTCTCTATCAGTTCACCTTTTAAGTGCAGCATTGATATAGTGAACAATATTTATTGGGTTATGTATTAGATGCACATGTGTACAAGCAATGTAACAGTAATTACACATTGTAAGTAGCAAGGTAGGTTTTAGAATAGTCTAAGTGAAGGTGTGATAGGATAAGAATATTGCTACTTCTGGATAGATGGTAGAACTAACAGAAGTCAATTTCTTACACATTTCTCTTCTAATTTCCTGGCTAACATCTTTTTCCCCTTCCTCTTCCCTTAATTCCAGCCTAAAAAGTAGGAATGAAGCAGGAATTCAAAGACACCTCAGAGACTGTCAAAGAGATCAGACATGCAAAAGCTACTCTCCAAGAAAACTTTCAGAACACATTAATTTGATGGGTAATTTCCATCTTGTGTGAATTTGCCTCATTTTTCCACTCACAGCTTATTATTCATGCATGAATGCAGGAATCAAACATACATACCATCAAATTGGGTTTTTCACCTGTTACTCATTTTGGGTAAAGAGCAAAAACACAGAAGATAATTTTTCAGATTTAATCTCCTAAGGTTCTAAACTCATTGAGATTAATTAAGATACAATGAATCAGAGTAAATAGGATTAAGAATGCAATAGGGTTTGGCAAATTCATTAAAAAAATTGCCACAGTCATACTGGTTATTTTGATGCTAGATAGTAGAGGGGGTTAAATTAGTATATCTAAAGAAACTTCCAACAAAAGGCTTTCTATTCAATAAAAAAAAGAAAAAAAAAGCCTATGAAAAGTACAACGTATTACAACTGTATTACAATATAGCTATCGCAGGTCAACCAGGTGATGGTGGTTAAATGAAATATGATATCTATTGTGGAGTTCAGCTGTTATCTGAAAATACACTTGAGCTTTGTGAAATAGATAAGAGGAAGCACTTCTGAGTTGGTGGAAAATACTTGAACTCATTTAAATTACTTCGTATTGACAATGTGCTAATCATTATACAAAATACGGGAACCTTCAAAAGTCTTGCATTTTTCCTATCTGGAAAACTAATTTATAATCAGCTTCTGATAATTTCTATATCATCATCTAAAAGCCATTTATAATTATTTTTTTAAGCATACATACATTTATAACATACCTATATTTTGTTTAAAACTGCAATTATTATTAAAGCCAAGCTAAAGAAATGAAATCTCAGTGAAATTAATCGCAATCTTAGTGTCATAGGTATTGCAAGCTAAATAACCCAGCTAGAATGTCCATCATTACTGGAAACATCACAATAAGATCCTGAGATACTCAACTGAGACACATTGCTCACCCAAACTGGGTAATGGAGCTCTGAGCTGGAATACTGAGTCAGTGTTCATCCTATCAGCATTCTTGGGATACAGCAACTTTACATCTGTGTTCAATTTCCTGTCAGGAGTTATCAGTTAGGCATAGAGTTTTGCAAAAATATTCCCAAGTTCTAGACCCAAGATACAACACCTAATGAGTTTCTCTACCAAGCTCACCTGCTTTTATATGTGTGTATATATATATATATATTATATATATATAAAATTGAAGAAAAAAAACAAGATGAGATAAGATTTGTGTGCAGTCATCAGCAAAGATAAGCCAAGAGACTGTATCGGGTATCTTGATACCTTGATTTTATATGTATCAGAATCCTGCACATCTAGTTTCATGTACAGTTTTCTGTACATGTCTGGTTTCAGCACATAAATGCTAAACAAGGAGGAAAAATGCTGTCTGTATTACATAGTTTTTGAGTGTTTTCTTGGAAAACACCACATGCTGGTAAGACCACTACAAATTTTCCTGAAGGTTGTTTTCGTATGGCTCATGGCATGAAATGTTTATTATTGGTAGCTTAAGTTTTCCTGTCAAAAGTTAATGTAAGCAATTTACTTATCCATTACTACTTATATACACAAGAAATGAGATTCAGAAATAGGGAGAGAGACAACAGTAAGTCCTTGTTTTTTAAAAGTCTCATGTTCACATTATTTTATCACCATTGTGTTAGAGAAATTACTGCTTTATATTCAAATAAATGAAAAGGAATGGAAAATGAAAAAAGAGGATTGTCTGTGACAGAGATTCAGACTTTAATAAGCAGCAATGTTGTACAATGGTTATTAATTTCCTTTATAACCAAGTATGCCCTTTTCTCACACACAGATTATAGTTTATATTTTGATTTTCATTACATGAAATGGTAATGAAAATCAAAATTGGTGCTTATTTACTCTGGGTGATTGGTTATTCAAGCATGTCAAGAATATACTATTTTACAAGATTGATCCTAGCATTACAGTGAGTTTTCAGAAATGTAGTCTGTTTCTCTCATATACCAAGACTGAAAGCTCAAGACATTTATTCACATACTACTGCAACCACCTTGCTGCCCCACTGTAGCTTCCACTAGAACAGCGAGTGCTGTTCTTCTCTAATTGGCACTTCCTTGCCTGCCCTGTGTCCCATTCATCATCTGTGTCTACAAATGGTCAGCTCTGAAGGGCAGATCAGCCACAAGTCTCCAGAGAAGTCACAGATGAGACACACAAGGATTAAAAAAAAAAAAAAAAAGAACCAGGGACACTGCTAAAGGAAAGGACAAAGAAAGACTGAGCAAACAAGTGAGCTAAAAAGAGATTAGGAGAAGAAAGTGTCAGAACAGTTTAATTTGAGGAGATGAAACATAAAGCATAATATTAAGAATTTTTATGGAATAGCTAGAGAGACAAGTCAACAAGAAAAAAAAAAAAGAGTTAAAAGAGAGGCGAATAAAATGAGCAAAGCCTTTCAAAGAATATCAGATTAGCCCTAGTGTAAAACTAAAAGAATCTTGTCAAAAAAAGGAAGGATGAAGTAAGTGGTAAACATAAAGAAGGAAGGACTTGGTAATAAAATACTCAATGAGTAATTTATGTAGGAATGTAAATTACTCGTTAAATGCATTGGTTGAAGTAAACTTTATTCTGACAGACTAGAACATCACCTTCAAAATGTAATTGCAATGTCACTTGCAGTAAAGAGCAAATAAATTATATGTCACTTTACCCAGAGGAGGCAAAGTTCAATTTGCCTACACTGCTGAGAAGCTTTCTCAGAGCCTACATTTCCTTTCATTTGTAAAGTAAGACCATCCAGCTAATGCTGAATCATATTTTAATGAATGTACTTAATATCCACAGGCTTAATTAGTTATATTTTTGCATACAGCTCTTCTGAATGTTTATGGTCTATGAACTTAGTCTTTTTTTAACATTTGTGGTCTGATTGTTGAAAATTAGTTTATTTGTCTGAAAATTAAACACTTTGTGAACATTGGCTGAAATTTAGCCTTCAGTTCTCATGGGAGCTTATAAGGAATTTGAAAAAAATATAGTTAACACAAAGGTTAATCAAAGGTTAATAGTTCTTATGATTGAGCGGAGTGGATAGAAAGTAGGGACAGTTTAGTAGTGTCTTCAGATGTTAATTCATTTCAGCTGGAAATCTCTGAGGGTTGTAAAGCGGCTCTCTTACCTCTGTTTCTCAGATGAAAATAGTCTAGTGACATACTAGGGCATTAGTGTCTAATCAATTTGACATCAGTTAGAGAAAAAGTACAGAAAGCTATATTTAGCAAATCAAAAGTGATCTATACAAAAAGTATTACACAGATTAATCTTCTAAATAGATGCTGAAAATGAGTAATCAGCCCTGAAAATAGCTGGCAAATTTCTTACCTTGAAACAGTTGTTATCCTAGTAATTGTAGATATGCTGTTATTTTACACAAGATTATAAAAGTCAGAACATGTAGAAAATAAAATAAAGGAAGAAATGAAACTAAATCAGGCAACGTATGTCAACGTCTGTGTTACTGACACATGCAATGCATTTAATATTCTTTGATACAAAATCTTAAAAACATGTAAAATTAAGTGGCTTTATGGGAAACTTTAAAAAAAAACAGATTAAATTAAGTCATAAATCACAGTATTTTCAAAATTGACAGAAGAAGGAAAAGGGTAAGAAACTGCTCAGTCTTGAAAGAACACACCGAACCCAGGCTTAGCTTCTTGTTTGACTGAAGAGATGTGACTTGTTCTGCTTCCTCTTTACAAAAGGATATGCTAGAAACATTTCTGGGAGGTGCTGTCAATTTACTCCATATAAACAATTAAAAATTAATGGAAAGAGAAACAGAAAGCTGCATATTTGTCTCCTGAGTAGATGCTGTAATCATCAGGCAATAGCAAAATTTTCACTCTTGGGTCCTATAAGTATCTGAATAACTTCCCACATTAAGCAGAATGTCTGTAGCAAGATATACTGAATAAAATCCAAGTCTAAAATCATTAGACTCTAACATTTAGGAATCTGTCCTGAAAAATGAAAAAAAAAAAAAAATAAAATAAAATTAAAGCTTCTAAGACACTGCATGGATCTTGCTCTCGCTTCCTTGTTGAAAGTTTAGCCCTGAAATTTTGAGTAAAAGGAAGGTCATAGCATCCTTACCAGCTCAAGATAATTGCAAATAGTTTGAGAAAAGTGGAAACACAAATTTTGAGCATAATAATTGAAACAAACATCAGTTACAGAGAAAGCAATCTGAAAAAATACAAAGGAAAGGGAAAATCTCAGATTCATCTCTTCAGTTATCCTGCAGCAGACATTGCATTAAGGATGGAAAAAAAGTGAATTAGAAGGTATTTGGCTAGCCATACCATCTTCAGGTACTGTAGAAATAATATAGCTTGACTAGTTTTATCATGAGGGAATAGAGCATGATTAAGATCAGGCCTCTGACATGACTGCACCCTTGCAATCGATATCATTGGGTGTCCTCTGGGGCCTCTCCAATGTGCACTAATACTGGATAAATAGTTACCCATCAGAAAGCTGGCCAAAGATCACAAAGGAGAGGGAACAGGTATACTCTGCATCTCACTTTCCCCCTAAACTGCACTGATCTCCAGTAAAGTAAAGGGGAAATAAAAACAAACATCACTCTTGTTAAGGAAGACATCTAAAGTCTAAAGAAATGGGGGAGGGTGTGTGTTTGGATTGTTTTTCTTTGTTTCTTAATTCCCTTATAGATAAGAGATCTTTTTAATTGGATTGTTCTGATTTACTTCTTATTTCTGAGAAATGTTACAAGAAAAGATTGAGTAGCTAAGCTAAGTTTATCCTACCAATTACTGAATAGGGAACCTTAGAAACATATAGTCTGAAACTGGCCTAATACAATACTTGTATATTCGTCACAAATACCCAGTATTGTCTCTGAAATATACATTTACTATTAGTATTTTATATCAGCTGCTAGTATGCTATTCAGTCTTTTTATATAAAACAGAGAATGTAGGAATCTAAATGTTTTCTATATCAGACCAAATTGGGCAAAATCAGAATATCAGCCAAAAAATTAGCATCAATTTTAAGACATCCTGGCTAAGGCTAAGAGTAGATTTGAACAAGAGTACCTCCAGAAAAGCTGGTTTAAAGCTGACAAAAAGATTAGGCCAACAATAGTCACTATAATTTGAATTTTTTGATTTTTATTCCTTTCTCTTTTCTCTTCATATCAGTCAAGCAACATTTCGCAAATGCAAGCAGGAAGAAAAAATGTTATTTTAAAAAGGGGATTACATTGCTTGGGTGACACCATGGATTATGTCCACTATAATCAGATGGAAAAGTCATGGTACTGGTAACTTTGATACCACATAATCACGACTATTGAACAGTGCTTTTAAAATTATTTTAAGGGACTTTTTTTTCCCTGATGAACTATCTTCAAATCTTACAATGACAATAACGAAGCAAGTTGTTCTGCACATGGTTCACAATATGGAATTTTAAAACTTTTTGCTGTTTTTTCGCTACTAACACAGGAATTAAGTTTTTGTCTTTCTGTTCTACTGCACAGGAAAATTTGAAAAGTTATAAGATTAGAAGAAAAGGGTACATTTGCACTTTAATCACTTGTCTGGATTTGCTGCACATAAATCAGACAGTCAAACCCCATCAGCATACCAGAAATTATACTCATAGACTTTCACTGACAGTAGTTATGTTTTATGTCACAGAAATTTATGAAACCTGGTTTTAGGGATCTATTTTTTTCCTTCTCTTTCTAAAATTTGGAGTTAGGATAAAGGGAATAAGAAAAAAAGGAGATTTAACTTTGTTATTTGTTGGGAAAAAAATATAAACGCAGACAATTATAAAAAACTCCATAAATTAAAAAAATACTACTAGAGAAGTAGTTAGATAAAGAAAAAATATTACTAGAGAAGACCAACCAAAACAAAGAAAATAAATTTCTGCACTGAAAATACCAGATGCACTAGGTATGCACTAGATTTACTCAGTCCAAGACAGGACTGCTTCACATGCCAGCACAGATACCCACCAATCCTCAATAAGGCCTTCCTGACAAAACTCCTTCACAGAACTGGCTAGTTTTGAGAAAATATGTGATTACCAAAAGTTCTGTTGTGTAATTCTATGAATCCTGTACAATTTGTGATCACTCCCAGAGTACTGCAAGTAAATGTTGGTGAGAGACATAGTTGATCATCCTCTCATACAAATGCTGTAATTACTGGTTATTTCTCTGGGAGAGGAGGTGGGGATGGTCCTTCAGACTGGAAGTTGCCCTTCTTTGTTCTAGTATAAGCTAGTTAAATACTAGAATACACAGTATTGAACTGTTTCCTGGTTTAAAATCATATCATCTTACTGCATCTTTATAATCAATATATACATATTTCTCATTTGTTAATGTTTAAATTGAGCTTTTGTGGAATATTGAGCTCATATCTTACACCAAAATTTTTGTGTATCACGAATATCATTTGATTGCAAAGAGCCTTCTCAGTGCAAAGATATTTTTATTCAATGATATTGATTAGAATTATTAAGTTAATAGAAGAAAAGTAAAAAAAAAAAAAAAAAAGTGTTCCAAAGCAGGACAAAGAAAAAAAAATCCTGTTACAAATTATCTTCATTATCTTTGGAGAGCTTGTAAGTATCTACCACTATAACCCAATATTTCTGACTAGATTCTCATAAAAGGAATACTGAGAGACATTCTTAATAGCACAAGCTCAGCATAATCTAACATACACAAATTTTAAGATTTTAAGAGTACTATTTTAGTCACTTATTTGATCTCCTATACAAAAGCAGTAGAAATCCACCAAACAATCACATTTTTCATATTTCTGTGTATATAATTAATCACTATCTTTAAATTAAATTAATTCCAAAAACATTTCAAAAGGAGTGGTTGTTATTGCTGGTTGGTAAATTGTGCCTGTGGTTAAATGACTTTATCTTCAAAAGTGTCATTCAATTTTCCTTATAATTCTCTTCTTCCTAAAAATATTTAAAAATAAAACAACTAATGATAAAAATAGAGGAATAATAATTTTCAAGACTGATACGTCTGATATAAAACTAGGGTAAATATGGTGAGTTCCATAACAACTGAAATGTTTTGAGTATTTTTTACATAGTTATTTTCATTATATTATTTATCAGAATATAACATACATATATATATATATCTTACACTCATTTTTCTTTATGAAAAAGCTCCTCCATGCTTTTTGTTTTTCATGAAAAAAAAGTCACATTATTCCATAAAATTTTTACAGCATAACTATTTTGAAACCACTATTTAAAAAACCATTAACCCAGAGCAGTGAGTACAAATAACACCTGTCTGAAAAGATATGGCACTGTACATTTTTCCCCCAGTACACTGGAACTACTCTGCCTGGCAGATAGCTTCTAAGACAGATCACATCTCCCATTGAGAAAAAGGTATCTGCTTTTTTCACAAGCACATTCTTTAAGCACTTCCACCATTTCCACAATCTGCTGGCGTCTGTAGCTAGGTAGGAATTAAAATCTGCCTGGCAGTCACTCATATTAATTCCTCTGAGGAGTGGCAAAGTCAAATGGTGCACCACTGCCAAGGCTTGAGTGGCACTGCTTCCGTGCAGCCAGCTTCCCCCGGGATTGACTGCTACCACAGCAGCAGAGAATCTCTCTGCTAATCTCCTCTAACTGTTGTTGACCTATCTCTGTCTTCCGTTCCCAAGTATACAATAAATCAAGCGCATTTTACATGAAAAATGAAGTAATTACTCAGTGAATCCAATGGCTAATTGTGCGCGGAAGCCTCTGGGAGATGTGGGACAAATCCATGTCAGTTTTCGAAAGGCAGAGAAAAAGTAAACTAAGTTAATAACTCCTCAGATACGGACAGACTGAAAGGGATTGAAATGCACCATTTCTTCAAAGAAACCAATACTCTGCTTAAGGCAAATGGAAAATTCTAGCTATGTAGTTTAACTTCACAGCAACAGCAGGAGTGATTTAGGAGAAACATTGTACCAAAAGCAACCAGTTTTTGGAGAAAAATGTCATGGGGCTGCAGCTTCTTATGTCAGATATCATTATTACACGTTATTTAAAGTAACCTTCTCCTTTTTTATATTCTTCTTTCTTTCCACCTACTCTGCAACTGTGTACTTCTGAGTTCCATAATTCCTCATTCAGTTTAATTCAGTTCACTTGCTCCTTCTCCCCAGCTTCTCTCTCGATTGCTCCTTATCCAGGGAAACCTTCCCCAAACTCCTATTACAAATGCAGCACTCTGGCTGTTTGAATGCCATGTACCTGAGCTTGCCTGCTTTTCTCAGCATTGTGGAGGGAGAGGAGAAAAGGGACTGGGACAGGGACAAAGCAGGTGAAAGATAACTTCTCTTATTCTCATTTTGAGCTCTTAGCCAGTCTTTGCTCTAAGCAGATCACAGCAGGTGTGATTAGTTTCACCCTTGCAACTCTGACCTGAATGAAGCATTTTTTGGTGTATTTAAGCAGAGCATCTCATCATCTGGACAGCAATAGGAACTGTAAGAGATGAAAACGTGCTCAGTGACTTTTTTTAGAGGTAACAGTAGTGAACTTCTGGTAAGTATCTACTGAACATATGTGCTTTTTCAACTTGGCTAAATTTGCTTGGATTGTCACAGGATAGCAAAAGAAACATTCATGACACAAATGCCACTCTGCCAAGTTTCAAGGTCACTTACAATTTAGCTTTGAAAAGCAACACATTTTTCTGCAGCCTAGCTGCTGTAAACAGCTGAACCATTTTGGCGAACTTTTTTCAAGTCGTGGTCCTGACACAACTAGCCAGAATGGAAAATTTCAGCCTAAATAGTTACAGAACCTGCCAAAACTGAACTGTTTAATGTGAGACGTTATTTCCTAGATGCTCCCACAGTAGTTACCTTCATCTCGTACAGCTACAGGGCTTTGCTGGGGTCTTGCCCACAGTTCAAGACACCATCAGCAGGATACAGCTGATCAGCTGACCAGTTCTTTTTAGTATAGGGGAAAAAGAGAAAAAAAAAATGTTCAAAATAAAAAATATTTCATTTAGTTCTTTAAAAATACATCATTTAAAAAATTGCAGTGACTCTTGGAAATTAAATTTGGATATCTGTGCTTCTCTTTATTGATAAGGCTTCTCAGTGGAGGCTACAAGTCTAGTTACATTAAGGGAGATAACGCCATGAGAGAGAAAAAGGAGAACTGAAATCTCTTACCTACAGTTTCTTTAGCTACCAGAAATAAAGCACGTTTAGACTCAAAAGATTTGTATTAAAGATTTTAATTCAGCACAGAACTTCGATGTTTGTTAAAAGTAGAGGAGACAGGAGACATTTGCCAAAGAGTTAAAATTCTTTAATACAGAGAAATATTTAAAAACAAAGAGCAAAAAGCTCTTGGGCATAGGGAGATCTGAGGTAATTGGATTTGATCAGATAAAGAGGAAGGCAATTATTTATATAACAACAAAAAAAATCCACAGAGAAAAAATAATCTTCCTTTCTTGATATCTTAGAAACAATCGGACATCAAACATTACTTTCATGCAGCCATGTTTTATTGTCTCCTTAGGCTCAATCAACATGCACAGATAGGCTGGAGATACTCAAAAATTAAAACTTCCGTCGTGCTATCTATGTTTCCTTAAGGTCTCTTCAGAAAGTTTAACTTTGTTAGTACAAATACATCCTTATGTAAAGCAGAAACAATTTCCTTTCCTTTTAACACAGCAAAAGACATGTCACTTGTTGGCACGTCACATAATGGATGATGCAGGTACTATTACAATTGTTGCAGCAAAGATGTTAAAGTCAGGAAATTTGCACCAATCAGTACTACAAGGTGACACATTCAGTGGACCTTATACCATATATGTGTGTGCTAGGAAGAGATTAATCCTTCCTCTTACCTCTTTTTAACAACTACTTTCTCAACAGAGCTCAAATTCACTTCATTTGGCCATTCAAACCAAAATTTCTGGCATAATTTCAAAACACCTGAATGTCACTGTCTGCACCCCAAACTTGAGATGACAGGAAAGACAGGAGTAACCTACTCAGATGAATTCATATGCCTCATGGGTGGGAAGAAAAAATTATGCTTTACTCTGCTATTAATTGGTTAAACAGAGAAAGGACACTCAAAAGGAGAAGGTAAATGAGTTTTCTCTGAGCTTTGTGCTGACATGGCTGGCATTTCACTTAGCCTGACTACATGTATATCAGCCAGAAACACAGAAACAATACAGGGAATCAATGTGGCAGTATATTAGTGTCACCAAACAACTGTGTGTGTGTGTGTGGGGGGGGAAATGCTTATATTTCCAAATTGTGCTGAAAAACTTTAATGCTGTACAAAATAGCCCTTCTTTATCCCCAAACACTCCAATTTAAAATTTTTGAGAATAAGTATTTCTTCTTAATTATACTGTAGACAGGCATCTGCAAAGCCCAGCAAAGTTTATTATATTTGCGGAGAAAATGCACGATTTGGAATAAGATAAAGATACTAAGAAATTTGTCTGTTTTCAGAGAAGTGTATGTGTTCTAAACTGTATAAAGTGTCACTTAAGAATAATTCTTTACATTAGCTTTTTGTTAAATTTACTAATATTTTCAGTCTTTTCTCAATAATAACCCCAAAAAAGAATGTTGGATGTTTTGTGTAGTAAAATGGTATCATCTCAGTGCTGTTTTCTTGCACTGTAATCCAAAAGAGCTTATACTGGGTGAAAAGTATTGAACATGTTTACTGAAATATTTGAAATATAATCACTATTTCTTTTGCACCATTTGTATAATCACTGTGGAAACTGATTTTCAGAAAAGGTTTTTGTTTTCTCCTCTCTCACCTTCAGTATTTCTACACTGTGTTTCTAAAGGAAACACTAATTATCTTTTTAATGTCACATTTGTTTCCTAAATACTTATCACTATACCAACAGTCTTTTTTTAAGCTGTGCAAAGGGCAACCTTAAATCACTACAGGAAAAAACACACTGCTACATATTGAATCAAATAATAAACCTCTGAACCTCTTGCAACTCAGTTTTTGGGTTATCCTTGTTACAATGCTTTGCAGTGATAAGATAGTGAGTTTGATGATAAAGTGCTGAATCTGACACACTAAAGATAAATAAGAATTACTGATAGAAAGCTGCTCTACTTTTGCTGCACTGAATGGGAAGGTGGGTTCATTTCCATCTCCCTGTCAGGCACCTGAAAACAACAGGCCTTATGCCTTCTTAATCTCAATGGGTTACCTTCATAAGCTCTTTAAAAGTTATATATAGAAGCTCGAGTAAGCCGATTAGCAATGGTTGTTTGCAATCGGACATCAGCAAAGTACATAATAATACTGCAACAGAACCAAGAATACAAAATGAGGATGGTACCACTTGGAAGAAATAGTGATGTTATTTAAGACTCAGAAGGGTCTCAAAAAACTCAGAAAGCAGCCAGGTGCATTTTAAATGTCTTCTCTTCCACCCTGAAACAACCATTCAAAATTTCCCGTCTTTGAAGAGGGCACCTTTGCTTACACTACTCAACCTAAAAAAGCTTCACTGTACATCACTTTCTAAATAGGTATTTACTCTTCATCCAATTTTGACTTTCTGAACTCCTACAGCAATAACTGATAGCACTTAGTTATATCTATTAGGTATATTTTATTGAAAGACTATCTGAATGCCTAACACTAACCAAGGTACATTTTCTATTTTTCTACTGTATTAATGCAGCATATAAAAACTCACACCAGCATTTTTTTCTTATAACATGCCCTCACTAACATTTGTACAGTGACAATACTTCAGTTATAGCATAGAATCATCATTGGTTTGGGTTAGAGTGGACCTTAAAGATCATCTAGTTCCAGGCCCCCCTGCCTTGGGTAGGGGCATCCTCCACTAGACCAGGCTGATCAATGCTCCATCCAACCTGGTCTTGAACATTTTCACGAATGGAGCATCCACAGCTTTGCTGTGCAACCTGTTTCAGTGTCTCACCACCTACACAGTAAAGAATTTCTTTCTTATAGCTAATTTAAGTCTAATATTTTTCAGTTAAAAGACATTGCCCCTTGTCCTATCACCATATGCCCTTGTCAAAAGTCCCTCTCCAGCTCTCTTGTAGGCTTCTGTTAGGTACTAGAAGGCTGTGCTAAGGTCTTCCTGGAGTGTTCTATTCTCCAGGATAAACTACCTCAACTCTCTTGGCCTTTCTCCACAGGAAATGTGTTTTAGCCCTCTGATCATCTTTTTGGTCATCCTCTGGACTCACTCCAAGAAATCAAAGTCTTTCTTATGCTGGGGGCCCCAGAACCGGATGCAGCACTTTTAATGGGGTCTCACAAGAGTGGGTTAGAGGGGTAGAATCACTTCCCTTGACATGCTGGCCACACTTCTTTTGGCCTAATATCATTGGCTTTCTGGGCTGCAAGCTCATACTGACAGGTGGTCCCAAGCTTTCCATCCTCCAACATCCCCAAGTCATTCTTCTCAGGACTGCTCTCAATCCCTTTCTGCCCAGCCAGTATTTGGTCTTGCCTGGACTCACATGTGGTACATTGTATTTGCCCTTGTTGAATGAGGCAGTTAAGCCAATGTTGAACAAAATATGATTCCTAATACCATTCTGAAAAGATTTTAGCCTGCCTTTCAAAATCTGAAATTGTATCTCTCATGTTTGTCCATTTGTCACTCCTGAAAAACAGTGAATATTGAGAGCATAAAAAAAAGAGTTGATTAAAGTAAAAAATAAGGCAGAATAGCATATATGTTAGCTAAAGTTCTGTGTGATTCTCCTTTGAGATCAGACAACCTTTTGATTTAATTTTTCCTGACAGTTCAGTATAATATAATAATAGACAGAATGTCCTTGGTTATCGCTTTTGCTTCGTCTCACTATTGTCCTTGTCTACTGCAGATGCTCAGCCTGAACCAAACCACTTTTTAGACCAAGCAAATAAGCCAGTAATTGTGTACCCACAATTTGAGGTGAAAGTAATATGAAGGACCCGTCTGCGATTTCTTTTGCAATTCTAAATATTGATTACCTTCCCCTTCTTCATTATACAGCACTGTGGAGAGGGAACTAAGATATATAGTGCCTGCCAATAGTTTGATGAGCACACATGCCAACTTCTAGGGCTAGATTTCCCTACTATGTACATCAGAAACACTCAATGGTATGTTCAGAAATGCGTATAGTTCAAGTTCCTTAAAATTCTGAGCATGTTAGCATGTTTCTGTAGTTGTGCTGCCCAAGGACAACCACAGCCAAGCACAGAAGAGCCCAGGCTGCACAGTAAGTCCTAAGTATTACAGAGGCACTTTCAGACTTTGCCACAGAGGTGTTATAGGAAACAATGTGGTTAGAAATAGTGGATGCCCACTATGAAGTAAAGCTGGTGACATAAAGCCCTCCCTTCACCCTTTAACATACATGGCCAGAGACACTGGCATAATCACTCAGAGGTATAAATATATCTTAGCAGGGAGTTGATCTTGAGGGAGAAGATGATGAGAGGTTTATGACAAGTAAATGCTAACACTCAGATCCTAAAAGATGTTTTAATGACATATAGAGTAACACATGATATTTGGGGTGGATTAGTTCAACATATACAACATATTTGTACAAGTAAAACTACTTCCAATGTTAAAACAGCAAACATTGGTCACTCTTCCTTAACATTTTCATATACACCTGGATACTAATTTTTTTTTAAATTATTTCTCTCTTGAATCCTAATTTCAAAAGGAGAAATTGAGCTAAATTTTTGGCTGCAGATTTGGACATTATAATCATTATAGAATTGGTTATATTTAACTCACACAAGTTAGTCCATATGCAATACTAAATATTTTCCAGGAATATCATTAAAGAATAAAATTTATAAGCATATTTTGAATGCCATATGTATGAGGCTATCACCCTATCCTTAAAAAAACGATATCTTTATATTTCAACTTGCAAGAAAGATACTACAAAAATTTACTTTTTAAATAATAATGATTCTTATCTTTTCACTTGTAAATCTTATAGTTTTGTTAGTACAGTCATTTTTTACCCTGTAAAAACAAGATAATGATGAGTGACATTTTCTCATAATAAAGAGGGGAAAAAAAACCTCATTTGGCATGACCCAAAATCTAGTCAGCCTGTCTCCTTTTCAGTCTTTGAATGTTCATATTAGAGAGACAGATGGCAATGCAATACAGGAAAAAAGGTAGATGAACCATTTTGATTAAGCAGAAAGTGGCTACAATCTTTATAAGAATATTCAATTATTCTTTTGCAGTTACTGTTCCACAACCTACTAAAAATATTTCTAGGCCTCCAAGCATATTCTAATTTCTCAAACTGGGAATTGAACTTCTCCCTGGAAAGTTTGAGTATCCTACTCTTCATGGTTCACATGCCTCATTACTTGCCGTTTCTTCATTGTAATGATTGCAGAGGTTTTTTAAGGGACAACAGAGGCAATCTAGCTTTGAAGAGAAATAGGGATAGATGGATGGAAAATACTTGCTCTTCTCTTTGTGCACTTAAGGTGTATGAGAAATGCTTTGAAAATGAGAAATTGATTGTCTGCAGTTTTAGCCACCAATAGACATCTCTCAAGAATATACACTGAAGATGTTTTTAAGTAGGATGGTAGCCAAATCCCCGTGAGACTGATGATTTTAAACTGATTCCTTCACTATTTTTATCCCATTAACAATTGCTTCTACCAGTTAGGTAGCCATTCTGAAAAGTTCACAGTAAATGTAGTGGTAAACCAAAGAATACATAAAATTAACTCTGTACATTGTACTGAAAATAATTTTATTTTATTTAAAGCAATGATAACTACTACAGAAGATTGTGCAGCTAAGACTTGCCTAAGCTCTGATTGCAAATATGTTTCTGTAACAGAGGAAGGTAAGTGCAAGTTGGAAATGATTCAGAGTCCTTTTAAATCTATGACTACAATTTGCATATCTGAAGAACAGTCTAATTATCTTCTGTTTCCTATCCAATTCTGTACACTCAAATTAAATCTTGAAAATGTGGATACATACAACAAGAATCTCTATAAAAGGTAATGGATGATTGCCTACTGGAGAGGTAAATCCCTGCTTTAGCTCTTAGTGCAAAAGGATAGCTTTGCATTACTTAGAAGTATTGTCCTGTGCTTTTCTAGTCCCATCTGGCTTTCAGCACTGTGAGATAATCACCCATCCATATATTCAACAGGGCCAGTTTTCTTTCACTCCAACAACAGTAACTGAATTAGTCTTTTGTCTTTTAAATTATAATAAAACCGCCTAATTAACTACATAGACACTAAACAGACCAATACAGCCAAAGCTTGACCTGTTATCACTGCCAATAAAGTATTTCAGTTTAAGTATCCAGCTGCTACCCTTTGGTTGGAGAATCACTGTGATGTTATCTTTAATTTATCACACCCTTTGCATTTATCTAAAATGTGATAAATAATGGAAACAAAAAGGATTGAAGTTGCTAAAATGATGTTCTTGAAAAGGGCTCAGACTGAACCTTATTAGGATCTTGTTCCCAGACATCCTGAAAGCTTTTCTTCTAATTTTCATTTTCAGTGGCAAAACATAAACATGGTTGATTTGTATTATAAAATTAAGTGTAACAGCAAGTTTACTAGATAGCTATCTAGAAATAGATTTTAAAAATCACAAACATGCCCAATCACACACCCAGTTCAGTAGATCACTTTTCTGGTAACTCTTTTTGGAAACAAAAGTGAACAAGAATGAGATAACACATTTTTAACATGTGATTTCATTGAATGAACCAGTTTACATCATTTTCCATGAACCATTTACAATGAACCAGTTACATCAATCTTGTTGTAAAAGAGGCATAAAGAGGAACATTTTTCTCGTACAATTTTTTTTCCTCTTTGGTCAAGTTTTAAAGAGATATTTACTAGATATATTTTTATAGGTACTCACACAGTGAATTGGCAATAGTATTTGAGGTTTCTGATGTTTCTTGAATACAAATGAAGGAAAATAAGGACTTTTATTTTCTTCATGAATACTGTATATATATATTAAAAAGCTTTCAATCAGTGAATTAGAGCATCCCAAAAGATAAACTCTATGAGACTCTATGATGTAAGGTCTTTATGTATATGTATACGTATATATATATATATATGCCATGTGTGAAACAGTGTAATGTAGAGTAACCATAGCAACAATAGAATATGTTGAGTAAATCAGCTTAAAAACTGTCGAGCACATTAGATATGCAGGGCATAGAGGAATTTTTTTTATCCTCTTGTTGGATCAGACCCATACTAATGCTTTATATTAGCCATATCTATTACATGTAAAAAGTCCCTAAACCTTCCCAAATTAAGCAAGAATCACTTCAGGCTCAAAAAAAATATTGCATACTTGAATACAGTTAGGAGAATGCTTTGTTTGTAAAATGCTTTGAAGATAAGTGCTAAGCAGAGCTTTTTATCTACATAAGCAGTAAAA
The DNA here is from genome assembly GCA_035048155.1 of Cinnycerthia olivascens. Taxonomy (NCBI): domain Eukaryota; kingdom Metazoa; phylum Chordata; class Aves; order Passeriformes; family Certhiidae; genus Cinnycerthia; species Cinnycerthia olivascens. Next base: position 61,461,544 of record JAWWMU010000001.1, read on the forward strand.
TAGAGTGCAGGCCTGCACATAGTTGTATCAGAGAAAATCTTGAGTGATTTTGAGGAAAAGTGTATGTTAAATATAACCTATAAAACTTAATCTAATTCCTGGTATTTGATCACATGGGATTCTATATCTGAATGTCTCCATGAAAATCAAGACAATAATTGTGTCTTCATGAGACTGCATCTGTTAGGTTTTGGGTTTTGTTTTTCATTTATAAAGTTCTTGATGTATTTTATATGATCAGAATATTACATGAACAGAGGATCATATATTTTCTTGGTTAAAATTACGTAAACAGATAACTAATTCAGATTTTGGGCACCCCTGAATTTATCATTCAGATTTTGATTTTCATTCTATTTACCCAAAGAAATTAAAACATTTCTTTAATGTAAATATCTAGGTAAAAGATTAATGTTCGCTAAACTAGCCACATCGGGGAGGCTCTTAAGTTTTCCCATTAAATCCAAAGAAAATCTCTTTGAGCTCTTGGCAGATTAGATCCTTCACACATAAAAACTTGCAGTCAGCTTCTGTGTTACTTCAGTTGTCCTATTTTATCCTCTCGAATTTAATTGTGGTGAAGTCTAGCCCTCCTGTATCCCTTAGTAAACATTGTTGGGAGAAAAACACCAGTTTTATGAGTTTTCCTTTCAGTTCTGTCTTCCAGTTAGCTGTAGGCGGTGTTGTGGAACAGCGGCAACCAGAGCACCGTTGCAGAGATGACAGCACACATGGACTCTGGGGTGCTTCTATGCATGTACCAAGGTAATCTGGTTTTAGGGTTATTGAAGTGCACTAAAAATTGAAAGCAGCTTTTTTGTAAGGATTGACAAAAGATATAGTCATTAAAACACAGGATAATTTTTCTTTCTGTTGTAGTTGCATAAGACGTACTCAGAACCTTTTTTTTCCTGTCCTTTCCCACAGTGCCTTCTCTCCCTATGACTTCCATAGGCCAGCTGTTTCAAATCATGGGTTTTTGTTTTTTTTACTAAACCATGCCTATAATAAAAATCTTCAAATAAAAGATGGGCCAGGTATGTCAAAAGCCTGCAACTAAATTCAGGTTGCCCGTTAGGAAGCCTTCATGCTCCGTTAGCTGCTAGAAGGTATACGTGATGACTGAGAAAGCAACCTCTGACCCACTGGCTTTTTCATGCTCTAACTAGTAAGTAGGAAACAACAGGGGTTGAGAGGAGCTCTATGAAACAGTGCTCGTCAGAGCGAGACAAATTGGAAAATGGGCTCTTCTGTATTCTGTAATGACAAGAATATTTAATAGGCTGTGTAGGGGGTACATTAAAAAAAGATGTTAGCTAGCCTGAAAGTACACTCCTGGGGTGAAGTCCTAGTCCCTCTTGAAGTCAATTGCAAAAAGTTCCATCAGATTGAATGGGGCCATAATTTCGCTCCTGGAGTATACCCAAGTGAAAATGTCTATTTAATTCTACAATAGATAGGACCTCTAATGCATACTTTTTGATTCTATATGAAACACTAAAAATACCTGTTTAGGTGAAATGGCATATGTCATTAGAGCCCTGAGGCTTGAAATAAACCAAACCAATTTAATTTTGACTTTCTACTTCACCTCTCCCCAAATGAGAGTTTGCCTTCAGATGCAATGTGGTGAATTATGTCGGTTGCACTTTTTTATCCCACAATTCAACAGGATGTAGAGGGCCATAAAGTGGATTATTGAAAATTGGCTTGCAAGAGTGCAAAATAAAATTTATCTAAGTCAGCTTTTCCCCGCTCTTGGCTCGTAATTCCAACACTAGTAATTTTGCTGCCACTGACATTTATAAGAATTGTGACCACAGAAAGTCTGAAAAGGTAAAGAAATTATCTAAAGGGTGGAGCACAAAGCTAGGATCTGTGTTTAAGTCCTTTCTCTTCCAGTATTAGTTTGGCGAAATCACTCTGGACTAAATTTTTAAAGGTGTAGGGCTTCAAGAAATACAGATGGGCACAAGAATAGATTTTCAAAAAACATTTAGGGTATCTAATTTTTTTAAACTTCTATGCTGACTTTACAGAATGAGGGAAAAGGTAGAGATTTCTGACAGAAATAGCCATAACAAAACTTTAATACCTTACATATGCCACACACATTTTATATTTCTGTACAAATAATCCATGAACATTTTAAAACTCAGAAAAAGAGAAAGACAATACCAAAAAGGTTCAGAATTATGATGTTTTTCCTTAGAGAAAGCAGTATCTTATTAATAAATATAAACTAATTAGCTTTTACACAACATGTATATCTATATGTAATATACACAGATATGTTGGATGGTGAATAAAAATGTATGAATAAAAGCAGTAAACTTAGCCTGAAAATTATTTTGTTTTCACGTGCAACATGAATTACCATTTGGATTAGACTGATGTCCCACTTATCACTCATAGGCAGTGTACAGGGAAAGGAGGAATGGAAGAAATCTTAGTGTAATTATTATTCTTTCTAAGTGTCTCAGTATGCTTTACATGTCTGTTTTCTTTAATGTACTAGTGTAAAATTCCTTTTTCACAAACTGCTGAAGAGTTCATTTCATTAATCCTTTAGGAAGAGTTTCTGTCAGATGCTTTAACTAATGGCTCTTAGCCTCTGGATGAGTTTGAAAGGAAAATATTACTTGGATCAATAATTAAACACTTGAGTTTTGGGGTTACTTTTTAAAAAGGAATTACATATTATTATTCTTGTCAACCTTGCTTGGCATTGACTAGTGACTTAGAAATACTGTTATAAGACAAATCTTTTATTTGCCACTGGCCATTTCCTTAAAGCTTAAATGTCCTAAACATTCTGCTTTGGAGAACATACCTTCAAAGTGCTCTTTAATCACCACTATATTAATGGCTGCTGGTAAGCAGCCTTTTCCATGAATGTTTAATGTTGGAATGCCTGTTTTTTTCTGAAGTTTGCATTAATGGTAGGTAAGTAAACAATTGCAGTCCAGACAACCAGTATGAATCTGTGAATAAAAGCCATAAAGAAAAAATTCAAACAGCTCAATTTTTTCTTTTCTTAGTAGGAAAAAAGCTCACATATTAATTCTGGTCTGCAAATGAGTCCATCAATTATGGATCCTGAACACTGTTTAAAATTTACTACTTTAAGATAGATTTTCGTGTTCTTACTCATACTGTTAGCACTTCACCATGAAGCAGTCTCATTACTGGTTCCAGTAGGTCTATTTATTAAGTAGTTTTTCAATATTAGTCAAGATTTAACTATTAAGTATGTATTCATATAGTCTTAATTAGGTATTTTAAGTAAGGAACATCTACACTAGCATTTTACTTTTGATATGAAGTACATTTTTTAAGGGAATCTCTTGAAATTCCCGTTTACTGCTCTTTGGCTCACAGCACAAAGAATTACTAGAGCACACAAAAAGTTGTTCTTGGATTAAATTAAGACACCAGTAATGGGTACTCAGTCCACATGATCAAACCAGGGCTACTCTCAAGAGCACACATACACAACCCAAAACGTGTTCAGTAAGGACAAAGAGTCCTTACTGCTTCTACAGGACCACTTAATATATTACCACAGACATATTTCCAAGGCACTGTAACCAATAAGAGGTATTTAATCTAAAAAATGAAGATAAAACCAGTCCAGAATAAAATGTACACAATATGAACACTGTGCCCTACCATAATTTATTTGCATTGACACTTTTTATAAGTTGGAAGATTAAAAAAAATGAGCCTAAATTCTTCATATGCTTAAGGGAGATAGGGTGATGATTGAGTAGTGGCAAGTCAATGATATAAGGAAAACACAGCTGATAATTTTCTGTGACTATGTTACTCCTTTCTCTTTGACACCTGGGTGGCTAATATTACATCTTAAGAGTAATGGTGCAAAATAATGTAGAGAAACTGCTAAAGCGAGACCTCAGGCCAGACAGTTCTGAGGTGCTCTGGCATAGTATGTTCCAAGCTTCCATCAGGAGCCATAAAACCATAAGCATCTCCCAATTATCATTTCATGTCTTATAAACACTTTCTCTCTCATTATAATTTCAAGAGATTGCTGTTCTATTTCTATCTACTAATCTCTCAATGCCCAGTCAGTGAGCTCCAGCTCACTGCTAAGTTTTAATCACTCACTTAATGTTTATCTCAATCAACAGCTGATTCAGCTGCTGGACTAACTAATGGAGTGGAAAGCTTGTGTGGTGAAGGAGGGTGAGAAGAAAGGGAAAAGATGAAAAAGTCAGGGAAAATTAAGTCTAATTTGCTTCTAAGCGAAAGAAGTAGTGCTTTTAAAATGTTTCTGTCCTTACTTAATATATTGTTCCTATTCCCATCATTCATTCTTGCCGTTTATTTATACCACAGTACACTGTAAAAATAAATAAATTGCTATATTTTTATTCTGGCTTATTTTCATGTCTTCAGGATTTTCTTGTCTTTGAATGTTTATTTGGTTGAGATTCTTTTCCCACCACCTGTTGTGACAAAACTACAAGAGAGAGGTAAACCACTGCAGGAGGAAATTGAATATAAATTTTACTTCACAGCTATGTTCTTTGCAGGAATATGGATAGAGAGATAATGTTTGAGGAACAAGAGTCTCTGTCACAAAGAAAATCTTTCTTGTTTCACAATATTAGCTAAAATAAGGAACTCAGCTTATCTCTGCCATTGAAGTAAATCTGAGTTTTATATAAGTAGTCATTTCTCAGTGGCACTTCATATATGTAATATAAGTATTATTTATACGTTGCTCTTAAGAAAAGTAAGTATTCACTTAAGGGGATTATAAAACCATGTGGGGTTTGAGACAGCAGGGAAGGGATAAATGAAAAATAATTGGGATTTCAGAAATAAAGGGAAATTTACACTGTTAATATTGTTAGACACACTTTTTTTCCTAAAAATCTCATTACTACAAATACAGCAAGCAGCTGCTTTGACCTTGCTTTTATAGATGTGTAAGTGTAGCTTATATTTAGTATTAGACACTAGACAGATATTTATTTTGAGGAAAGCCACATAATCTCAGCAAAACAATAACATATCAATCAACATTTTCTTCCTGATGAAAGGAGAAAGAATTATCAATTCTTTGTTTATAAAAATAAGAAATACAGAAAATAAAGTGCATTAACAAAGATCAATAAAACAATTCATACTTCCAATTCAGTCATGGCGACATGTTTATCTTAAACAGCTGTTGTAACAGTTATTGCAATTATGACTGTTATTCGTGTCTGGTTCCCAGATGCCGCCAAGGACAGGAAGTAGGCCATGCCTGAATATTTGTCTCAAGTCTGCACCCTAATTCACCAACTGAACATTTTAATTCCAGACTATAGATGTAATGTCTTGATATTGACTCAGCTTCCCAGGTTACAGGCAGTAGCAGTCAGAAATCTGCTTGTAGCTACCTCAGCTTGTAAGGGCTGCTTCACAGCTGAGTCCATATCCTAAGCACATGAGTGTTCCTGCTTTGCTTCATGCATTGGAGATAGCAGCTAAAAGTAAGAATATCCAGCTGAGCCTGATGCCCAGCTGCACTTCCTAGGTAATGCATGTAGCCATCTAGGTAAGATGCAGGCTCAGGTGGGAACCAGCATTATTATCAGATCATAAACACTTTACTAGTGCTGCTTTCACTCCAGGTTGGAAAGAATCACATTGACTCTCAGAGGACACTTGATCTGGCTCCTGTGTAGTCAAAGCAAGAAAACCAGAAAACTTTCACAACGGTGGTGGTAGTTTCAGTTGCTACTTTCCAGTGAAAGGATCACCACCATACCTTGTCCATCGCACCATACAATAACTGCCATTTGGATACAGAAGATAGAACAGTAGTCCTGCCCAAACTTAAGATTTAAGATGAGAACATTTACCTGTGAAGAACTTTAATCATACAACTTAATTTAGGTTCTTAAAGAAGGGAGACTATCACTTATCATTCTCAAATCTAATTACAGCTTCTGAGGTTGGTTCTGAGATGTGAGCAGTGTAAGAGATGATATAAAATGGTAAGGAATATGCACACTCATCAGTTCTTTATTTTGAAGCAATTGGTTGAATATTTTGATGATGTTCAAACTGCTGAGCAAGCTGATCAGTTCAGTGCCAGCACCTCTCTAACTGTAAGGAAGACAATTATTTTGCAATTCTAAAAGGTCAGGTAATTTAAATTAAATACAACTAATTTGCAGGATATGACACACAGCAAATAAAATGTACCAAGAATTAACATGCAGAATCACAGAGTCTCAGAATGGCTGGGCTTGAAAAGGACATCTGGAGATCCTAGTTTGGATTGGCTAACTCACCCAATCTCCCTGCTAAAGCAGGCTAACCTACATTGAGTTACAGAGGGTTGTGTCCAAGAGGGTTTTGAATATCTCCAGGGAAGGAGACTTCACATCACAGGGCAGGCTGTTACTCTCACATTAAAGATTTTCCTAATATTTTAATGGAGCTTCTTGTGTTTAAGTTTGTGCTCACTGGACCTTGTCCTGTTGCTGGGAAGAACTGAGAAGAGGCTAGCCCCATACCCTTAAAATATTTGTATATATTGACGAGATAATCATCAATACATCCAAATCTTGTCTTGTCCAGCCTAAACGATCCCAGCTCTCTCAGTCTTACCTTATTGGAGAGATGCCCCAGTCCCCTAACTCTTCTTAGCCCTCCTCTGGACTTGCCCTAGTAGTTCTTTGTCTTTCTTGAACTGGGGAGCCCAGAACTTGACACAGTACTCCAGATGTGGCCTCACTAGGGCTTAACAGAGGGACAGGACCACCGCCTCTGATGTGCTGGCCAGACTCTTCCTAATGCATCTCAGGACACAATTGGCCTTCTTTTCAAAGATGATTGAGAGTGATTTAGCAATAACATCTGCCATCTCCCTCAGCACTTGTGGATGCATCTCATCAGGGCCCATGGATATGTGGGTGTCAAGTTTTCCAATGTGGTCTCTACACCCAATCTTCCTCCATCATAAGAATGTCTGTCTTTCTCCAGACTTTCTCTCTTGCCTCCAGGAACCAGGATTCCTGAAGGCTTGTCTTATCACCAAAGACCAAAGCAAAGAAGGCATTCAATAAGTCTACCTACCAACCAACTTTTCAACTATGAGGGAGTTGTTTTTTATTTGAATAAATCTATAAGAGTATCACATAAAGCTAGCCTTTGCATGCTTTTCTGAAATGAAAGAAAACCTAAAGTAGGTATACACCAGTCTTCTTAGTGCCTTTTCTTGTCATATTTTTAACTGTAACACAAAATAAAGTATCAAGGTACCTAGATGGCTGCCAGAAGCCCACTCCTCAACAAATGATCACAGCTTTTATTACAAGTGAGAAGCAAAAAATGGACAGCTCTTAAAACACTGGTGCTTGTGCATCAAATCACAGTGCCCCTGGAGACAGAATGCACTATGCCATTTGCTGCAAACACTATAAGGTTACCAATTACTCCTTTGCTAGATATATACATGTGTAAGGATAAAACCTATAACAGATTGAAACAGTTATTTTAATTAGAATAAATGAGTGGTTTAGCCTGCATATATTTGATCATTGTCATGTTAACAAACTGAATAACAATGAACTCTTCGAAGAGCAGGCTCTGCTGGGATTTCTGTAGCACAGTGTCCAGCTACAGCTAAAACCCGCTAAGCCGATGCTTTTGTTTCCTTATGAAGTTTCATCACAAAGGTAAATGTTATCCAGTATGTTACACATTAAACACCATCAATGACTATTAAGTCTTTTATAGAGAATTGTCACTGTCAGAGGCTAATCTTCTTTCCTTTTTATCATTATTTTTCTGCCTGACAAAAGGCACTGATAGGGTTTATACAGATACAAGAAATGTCTGCTACACTCATTAGACTTATCCTACTTGTCTAGGTAAGAGACAAAGGTGTACTTATATAAAGCTTTCCATCCCAATGACACGACACGTGAGTAGAAATGCAGATATCCTACTCCTCATGGTTTTCATTAATTTAGCCCACTTTGATGTGCTTACTTTCCTATCTATCTTCAAACAGAAAAAGAAAGAGGCAAACAGTTATACAGACTCAAATTCATTTTAATGCTCCACTACTGTGAGCACTTTATTGTGTCTTGAAGATTCTCATATTTTCATAGCAGACATTTCAGTTCACAAGATGAACTGTTTGTTCTTTCAGGCCCCAAGTACAGCTCATCTCTGCATGTTCTATTTGATTTAGAAAAGCCAAAAACATGTGACAGCAGGACTTCTTATCAAGTAAAACCACTAGTTTAAAGCAGCTTTAATAGCTTAAAAAAACTGAAGAAAGGAAATCTTATCATCCTTCAAAACCTCTATAAGTTTTGCAAAGTGCTGGAAACAAGAATGACTTGCAGTGAGCAGGTGTTAGGCATGTGACAGAGGAGTTCACAAATAACAGAATATAATAAATATATATAAATAAAAAATAAATTCTCCTACATCATTATACAGAATGGTTAAAGCATGTCACAATTTGACCTCACAATCAGAGTCAACCAGAACTGTATATTTGCAGAGCGACATCCTTGACACTGTTTCATCATCAGCATCTCTTTACCACTTCCACAAGCTCACCGGTTTTGAGCACTGCACTGCCTCAAAACACATCCAGGTATTGGCAACACCCTGCATTACAAGTGCTCAGCACCTTGCTTTCAGTCTCCATTAAACACAATGAGACCTGTGTCCTTAAATGCTCCAAAGCTGACAGAGGAATCTGTGGCCAAACAATTCCACTCCTGAGAACACAGCACAATATCTTTCTGGAAATACAAAAGGAAGGAGAATTTCTTTTCAGCCTGTACTTCTCTATCTGTTAGTGCTGGCCTACTGACTCAGTACCTGTCCTGGTCCTGCAGAGAGTGTTTGTAAATCCAACACAATTTCTGTACATTTTACCAGTATTTTACTGAGTAAGTATTTTTTTTTATTAGTGAGGTTTACAGATGACACAAAGATTAATGGAGTAATAAATACTAAGGACACAATACATTAACAGAATAATATGTATCATTGATATCAAAGGCCATATTGAACAAGTTGTATTTTAATAGAGTAAGTAAAGGCTAATATTCCTGGGATTTAACACTTAACATTGTACTTAAAAATTAGGTGCCTAGGAAAGCAGTGCCTTAGAAAAAGGATTGTGAGGGCCCTGAGGGTATTCACAGAATTCGCTGTATCTGCCCAAGTCCCCAGGGACCTCCCTGTTCCTGCCTCGGATCCCATGTCAGTCCCCTGGGGCCATCAGACTTTGCTCCATCAGCTCCAGAGCAAGACTTGTCTCCAGCTCCCCACCATCCTGCCCTGCCCTGTCATAGGCATTGCATTGCCTGGCCTCAGCCTGTTCCCATCCCTATGGATGTGCTCCCTGGCTGCCCTGTCCCTGGCTGGGGCAGTAGGACGAATGCTGCCAGACTCTGCCCTGATGGACCCCATGTGGGGCTCCAACTGTTCCATGCCCAGGGAACTATTTGGTACCTCAACTAGTATCTGGGAAATTACACAAATAATTGCTCTCAGTACTGTAAGCAGATAAAATATTTTAAACTTTACAGACTTGGAACTGGTTGAAATGATAAAAACTCAACCAGGCAGGCAAGCTTCAGTAAATAGCAAGAAAACACAAGAACAAGGTCAGTGCTCATCTATGCAAATACTGAGTGTGTGACTTGGCCACTGTTTGTGAGCACTTGGACATCCAGACTGAGAGGTCAGATAGCTATAAGTTTCCATCTTCCAGTCTGAAAAACAGGATCAATTGGCTTGAACCTAAATTTAGGCAAATTCAACCTTGAAAGACTTTATTTTTTAACCTGTGTGGGTGAGTAGTCTCTGGATGGCAGTACCACACTAAGGACTTGCACCATATCCCATATGTGTTGACATCATAACTCACCATTATCCCTTAATCCATCTTTTGGCTTGAAAGTCACTCACATAAAGCAGTAAATTCTCTAAAATAATGAAGGGGGATGGTTTGAACATATTTTTTCTTTTTGTATACATAATGATGTGCAGATCTTTTGATCTGTTTTAACTTCATCATGCATATCTGTGTTTAACTCTACTGGTGTTGTGCTTATGCAGTTTTTCTGTAATGGGCTGAGACATAACCTCATGTTTCTGTCCTTTAAAAATAAGAAAATTGATTTTTCTTTTCTTCTTGGATTTAAATAACCTATGATCATTAATATAATGACTTGGGAAAATAACTAAACATAAAAACTAGGAAGCTGCTGAATTCAAAGATTCAACTGGTGCAAGTTCTTCACCTTCCTATACCTGAAGATATCTGAAAACTTGAAAAGAGAGGAAAAAATGAAAAACTAGTTTACACAAGATATAAATCTCACTTCATTAAGCATATTATGGAGACTGATAATGAGAATTACATTGGCATTGTGATTGAATTATATATTGCAATTGCTATATTTTGCTAAGTATAAATTACATTCATATTGTGTTTTCAGCATATTTTATATCACCCCACTAAATCAGAAATCCCGTGAAACATCAGTTGTCTGCAAATAAGTAAATTTGATATAAACATTAGCCATTCACACATGCAGTATCTAAAAGAACTTGATCAGAGTACTGAACTCTTATACTTTATAAGTAATAAATGTAAGTCTCTTCAGGCACCACCTGCAGCTCTCAATACTGAGGCTAAGTCAATTCTAATGCTGATGTAAATCAAAGTGACTTTAGTTATGAGTGAAATTACACTAATTTACTTTGGCTGGATATCTGATGTGTGAAGTCCACAAGACACAACACTAAGCATATACTTCAATGATTTACAGAATTAGATGAAAATGTAATTTATTTATTGTTGAAGTGCCTTCTCGCTGTCAGACTCTCATGTCAGAAAAAAAAAAATCACCACACATAAAAAGTATTCTTAGCTGATTTTGGACAGATAGACAAAGGTTCCTGTAGAGACTGAAGCTGACGATAAATATCTGAATGGCAAATCACATAAGTAGGAGCATACAGTAGAAGGTTAATGGCCACAGGTGCTTGGCAATAGTCATTCAGGAGTTTGGTTTGTTTGGGATTCTTTTTCTGGTAATTGAAAGTAGAATAGAAGTTCTTTCTCTAAAAAAGGTTTGTCTTTTTCTTTAAAAAAAAAAAAAAAAAAAAAAAAATAAGTAACCTCTTACCTCTTTTTGCTAGCTCCCTAGCACTTTTTTCATGAAAATAGCAGCCCTTCAAAAGGTGGAACTGATTGCAGCAAAGGACAACTTTATCACAGTTTCTTTAAATGTATGTTACCTTGGAAAGGCAGCAGTCTAGTTAAACTATGTTCATGATACTTATCTTTCTCTGCAGCAGTGAAGAGGTGTTCTGTGAGCTTAGAATAGAAATTCCACTGACAGTGTGAAAGCCTGTGAAAATCTGACAGGGTATATTCTCCCTTACAGGGATCGACAACTCTAAGAGAAACACCTTTCTCCCTCCTCGAACTAAACAGAATCAAAGAACTGAATAAATGTAAAAATGAGCACAAAAACTGATGGTTGGCCTCCTCCTTCTCAGAGCCGGAGAAAACAAGATTGGTGACAAAACTCTTAATTTCCCCTAAGATTATTAAAAAACATCTGTTAGAGCATCAAAGCACATTTGATATGCTGTGCCAGTTTTTCCAACTTAGACATTTCAGCAAAAAATTAAATTTGACCTGAAACATGTATCAATCTGTCACTTTCATTCTCCCAAATTTAATGCAACTTATGCTGTTGGAACCCTTGAGGTTATTCTTACATGTGAGCCCACTGAGGACACAACTAAAAGTTTATGTGCACTTACATTTCTGAGAGTTATGAAGGAAAAAAAAAAAAAAAAAAGAGACAGGAAAGGATAAGCTTAGAAAATCTGCAGTATTGTTTCTCTAAAAGAGTAATTAACACATATTCCCAAAAGAACTAAGGAAAGAAGGAAAGAAACTGAAGATTCCCTTTGGGCAGGATAGTAACAGTAGTAGGCATTAAATATGCAAGCAGCCATTAGGCATGATTAAAGATTAATTCTGTGTCATAGACAAGACTTGAGGTCATTACAGGTCATGACTCCCATCTTTATTAGTTGGCTTACTGTTTTTATTTAATTAGCTTGACTTAATGAATCTTTGGTTATAGATGTCTGACAACCTAGATTATCGTGCACCATTTTTTAAGTTAAAGGCTCAGCTAAATAACTTTCTCTTAGCAGGTAGCTTCCACAGTTTCATCAATAAGATTCTGGGCAAAAACAGAGGGAGTTCTACATAAGAGCATGATGTTACAACTTGGTTTACCAAAGTCAGCATTAGAGTTTCTCCTAGAATTGGTGAGATGTGTGAGCTCATAATTTGGTGATAGTACTTCAGTGCTGCCTATTACATTAGTTGCATTGGTAAAATTCTCTCAAAGTCAAAAATCATAGTTCTCAAGAGGTACCATGTATTGTACTGGTCATGTCAGGGTACTTCAAGTTTTTGTGTTCTGCTCACTGTTTTTTAAGATAAATTATTCATTTAAACATGGAAGTACTGAGTACGTAAAAAAAATAATTAAAATCACTTTTATTTTTTAATCTAAATTTCCACTAAATTTTTCCATAATAGAGATCTAACTAAGGCCTTCAAGTGCCTCTCAAATTGAGAACATTTTCTTTTGTACTTGTTTTTATTAAATCTTTACATTTTGCATTAAAGGTCAATCTTTTCTTCCCTTTAAAAACAAAAAGACTACTTTTTCCTAGACTTTGCCTAGCAGTCAAATAAATCACATGGATGACTGAATTTCAGTGCAATGTGTTTTTTCCCTCCTGTTTCAATTAGAAGGGTATTTAATCAAACAAATAATAATTAAAAAGAGCATCTGTAAGAATGAAAGAATTGAGGAAAAAAAGGCTTGTGATACAAGGTATAGGAAAAATAGATTCTCTTTCATCTTCTTCTCAGATCTTCTGACTTCCATACCACAATGAAAGGAAAATTATCCTGTCCTTAAAAGACTTGGAAAAAATAATCAGAACTTCACCAAAAACATACGCAAAGAGGGATTCCCGTTCTCAATGCACAGAAAACAACTTTCACAAGGTAAACACTAATAAAGCCATGACATCAAGTTTCCTGTGAATTGTGTGCTTTGAAGACAGATCAAACCCTAGAGAAGAGAGGAGAAGAGAACTAAGGTCATTGTGGCCCAGAATAAAATGAGGACAACTAAGGATTAAATCAGACTTCATGAAATTCACAGAATTTGCATTAGAATAATTTGCAGCACATCTGGTGCACAAGTTGGCCGGATATGCTGGTAGCCTGGGACATAATTTGGAGTTTGGAATCTTTAAGGACAATAGGAATCCACATTCATTTACTAATTACGTTCAGGATTTGCTGAAGGATGAAGCTAAGGGACATGAAGAACAGGGAGAAGATGCTAGTATTAAGCTCAGGTAACTAATTTTTTCTTTTTAAACGGGACAAATTGTACTTCAGTAACATTTTTGTTACTTTCAAGCCTAGCAATTTTCTATCAAAGATGCTTTTCTTAGCACTTTGGAGAACACAAATATTTTGCCTATGAAAAGAAAAATGTCTTTCCAATTAAATATTTGGAGATGGCTCAAAAAACCAAAGGGCCCTAGAAAAAAGAAGATGAGAATGCATATCTTGGTCTTAGGCCTGCTATGAAATTGGAAGATTGTATTCAGCAACTTCTGGCATAGATTTGTTTCAGTATTGGAATAGCCACAATAGGACAGATATTCTTGGCCATTGGTCCTTGTAATCATGTTATTAAAAAAACTTTTACTCAGAAAGAAAGTTAATGATTTAATGGACTCTTTATCCACTGAGCCCCAAATGCAGCCAAGTCAGCTGCAAGTTCTTAACTATGCATGAAGGATGAAGCTATTCTCTTGTTATGAAGACAGTGTCTCTTCAGCACATGCTGATGGCTGGGTAACAGGCAGAAAATCTCTTAATTGTTTACCTTGATAGTGACCAGAAAGCTTACAGCAGAATAAGTATGAAAATTAAAATTCAGAGGACACTCAATTCAATGGTAGCTATTAGCAATGCAATTAGAGTGGTCGATTAGAAATGTGTATGAATGTATTTGAGACTGAGTTTGTGCCAGACTCTGAAAAACAAAGGACTTTAACAGTCTGAACTATAAAGCTGCCAACACGGTATGTTCTGAAAATATATGAAATACAGACAAGTCTATCCGATGTATCAGATAGAAGAACAATTTAAGGATGATGAATTCTACCCGCTGAACAATGTGACTTTGGGGATTGACTTTGGCAAAGCTAATTAGAATAAGAAAAGAGTTCAAACAAGCTAATTTTTATGCAATGGCAAATACTTATGACATGTACAATTAAGTGAACTCTGGGCCAGGAATTAGCTTTCTTCCTAAAGTTTTCACAAACTGAGTCTTAATCATAGTACTTTCTCTTCTCCGTGTAGAAGGAAGCAAATATGACTCAAAGCTCAGACAGTGGTACTTTAGACCCAGGTACTTAGGTATTAAGTATTTAAACTGAAGATCAGATCAAGGCAAATTAAAACTGAACCTCCCGTACTGTTGTCCTGCCTGGACTTATACTGATACATATATCTACCATCTACATAATTTCTTCTATCACCTATTTCCCTTCATCAGTAATGTCCTTGGCTTCATTCTCATCTCTTTTCCCCATCTCAGTTTTGGAAATAAGGAGTGTGCATCACTACAGGGAACCTGCATTTAGTTTGGTATTAATAGAGCTTTACTATAAACACATGGTGCACTGAGCAAAAGAGAGAACTGATACTTTGGAATGTGACCAAGAGTTATTTAGTTCAATATCCTGTCTCTGACAGAGGAAGATATAAGAAACCTGCAACAGGCATCTGTAGACTTGTTCAATCTAAAAGAGAGCATACTTTAACCTTTAAACTGAAATACTTATTTCAACAAAGGGCTTATAATTTGTTAAGAGAAGTTAAATATATTGTCAGTCAATATTTCTTTTTTTTAAAAAACCTCCTTAATATTTGACCTCAATCATGTCCTGCCTTAACGAGCTCCATAAACCATTTACATATACATAGAAAAAAGTCAACTGTGAACTTAAAAGTATTTCTGGATTTCACAACACTTAATTTCAATTTACTGTCCTTGTTTCCTTTTGTTCAGTCATGTAGAGTTTGATACGTGGAAATATGGGATGCATAACATAAATCAGAAAAACTACTATTAAAATGTTCCTCATTCCTCCTTTATTTTGCAGTAGGTTTTGTTTCTTTCAACACAACTATTTCACATATTTCATTATTGCATTACACATCATTGAACTTCTTTTTGTTCTGTAATATCCTTTAAGGTAGAGGACAGACAATATTGTATAGCATTGAAGAAGTATTTAAAGCATTATGATATCTTTTCTATTCTTTGTTATCTGTTTTCTTATGCATATTAAAAGCTTGCCTTTTTGTTTTAACATATTGATAAGTTAAGCTGAAATGCTTCTTAAGTTTTGTACCACTAGAAATTACACAAATACAGTTGTGGACTTATTAAGTTGGTATATGCTATTTAAAAGAACAGAAATTATATTATTGAATTCAATTCAAAGCTATTTTTCCCTACAATTTTAATGTATTGTATTATGTTTAATTTACCATTTGTTTCAGCTATCTTGGAAACCTAACACCCTCCCTCTAATTTCTCTGATCCTGAATTAACATCTTTCTAGAAGTTAAAAAAGTCATCTGCAAATATACCTACCTCATCACTCTCTGTATTTTCAAGCTATTAATATGGATATTTAAAATAAAGGTGAAAAGACCAAATACAAAGCCTTCACTCATTGTCTTCACAGTCTCATTGCTGCCATTTTCCAAAAATAAAAAAACATGATTTTTTCTTTGCATCATGTTTTATTGAATATTTGAACTGTGACAATATTTCATTTCACTATGTATAAAAACTTTAACAATCCAAAAGAGAAATAAAAGTTTCTGTGTTATAAGGACATTATTAACATTAAAAAGTGAACCTAATTTATTGATAATGGACTATTTTTGAGTTATCAGAATATTCCTTCAGTTAAAATGCCATATTTGTCAAAGTATTTGACAAGTTATGAATGTCTTTCAAATATTTGTTAATGTTCTGTTTTTCTCGAAACAATTATGGTTAATTTTTTAGTTTTTTCACCATATGATAAAGAGAAAAACATGTAGATGCAAAGCAATTCAGAAATGGCCATTACAATTCTCATTAGCAAAAAATGTGTAGTCCAAGGAAAATGTCATAACAGGACTATACTGGAAATGGTCTCTATTTTAGGCAGCAAACAAACGGAAGAAAAGTCAGTGGTTGTTGGGTGGTGCATTTAGTTATTTATTCAACACTCAGTTCCCTGTGTGTTGTATTGGTGGCTTACCTTGAATATGCATTCATGAATATAAGCCACAGAAAGAGTCAATTTCACATGCCAAGGACTTCTTATTTATGAAGTGGTATAAACAATTTATATGACCAAGTTTTGAGGGGAAAAGAAACCTTTTCTTTCTTCTATTTTCTCATTTTATATAATGCTTTTCCTAAGGGAATGGCATGAGGGAATGACAAAATCAATTGTACATCAAATTGTAGAAACACTGACACATTTCTCTAGATCACTAAAGTTATCAGGCAGTAGGTGAAATTGTACACAATTTGTCCATCAGTATTTTTTAAAATATTATATGACAATTCATTAAGCCTCAACAACTCTAATCAGATGTGGTATTAAAATTTTGTATCGGTCTTGCTAACGGAACTTTACCAAGCCAGATTTCTAGAAGGATTAAAATAATGCAACATGAGTAAAAATCTATTTTCACTGAGAAGAAAAGTCTGTTTAGTCCTGTCATTCTTTTTTTCCTCATAAATTTATTTGAGGTTCCTTAGGTTAATAAGGGAACAACAGCAAGAAAAAAAAGTCTCACAAAAGGATGGACTTGCTGTTACAGAGGAAATATTTCATATTATGTGAAATAGAGATAGAGTGCTAATAAGTGAACAAGGAATTGGTTCCTTAGAAGAAAATGTATCTACATAACTGCATAATCTGTGACACAAAAGTACAGATTTGTTTATTTAGTAATGAATATACTCAATTTACTATATTGATAATTATAAGGTTCGTATGTGTATTTTCTAGAGATACTGTGTCAGAACAGGTATCAGTAGAAAGTGAGTATAAGCACACAATTTCCCATTATTTAATGATTCTTTCATATATTTTTTTACTCGTTATTTGTAATACTTTGACTTTTGTTATACTAAGAAAATACATTAATTTAGAATTTGATAATGACGGTTATTGCTATATGTACCACAAATACAAATCAGAAAGGATTTCAGCAATCTTTCCTTTATTCACACAAAACTATGTATACTTTCTTTTTCTGAAACAGCAGTATTTTTACAGATTCAATTCTCATGCTATGATTAAAAATTAAATAAATCTGAGAGCTTTTCCACACTGTTTTTGTCTGCTCTTTCTACACTTTGGAGTTCTTAGTTAGTCAAAACCATTTAATGAAAAAAGCTCTGTCTTTGGATTTTCAACAGGGAAAGTCCATAGCACTTGTGAGAAGAAAGTAAAAAGAAAAGGAAAAAAAAACAAAACAAAACGAAAAATCTCAAAAAAATAAATACACACCAATGAATATGTATATGCTTCAGTCAGTTTTGGGGTTTGCATTATCCATGAAGAATGAAACTTTCCTTGTGGTTCATATATGAAACTTCTATTGCCTGGACATGTTTTATTCATGAGTACCAGATGAGGATCAAAGCATAAAATGTGAGATGGTAGTTCACTGAAGGAATATGTGAGGTCAAGGCAAGTGAAAAGCTATTGCCTATTGATGAGAAAAGGAGAGGTATTACTCATACTCTGAAACACATACTTTGTGTTTACATTTGTCCTCAGGTTTTTTATATATATCCTAGAGCTCACAAATATAGACCCAATACATGAGACTTGATGAGATTCAGAGGATATTAAAAGAGCTTGCTGATATGACTGACAGCAAGGCTGAGGATTTGGCTAACAGAAATCTCATGAAGTTTAGCAAAGTGCAGAACTATGTACCTAGGACAGAATAAACCCATGTGCTGATAGAGACTGGGAAGCAGATGGCTCAGTACCAGCCAGCCTGAAAATGATCTGGATGTTACAGTGAGCAGCGGGTCAAGTAGGATCAAACCGTGGTAAACAAATCCCACACAGGACTGCATCACAAAAGCTGTGGTCAGCTGGTAGATGTAAATTATTATTTTCAACTCAATCCCAGTAAAGCTGCACTTGGAATACATGCTCAATTTTGTGTCTCAGTTCAAAGGAGATGCAAGGAAACTGTGAAGTACTTAGTGGAAGACAAGCAAGATTGTGAGATACCTGATGGAGCAAATTCAGAGCACTGACCTCTTTCAGTCTGCTGAAAAGCAGGCTAAGAGGAGAATAAGTCTAAAATTACTTAGACATCCCTAACCACAACTGTTGAACTCTTGGCACTGCCAAACTGTAAAACAAAGAGCAACTGCTACAGGCTACTGCTACAGGCTGTGGCTTGTGATGTCTACTCGGCATTGGGAAAAGCTTTTATACAGCTCTGAATCAGAGCACACAGAGAAATTGCAAAATCTCTGTCTTTGGAGATTTTCAAGAGCCAGTTATGGAAAACCATGGGAAACCTAAGGTGGTCACTATTCAAGAGTCCTGCCCCCTGGATTCTTTGGAGAGCCTGAACTACTCAACTGCCTGAGAACTCTTCAAATTCATCATTCTGTAACGCAGAAAACACAGATGAAAGTACAAATAATGCTTCCTACAGAATAGTAGGAATAAATACTAAAATAGATGCTGATGCTACCCGGTCATCTAAGATGCATTCTAATTAAAGCAGGGACACTATGTCCTGCACTGCTAAAATAAAAGCCTTTGTCTGGCTTTCTGAGGCACTTTGCTTTAGCCTTACCAATGACTGGATACAGTTCTCAAGAGATCCTAAACAATGGAATCCTAGGAAAAAAAACCTGAATCAGTTCTGATTTGATCCAAAGTTGATATTAGTATAAAAATGACCTTTTTTAGTTGTTACACATAAATCAGACTCTTACTTTTTTTGACAACACAATACATTACTTTAATGCGTAATTTTCCTAATAATTTTGTTATTAATACATTATTTACTAAAGCATACAATTCTGCTGATGTTGCACAAAACAAAAATAAAAGCTCCTATGTTAGGGAAAAAAAAAAAAAAGGACCCATGATAAATTTGAATATTGTTATATGCTCTGCATAACAGTTGCCAACTATGGTAATACAATACATGAAAGAAAAGTACAAGATCATATTACCAGATCTAATGCTGAATTCAGCACTGTTTTGAAGCAAAGAGGCTAGATGACTTTTGGAATTTTGAATCCTTTGGACACAAATTATTCTGCTAATCTACTATTAAAAATAATATAGCATTATAACAAATACTGGAGACTGAAAATAAATTAAAAGTAGTTCTAAGACTCATGAGCTTTGTTTGTGGCTGAAAAATCACAGTTTTTAAGTTCACACACACAAGAAGCCTAGATGATATGAAGTGGGAAAAAAAGTCTTGTTTTTTCCTCCAGAATTAAAATACCTTTTCATCATTCAAATGTCAACAGAAAAGTCTTTGGATGACTGACGTTACATAACAGACACAGCGATGTGTTTTAGGGTGGCAGGGTAAGCTAAGGACATAGCTTTCTTCTGCACTCAAAATGTGTTTGGTACAGGAGGTTTTAAGTAAAACACTTAATATGAGGAAAATGTGGCTTTTATATGTTAATTATGAGATAACTAAGGATATACAAACACACAAATGCATTCTCAGCATTTATAAAACCCTTCTCGTCCCTTCACTTGCCTTCACATCCCTTTATGTCAAGTCAGGTGCTATAGTGTTACATGATGGATATAATTTAATATGACAGGTTACAATGTAGCCCATTATTTGGAAAATTGGTGAAAAAAGGTAGTTGTTATGAAATCCATTGTTAAAGATGTTCAGGTTGGTGTCTTTCTTTTGTTTTGTTTTTTTTTTTAATTGATTTTCGGTTTCTTTTACTTTGTATGTGGTTTTTTCATTGATTTTTTTCAGCTTGTTTTTTTCAACCCTAGTAAAGAAAACACTAAGATGATAATTTTTATTTTTAAAAGCATAATTTATCTCTAATATAAGAGCTAGGAATTTTGCCACATGCACCAGATGTTTAAAAGGTGTAAACAATTAGAATCACTGAGCAGATATTCCCTCTAATGAGCTAGCAGAAGGAAAACTTGTGTATGTTGGAGTGATGGTGCTTTCTCCATTTTTCTCATAGCAGAACTATAGATAGGCTAAAATATATCTCTGTAATTTCAAAATAGGAAATAAAATCAAATGAAATTTATATTCAACTACTTGGAATGGATCCAACTACAGCTCTTGCTGTTTTGATGGCAAAATGTGACAAGATGTTATATTAGTAAAAATATTTCCATAATTAATGCATGACTGCATTATCTGTTGGATAGGTCAAAGATAATTAAAACAGGTTTAAACTGCAGTTTTCCAGATTCTCAGAAGTATTTATTTTGTGTTTACTAACCCAGAAGTAGATGACATAACAGATACTGTCATGCATTTCTCCAAAATTGTGTCCATCATTATATAAATTTCTGTATTTCTACCATTTATATATCCATACATCAAGGGAAGTGATGCAAATACATGGGCCCAGGGGAAAAGATTTATTCATTCTCTAGTCAGTCTTAAGAACACTACTGTAGGAAGGTAACTAGAGATAAGGTTGAGAAAACTGTAAGTTATAGTCCCATTCTAACAGAAGTTATACCAGTACAAAAATGATAGGGTGAAATGCAGTTGCTACTTCCTAGATGGAAAGCGGCTGGCATGCACGGAATCTGTTCCATGGTAGTTCCCCACGCAACATAGCTGGCACCTTAAGAATGCTAAGAGGGATGACATGGAGGGAGGAGCAGAGTGAAGACACCATGGCCATTCCTACATGGCCCTGTAGGAATCCTTGCAGGGATGGGAAACTGAGAGCACCATGTAGTGGATAAACCTCTTGGCAACTGTTAACCAAGGGTCAGAGGAGAAGATGTCTCCCTGTTGAACCAGCAACCGTGGTGAAATCACTTCCCTTGGATGAACTTGGTTCATTAGAATCTCATTGTAATATTAACACACACCTCCATCCCAAAGTTACCCAACCCCAAGGTATGACCACTCCTCACTGAGCAAGTGCTCCAGATTTTCTTTAAGAGCAAAATGAGAGAATTTTACTCCAATCAGTAACAAAAGCATGAATGACTAAAATCACTCAAGTTCTACCTACATGTAAAGAAATTGTATAGAAGTGAGTTAGGGATAGGGAGAAGTTAGGGAAGACTCCATCATAACTTCTGGGATCAGTCAATGGGCTGAACCTTCTACCCCAGGGGGATGCCTATTGGCAAGAACTTTACATGCACTAAATTATTATCACAAGCTAGTTTTTGGTGGTGGTTTGAGCTTGTCTATATTGCTTCAATTTCGTTTTTGCAGTCAGTTACTACCACCAGCAATCTTTGAACCTTAATCTGTCACAATTTTCTGTTATCAGTATGTTTGTTAATAAAAGTGTGTTGCTCCCTAAACTGATTAGTGTTAGCACTTCAAGGACATTGTTGTCCAACAGTGGATAACATAGCTGACAAAAATTGGGACATCCAGGACAGGGGTCCCTCTTTCTAAACTATAATAAAGGGCTCAACTCTGCTGTGCTGTTGGCGCATGTCCCTAAACAATCCTCTGATCCAGCAGACTGGCAGTGGAGTCCCCATTATGGGACACTGACAGACTGGCCAGGCACACGGGTCTCACCTTTCTTGGGGCATTGGCAGACTGATCAAACATAAAAGGTTCGAGGCACCCATCCTTTCATCTCAAAACTATACTCTATTAAGACTGATCTAGTCCCTTGATATCAGTGAGGATACAAGATATTTTTATTACATCAACTTGGTAAATAAAAAAAATGTGGTATCAGACTTGAGCAGAATAACTAAGAAAAAAAATCTCATAAACTGAAAAAAGAGTATTTGAAATTTCTGAAGGAAAATAGCAACTGCTAATACACAGAAAAACAGGGAATCATTCTGTAAACTAATGCAAATGAAGGGGATGGAGATTTTCAAGTACTATGAAAGGCTTCTTTCACATCATAATTTTACATCAATACAATCCCACCTCTGGAGGAGAAACCTCTTATTTTGTTAATTAAAATTTCTATGATAACTGCAAAAATATGAACAGCTCACTCATTATGCATTTTATAATCTGTCTGTTCTATCACAGTTTAGTATCCACTCAAGCATCACAGGAAGGAAAGTGTATTACAACCATGAATTGTAGGTGGCATTTTACAAACGTCTCTTGTTACCTTTAATTAACAGCCAAATAATACAATATGTTTAGGAATGCATGTCTCCTTTGGAATTATCTAAATTTCAGTCTTCTGGTATTACCTAAAGCTCTAATAATTTGTATGAAGAAAAAAAAAACAGAAATTATGCACAAAAACTCGTACCAGTGCTTATCTTGGAATTACTGACTTTATAAAATTTAGTATTTCATATAATTTTCAGAGGTGATATTTCTCTAAAGCTAAGTTTCTTCAAAAATATGTCCAAAACTCAAGGGACTGAAAATCTTTTGTATTTAATTGTATCAGGACTTTTTTGAAGCTCATGCACATACACTTTTAGGACAGCACAGTTGAATTCTGTGAATGCAATACTTTCAACCTCCTACAACTTTTAAGCCTCACAAAGGAAAAAAAAATTGTTGCAATTACAGTATATTTTTAAGTTTCCCAAAACAACAACAACAACAAAAAAAAGTAGTTGGAGAAATTCTGGTTTAATATTTTAAAATCTTAATCATTGTAGTTGATTTTTGAGTACATTTGCAGAGACCTTTTAGAAACAAATAAGGAAGAAATTATACCTGAGCATGAGCCTGACTTTTCATAGCAGAATAATCTTTCTTTGTATTTTAGGTCATTCACAAGCTCACTGGAAAGATGTCGAATAATGTAGCAGCATGAATGTTTATATCTCTGTGAAAGACACTCACTACTGACTAACACCCCTGCATTTTCTATTACACGATGTCTAATTAAGCCCCATGATGCCACTCTCAAATCTGACAAAGCAGAGATAATTCTTCACATTTTCAAAAACTTGGCTTATGTTCCCCCTCTTTTTACAGTGACACAAGCTGGGGCTTCAAACTGATAATGACATTGCAGCAAGTTTCTCGTTTTTTAATCTTTTTCAAACTGTAGTTTACTCAGAAGGAATGGAATCACACAGACCCTTATTTGCCTTTGCAATGTTCAAGCACAGAACCACGGCAGTCAAAAGACAAAATTTTGCCCTTACTTGCCTCAGTCCAACTCCCACCAAAATCAATTGAAATTATTTTTACTACCCAGGGAGTGATTGGGTCCATAGCACACAGAGAGAACTGTCACAGCACATATGAGATGATAGGTCACGTCACTTCAATTGTCCCTATCTTCTTTCAGCACCAGACAAACATCAAGAGACAAACACAAAGCAATAAAACAGCAACAGTAATACTCAGTGTCCTGATACCATCCCTGTCACTGCTGCTCCTCCAATCCTGCCATAATGCAGAATTTTCTCTACCACATGTGGTGCCTCACATCTACCTTTCTTGGTCAGCAGCAGGAGGCAGACCAACAATATTTGAGGCTGTCTTTAATTTAAAACACAGCTCTTTAAAATGAAAACTGCTTTTTAGGTAGAAGAACAAGGACAAGGATGAAAAAGGTTCTCTATATGCTTCTGGAATTGTGAAAATTAGCAGAGAGGAATATGCTTTTCTTTTCTAAAAAAACAAAAAAAAATATTTCCTCTTCTTTGCCCTGGTAATACCACTGTGTTCTTATTTATTTCACTCTGTGTACTGTGACACTAGCCAAACACTACACAAGATCATTTTCTCCATTAGAAGGTAAAAATAAAGAGAACTGATAATAACTTACACATTTTTTCCACAAATGTCCTATAATGATTAAGAGCTGGCTTGCAGATCTTAGGGAGAAAAATAGCAAAACTCAAATAAAAGTTTCTCTGAAAAAGAAAACTATAAAATCTCATTAATATATGATTTAAGAAGTCACAGTTTGCCATGTCATTTCTCAGTCAAGAAGGACTTAATCTCCTGGAATTTAGACTAATGCAAAAATCATTAATATTTTCAACTGTAAATTCCTGAGACCCATGTACCAATAGCAAAATGTTTTGCTTTCCCACAATTTTCTTCTAGATATTGCTTTAATACAGTTTTACAAGAAACATCATTTGTTCAGACTGTGTCCCAATTCATCCTGCAAACAACAGAAAACAAAAACTAATTATTTTCAACCCCAACCTCTACCCAACTATATCTTTTGAAAGTGGACACTAAATTGGTGGAAAATTACATCTTACATTGGATTTCATGCTTATCAGATTTCCCCCCTATCTTTCCTTCTATCTATTTGATTAAATCATTTCACATCTTTCAGAAGTCATAAGTTACAAAGAAAAAAAATGATTCACCATAGAGAGATTTCATGTATATAAAGAATATCAACATTAGAGTTGTGGACTTAGTCATTTGAGCAGCCAAGCTAAAGAACACATAGTAAGCCAGCTTATTCCTGAGCAAAAGTAGAGTTTCAACAGGCATAATCATCTCTGTCCCAACACAAACCTACAGAGTAGAAGATAAAGCTATTTAAAATGAGATTTTCTCATTGGTTTATTATTTTAACTATTGTAGCATTATGGTTGTAGTAAAATCAGGTACTGGGTGGCCATGAATTAAGAAAAGGTTCCTGATTTTATTAAGTCTTGCATAATTATCTTATCAACTATAGTAAATACAGTTCATTGGGATTCCATTTCATTATGGGTTCTTTACTACTTTTAAGAAGCTGTATTTGTGCATTTCTCTTTAGAAGAAGAAAAAAGGTAAAAAAAAGATCCAAAGGAAAATGTGATAAATTACTCTATTGAATGCAAATCAGAAAGGTGCTGTAGCCTGGTTTTAGTGTTTTCCCCTACTTTTTTATTGTGTGTCTATCACTCTCACATTCAAACAAAGACATCCCCCGCAGGACATACACACTGACACAACAGTGCCTGACATCCTTTTGTAAAGAGACTGTGTGTACCCTTGATATCAGGTAAGTTCAGGCAGTACACCAGCCAGAAACCTTGCCCAGAGCAGGGATATTATTTGCGTATATTTGCAGACTCTGTTTAATTCCCTACTGTAGCGCAAAGCAAACTACTGTTCTTCACATTTCTTCAAACAGACTACTGGAACTACAGACCTGAAAATCACCATTCACTAAGTAAAAGGCACACAAGAAGTTTTATAAATAAACTAATGTGACATATTCTTATTTTACCAAAAGTAACATTGAGAGTTTCTGTGTAAATTGCTGAACACTGGGAAGGGAGACTGCAGTTTTCTTGAGAAATTTAACAGGAAAATTTGCATGGCAGTGAAAGAGGTGAATCCAGGATTGATGCATTTTTATTTATGTGTTATTCAGATAAAATAATTGGCAGAAAAGATATTATTTATGTGAAAGACATCCAAATGAACTATTTTCTTAAGTCTTTCTTGAGTGAATACTAACAATGACTACCTTGATTTGACAGCTCCTCTGTTCTTAGGCAAAGCTGGATGACAGTCATCCACAAAAGCATTTGATTAGTTTATCATTACCTGTGCCTATGTTTAGCAGATATTTTTGAAGTACTTTGCCTCAGTACTCAGTGAGATTTGTCACCATATAATGTGAAGTATGGAAGTCTGTTTTTCAAGTTACTCCTAAGTTCTTTCAACATTTTTCAGTTATTTATTTCATCACTGAATGTAAGTTTAGATCATCTGTAAAGTACAATATTTGAGTTGATTTTTAAAATAGAGGGAACTCTGGGAGTATCTGGAAAAGTAAGTTGCAATAAATGACTATTAGGTTGTAGAGTTGAAGAGAGGGGTCTGAGAAAATAGCAGTAAACCAGCATATTATGACCTGTCCCTGAAGGAGAGGGTAACTCAGATTCATGTTACTAGATCCCTTGGGGAGATTAAAGTGAAATAACACTGGGTAATTGGTGTTTATAAATATTTGGATATATGTAGGGCTTACAGAACATTTGGATATATGTAGGCTTCAGAACGTTTTTTTTTACAATGGAAGAAATATTGTTACTTTCAGTAGAAATATAAGAGTAAAAATATCACTTAAGAAATAATATAAGTAAAAGAAAGAAAGTATAAGAGTAAATAATGGAGTGGAAAAATACCACCATCTTTGAATTCAATGACAAGACTTGATCATTGCAATTTTGATGTCCATCAGTTGAAGTGATGGCTGCAATCCTGATCTGTCACAGGTGGGGGAAGCCCGTGAAACAAGAAGTTAAGGGGGTTAATATACACTGAGATTCAGGTGGGAATTCCCAGACACTTCCCCAGATTTTTTACAGTGATGCAACATTGTGAGGCTCTTCAGGGGTATTTGGTGTTTTATGACACCTTCTAAGGTATGACAGCTGCCTTTCAGATACAGCCCCATCAGAAGGGATGAAAACCCTCAGGCCTGTAAGTGAATGTCCCAATAATACCTTCGCTGGGGGGAATTTTACAACAGAGTCAGTTCTGAAAGGTTGGAGACTGCATAATTAAAAGCACTATCACCCCTCACAGGAACAACTGCTTATTGGTCCCTTTGCTCACCTGGCTCAAAACCCAGATCATGCTAAACAAAGGCTGGATTTTCTTGGTCATCCTCTGGTGCTCATGCCCTCTGCACCTGGGCTGTTACCTCACATATCATCAGCAAAGCACTCCCCGGTTTTGCAAATGGCCGTTTGGTTAAGCCATTAACCATTAACATTTCAGTCTCTCACTCCATATTTTCAAAAGACCCCGAAGTGCATTCCTTATGCATTAGTCCCAAAGGACTGTGACCACCCAGCAATCATAGCATATGTTTTGTCATGTTGTATCCTAAAACTGAAGGACAATACCATTGTGATAATGGCAATATTGCAGTGTGTCATGACAAAATGTTTGCAAAAAGAAACATTAAGCAGGCAGTAGTAATAGTTTCGAAAGACAGAATAAGCATTGTCTCACCAATTGAATCAGAAACAACACAGTTTTGGAATAAGCTCTTGCAAATCACTGTTACTTTTATACAGTAACTTAAAACTCAAGTGTTTTGAGCCACCACTAAACTTGGATTTCTGTGCTGTCTGTTTCACGATGGGCAGCTGATGTTTTATTTCCTCTCATTTATGGAAGGCTAACTTGGAAGAAATTAATTCAAGATGATCGAGCTTTTCATTGAAGATTGACTTTTTCAAATTTTATCTCATTAAAATTTTGGGGCAGGTGAACTAGTTAATCTTGGACATCTGGTACTCTGTTAAAATACACAGTCAAGTGACTCCCAAGATATCTTGCAAGAAGAAATTAAACTACTTAGTTATTCTGTGAGGTAACATTCCTTCATCTAGAAAAGTTAGTGTTCTATCCTGTATCTCCTAAATAATATATTTACAAATTTTAATCTGAAGGACAGTTCATTTAGGTTAAACAAAAGTACTATTATTATAAAACTCCTTTATTTTCTTTGAAGAAAATGAATATTTAAGAGTTTTTATATTAGCACTACTAATACATAAAAGACATGCAGGTTTATCTTAATGAGAAAAATATACTATTTTTACTAAGAGCAACAATGTACATATATGAACATAAATAGCATGGGTGCACATTGTATTAGATTTTTTTGACTTGTAAAAAATAATGTGTTGGACCATATTTTTCTAATCCAAACCACTCAGTGCAGACTGGGTGGCAATACACTGAAGTTAAAGAGAAATAGCAAAAGAAAAATGTGGAGCTTTGCCACAGCATCTCTTTTCTTGCCCAACTTCTGCTAGAAAAGTCCATTTTAGCAGTTTCTTCTGTTGAGTCCTGGTAACAATTTATTGAGGCTGGAGTAAATGTATTGCTAGGGAATTACAATATATTCCTACCTGAGAACTTGAATTAAAATAAAAACCAAATCAAATCACTAAACTTTTTAATGAAAATGCAGTTTAATTTTTGGCAATTGCAAATATTCTAAACAAAGCTAATACAAGTGTTTGAATTTAGAAACCACAGGGACTGGAATCTTCCTTTGGGACCTCAGCATGGACCATGCAATGTCACCGTCAGACTACTCCCAGTTTCTTCCTTCATTGATTCTTGACCTGTCACAACCACCTGGCAGCCCAGAAGGGTCTCTTGAGTCAGACCCAGGCAAAAGGCAGTCAAAACACACTATTTAGACACTACCTTGTGTCTAAATGAAGCCTGAAAGCATGTAACGGCGCTTAATATTGTTACTGAACAACTTTTTTTGTTGTTGTTGAAAGAGTCAGAAAATGTCATGATGAGTATTTTCAGTTTGATAGACAGAAAAAATGAATTAGCATCAATCAAAGTGAAAAGATTTAAGCTCATGATATACAACTTCTAATTTTAACACAAGTTTTCTTTGAGCTATTCTATATTTAGCTTAATTTTTAAATAATTTTTTGATGAGCAACACTCTTAAAATATAAGTGACAAATATGGGTAGATCATGTGCAACACCACTTATGCAATGTCCAGTGTATTCTTGGCTCTCTGTGAGGATACATGGACTGAGAATATAAAATAGCTGCACAGGGAAAGAAACAAGCACTTTGCAGTCCCTTGCTGTCACTTTGTTATTGCATACAGTGAAGCTGCATAAAAGATATAGCTATAAGATCCAAATTTTTAATGATTTCTTTCTTAATGAAACAGCTCTCAAATTTTGTTTGAGGAGAAAGACAGCCGCCTTTACATCTGGGTAATTCCCCTTCACCCTAGCCCCCATTTAACTAATTAAATGTTCTTTAGAATTTGAAATCACTGAGTATAACAAAGCTCCTGAGAATCATAAGCAAAGTCAGGAGGACATCTCAGATACAGGAATGGCTAGTGTAGGACAGTCTAGGGAGTACATGATGCTTTCAGTATCATTTTGTACTGTACTTTAGGGCTTTAATAGCCCTTCCAGCAATGTTGCACCAACTGCTAATCAATACCAATTATTTTTCTCACCATAGAAACGAGGCTTAGTTAACCCCTTGAGTACCTTATCCTGAAATAAATAGAGGATGTGGTTTTAAATGGATGAAGAAAATATCCACCACAGTGAAATTATTTCTGCAACAAAAGTGCTGCTGCATCCAAATGTTGGATGAACACACAGTCATTCAAAAAATTACTCTGGCCTATCGGTTTAAGGTCACATTTTTGAAGCACTAAAATAAACAAACCACACATTGTATCGTGCTGTCATACCAAACCTTATAAGGAGCAAAGTGGGAAAGGCTGCTACCCTTCAGTGTCTAACACTGTTTCAGTCACAAGGGTCTTCTCAAGGAAATATTTGTTGAATAAGCAAGAAACCTAAATGAAACTAATTTTAAAAATCAGCTGTTTTCATTTTCTTTCTTTTGTTATTTATTTTTGTAATTTCATTCAGCTCAAACAGGAATCAAAACAGTATGAGAACAGCTATTTTACTGCCAAATATGCATTTATTTTATTAAAAACATTCTAATTTTGCATGCAGGTCAGGAGAGAATTGACATTGCAAAAACTTTTCATCATCAAAACTGGAGGGGGAAAATCCAAACTCTGCACCCCAAAACAACGTTTTGTCCAACACTCCCTCATGCATCTATATATATTATGACAAATAAATACCAAGGTAAATAAATATCTCTTTGGGGTATTTTTTTCAGCTTAATACAAGATTTTTAACCAGATATCCAAGTAGATGAGTCAAGATTTTTTTTTTTTTTCCTGAAACTAGCCAGGCAGACAGTAGAATTAGTGAACTATTTAAATATATTAATGCTCTTAAATATTACTTTTAAAGTTATTTCCATGTAGTTAATATGAAGTCAACATAAAAATAAGAATATTGGAAATAAAAAAAATACTAGGGAAAAATATAGCCAATATGAGAAAATATGAGAAAAAAATTGCCAATACACTCATGCAATGGATCCATCAATAGGGTAAATAATTGGCTTTACATTGCTTTGTTTAAGCTACCAAAGCTAATGCATCATTTAAGTGGTCATTTAAGAAAGTGAAGTTGTCTACAATCATGCAAAATTGTGCAATCATTCAGAATATGGTACAATATTCAGTCACTCTCAGCCACCATATGGACATATCTGAAATATTTTTTCCAAACCAATTGAACCAAAAGCAGAGGAACAGAGGTTCTAATAAGCCATTGCCCTCTGCAGCTGTTGTTGTTCTCTGCATAATCTTGAAAAACTGCTTCCTTCATTAATCTTTGGCTTTCACAACAAACGGGCCCACATTATTATCATTGTTTGTCATATCCTCTAACTCCTTGAAGGCTGTAAGGGGTTGCAATGAGGTATATTTCAAAACCATGAGAAATTTTGTCCCAAGCATTCTAGAAATGTTTTCCTAAGGAGCACAATTTTTTTCATGTAGTAGAAGGAATATAATCTGTACCAGCTTGACAGGAATGTTATGCCAAAAAAGAAAATTAGGGACTGATGACAAGAAGAGATGTTGGATGTTTTTAGTAAAACTTCCTAAGGATGTTTTCTTTCTTAATGTTTTAATTTCTCCACTGTTTTTTCCCAGGTTGTCCTAGAAGGAAGACAGAACAAAGGATTTGGAATATTAATACATTTTTGAAATACAGAAAAAAAATAATGCTAATAGAGGGTGGAATATTCTTTCATTATTTGTTCAATCCACCGCAACCAGACCCAGCAACATAAAAGATAATTTTTTAGAAGAAAAATCAAAAAAAGGCCTAACCAAACAGTACATCATTCGTGTTTGTTTTCATCACTATAATTTTCAATCACTTTACTAAAGTACAGACTTAATTCTGACACCGTACCAGAAAAAAAAATGCTATATACTTAAAAATGTTATGTATTCCTATATTTGAGAATATAAAAGTTCTTGAAGCTATCAACAAATATGGCCAGTTTATCTTTAAATCCGTAGTTGTATCTAATGATAAGACAGCACCTGAGGTTTTGTTTTTGCACACTTTGCTTGTGTTCAAGCTGATGTGATGACTAATTCTTGCAACTATTTCCACCATGGCATGCAGTTCAATTGTTTGGCATTATTATCTCCTAGCTAAAGTATCAATACTTCCCTTTTTCACCACTAATATCAAAATCCTCATGGATATTTACAAGAGGAATTTTCTGATTAGTTGCATAATTTATTTCTTTTATTTTAAAGAAGAGCTGAGTAGAAGGGGGAAAAGGAAACAAAGGATTAGTTTTCCAAGAGAAAGTTCTTAATCCAAAACTTGAGGCTGAGAGACAAATGGATACAAATTATAGGCAACCCAGTGAAAGACCTTGCTCTGTTCAGCGTATCATTACACATCTATCTGTATCAGAAAACCAGATGCTCAGAGGAAATAAAAATCACACCAAAACACAAAAATCTGGTAGGATTTTATACTAGGAAAATGAGTATTTGGAATTGGGAGATAACTTTTAAAAATATTTTATGTGAGATTTAAAGGCTTAACTTTTTTTCTGAAGATAAAACATAAAATATTGAAAGATCTTTTCCTCTGGAAGAAATTAGGTCTTTTAAGGTAGTTTGCTGACTTAAACTCCCCATAGTACTCACAAAATCTTTTGTAAATTAAAATTGCTGGAAAGATTTGGTAACATAGCAGAGGGAATGGGAGGAAATTCCAATGGGGCAAAAAGCTTCCATCTGGATTTCATTAAACAGTCATTTTCTCATAATTTACTCTATCATTTTAAGGCATGAAAGTCAATAGTTGTATTATTGCATAATGAAAAATCTCAGGGATTATATAAAAAATCTGGTTCTACTCAAGCATTTATTGTCTGGTTGCATGTGCTAATATTTCCTAAGTTAATTATCTGATCAAGAAAAAAAAAAATCTGTTCTTCAATGGTGTGCTGCCAGAAATTTCACCATGGTTTGAACCAACCATTGACATAAAAACTAATACTCTCTAAAATGTAAGTGATCATAATTTTATATTCTTTTCTACATAAAGAATAAAATATATTATTCACTCACCAAAAAAATTTGTGGTATGTCATGAAAGATAATCCTATTCCTTTTAAGGAGTTATGAAAAATAAATTTAAATAAATATCTAAAATTATACTTTATACTCAATTTCAAAACATTTATTAGAACTTTAAAATCATAGTTCTGATTAAAAAATGTAACATGCAAGAAGCTTTTTTATTTGAGTTTTGTTTTAATGTAGACTGAAAAAAAAAATTAATGGATTGTTTCTTATATTATTAGAAAAATATTATCCTATTACATCAAATTTCTTAGAGAAAAAAAAAAAATAATCTGTACTTCTATGTCTAGTCCCTATGCTAGATCAGCATCTCCCCATGGCAAGCTAGTCATGACTGAATTGCTTAACTACCTTCCCATTCCTGAAGCTTGGATGTCACAAACGTATCTTCTCTTGAGATAGTATTCTTTGCAAAGCATTAATTAGGGCCACAGTTTTATATTTGTGAGCCTCTCTGTACCCTAAATTTGTCTCACTTTTCAGTGTTTGCACAGCAGTGTCCAGTACTGAATTACTCTTTTTTAAATTCCTTTCATGATTATCTCATTCTTCCTTTTGGTTTTACAGAGTACCAATGGATATAGAGAGGTTAATCAGGAAGCAGAAAGGATCTAGAACTTAAACAGGGCCCTCAGAGGTATCAGCAGTGAGTGTGATATGGGAAAGAGGCATCTAGACCTGAAATCTTTGTTTCCACTAAGACTCTGACAAAATGAAAAGAGGAAAGGGAGGGAAGGCAGGCAGGCAGGTGGGAAGGAAGGAAGGAGGGAAGGAAGGAAGGAAGGAAGGAAGGAAGGAAGGAAGGAAGGAAGGAAGGAAGGAAGGAA
>JAWWMU010000001.1:61494795-61538896 GCA_035048155.1 Cinnycerthia olivascens
GGAAGGAAGGAAGGAAGGAAGGAAGGAAGGAAGGAAGGAAGGAAGGAAGGAAGGAAGGATCAGTTCAAAGCTGCTCGTAAAATGAGAGATATAAAAACAAATTCTCAGAAAATTACATGGCACTTTGATCATGGGCTACAGTATTCATGTGGGAAGATTTCCCAAAGAATTCAGGCTGTACTTAACAGAAGTTATGGTATAGCAGCAGAGATGCTACTGTTGCAATTTATGAATGTTATATATTGCAGCTATTATAGAAACAGAAGCTTATTGCAGTGCTGCAAATCAACAGGTCTTGCCCTCTCTCCACTGCAGAGTTCAATATTAGCATAGCGGTTACCTATGGAGATACCCAGTTAAATCTAACCCATTTTTGCAGTCTAACATTGAAGAATTTAAGAATTTCCCTGAAGTATTTAGGAAGGAATATTTGTATTCTAACAAAGGATAGGGAGGAAAAAAAATGCCATTAGTAAGGGGTGAATTGAGCACTTAGCACTTGTTTCAGTTTACAGGTCGATTTTAATTTTGTGTTAGGGATTACAGAGAAATCTGTCAATAAGAGAATGGTACAGAGAGCACTTGAATGCAGTAGAAAAGCAACTCCTAGTATCTAATGGAAAACTTCCCATGTAAATTATAAAATTGAAAGCAAAATAAACTTACATTTTGTTCAAACAGACTATCTAGATTTTAATAGTCTGAGAGGCATCAAATCTCTGGCTTCTTCAAACTTCTAGATATTTTATAGAAAAAATAATTCGAGCTAAACAGAACAGCTGCAAAAGATCAGACATTAAATCGCAAAAGTACAAGTTTTTCTCCAAATATCAGTGTCAACAGAAGCACTTGGAATTAACATTAACTTTGTAATACTTTTTGTATTACTATAAAATCACCTTCACCAAAGCAGCTCTCATAAGATATTTCGAATATATAAACATTCATAGTAACATTTCCTTAGTAGTTGTATCTCTGTGCCTGTTCTGCACCCTCTGAGTTTTGAGGAGGACCACTTCTGAGTGCAGACTGAAACCTCTCACTACCACTAAGCATCCTGTCACTCACACTCCCTTTGTGTGCCCCCCAGCAAGAGGACGGGAGTAGTAGTGGTCTCTTCTAAGTCCCTGTGAGTAATTATTCCCCAAAAAAATTAACTGCAGTGCACATTACTAGATTTCTTAAACAAAATAGGCATTTAGTATCTACTGGTGTCCAAAGAGAGGAACTGTAGAGAAAGGAAAAGATGGGATTGAAGCAGAGGTCATTAGGATTTATTTTACCAGTTATGCATACATTTTTTGCATTTTTTGCCACACTTCAAGAAAACAAAAATCTAAATTACTATTCAAGTAGTCTGACAATTACGGAACCCTTAATAAAATTCAGTGACTTAATCAAAATGCATTTGTGTTGTAATTTAGAGAGAAGGGAGCAGGAGGAATGATAGGAAAACACAAAGTACAATACAAAATCCAGAAAGGGATCATTTTTGAAGGGATGATAGTGATGGAGATGCCTAGCAAGCCAGTATTAAAATTCTGAGAAGACAAGCACTCAGAGGATGAAAGCACAAGCACTAAATGGTTTCTTGAGCCGTGGTCATGCAAGAGAAGTCTGATAGCCTTCTTGTCAAAAATTAAAAATTTTAAACAAACTTAATCCAATGAAATATACTTTCAAGTGTATTTCCTGAAAACATATTTTCATCTGGAATTCTATTGAAATATAATTTTTTATGATTTTATTTCATAAAAATGTCCTAAAACTTTTAAAGTAAATATCTATATTGTGATCAAATGGTTATTTGAATAAGAATACTTATTGCCTCATTGAAAAGATTGATAATTGCAGATGAAAACCCTGTTTAGGTAACATCTTTTTTACACATTCTGAAAATTTCCTTTGTATCTTCTCCAAAAAATAATATCAATTTCTATGAAGTATGGTTCTCTTCAACGTAATATCAGATTTCAAAATGTATTAGTATTATCCTTGTATTGAAGTCATAGTTAAGACATAATCAGTTTGCTTGAAGACCATATTAACAACCAAACAATAATGCTGATGACAGTTGAGGGAATAAACCTTAACTCCAAATGTCTGTTTTTCTCCAAATACCCCTAACATAGCTTTTTCTTCCTAATAAAAAAATAAAAATATTAGTATATGTCATCTCTTTCTAAAACACAGTAAAGTGGAGGTAGGGAGCTTAGAGAAAATTTAAAAGAGGCAAACAGAAATGCAATATTTTTAAAGAATTTGAGAAAGAGGTAAAGCAGATTTTATCAAAGTGAATTTATATCTGGAGGTTTACTGTCACAGACTTATTAGCAAGTTTCATAGCTTCCAAGTAACCAAACTACATGTTTTGATATGTTGCAGGAATAAACCTATTACCAAGGCAACAAAACACAATGCAGTGTTTGCTATACTTTGTCTATTAAACTTAAGCATTTGCTTTAAAAACCCCCACATTTACCAACATATTATGAGAGTTGTATTTCAAAAAAGGATATTTTCATTCCTGTTTCCTTAACTCTTGAAATTATTCTGGCTTCAGTGCACACATAATTATGCTTGCATAAATGAAAACTATTGAGTTGTATGCTCAGGGAAAAATGCAACAACTTAAACACAGTATGAGATTTTTAAAAGGAACTGCCTACAGAATATCAATAAATAGAAAGCTTTTTCATTCAAGCAAAGAACACAGCAATATCTAGATAAACTGAATTGCTTGCATAATTCTCTTAATTAGTAGAAAGCCACTAAAAAACCTTTGGTCCTGATTCGAATGTTTTTACTTACATAAAACCAATCTACTTCATAAATAAAAGCGATTATTTACCAGACAGTATTCACCATACAAATTTTTTGGCCTTCACGACTATTTGTTCCATTGAAAAGTACTGGAGATGCTCGCCATCTGTGTTATTTAATGAATGCT
This sequence comes from Cinnycerthia olivascens, assembly GCA_035048155.1. Lineage (NCBI taxonomy): Eukaryota > Metazoa > Chordata > Aves > Passeriformes > Certhiidae > Cinnycerthia > Cinnycerthia olivascens. Next base: position 61,497,746 of record JAWWMU010000001.1, read on the forward strand.
TTAGTTGATCATACATTATTACTGCTTAATATAAGTGGCAGCAGGTCTGCAATTGTCCTCTACCAATTTCAGTATTACAGAACCTTGCAGGGTAGGTAAAATCCATTAAACTTTCAGGTAAAACAGAATGTGGAAATGAAAACTGGAAACACCTGAGCAGTTATTAATGTGAATTTATGGACCTAGAAGATGATGGTTTGTTTGGTTTTAATGAAAGTTGTTCACAATAAGGTTGGATATGCCTGGCACAATACTCCTTACGGTATTCTTGCTCTGACAGATGCTCTTTGAGCTTATTCTGCTAACCAGCCATTTGCAAGCTGAAGCTGTTGCTTGTCAAGATGCCTGAAGACAACTTCTCATGAGTCAATCTCAGCAACGACAATGACATAATTTTAATTTTAATGACATACATTCTTGATTTCTGAAGTATATGACTGACGCTTGTCATTGGTATTCAAGTCAATGGATAATAGCAGGAATTTTCCTCCTATCAGAAGCTCATGAATTCCTCAGGATTTAAAGCTGTGGTTTAGTTGGCAGAGATTGGAGAAGGGAACACGGGCACATTGAGCCACCAATTCATTTTAATTCAGTCTTCCCAGCTGAATTAAAATGAAGCTATAGCAATTGCGTTGATAGATATTCCATAGGAAAAACGTGAATATGTAGTTGCTTTTCACTGTTGTGGTTCTTTTTTACAACAAACTGTATTTAATAGAAGGCCCACAGACTCATGTAATCTATCAAAGTACCGTAAACAGAAGCTCTTAACAACTTCACTATTTTAATAACACATTTCAACAATCCCTCTTTGCTGGGATTTAAGAGCTCCACTTGCCAAACGGGAGGTGAGGATAAACAGCTGACAGAGTAAAAGGAGCTGAGAAAGCATGAATATTTTTCACATTGTTTTCTGAGTTGCTAAAAATATATTAATACAAGAGGTGTTACCTTAACTGATCCCCTTTTCTTTTCAGAGAGAAATTGCATTGCTAATCCATACTAATGTTAAACCATCATAAACTGTTTTTAAAAAATCAATTATGATCCGTAACAGAAAAAGCATTGGTGTGACAAAAAATGTTATCTGTAGAGAGTTATTTATCCAGTCTGCCTGGGAAGGTATTTCCAACAATTGAAAACGAACAATAAACAAAAAGTATGTGAAAAAAAGTGCCATTGCTTTTTAAATTTATTAGTGGTAATCAAAATTAAAGTTACAATCCTTTGAGATTAACTAGGGGAACAGAATAGGATTCTTCTTTCAGATAGCTGAGCTGATACATACAAGTACAGTCCCAGTCCCCTGAGGTCATGACATAAAAAACTACTAATGGGACAATCTCTTTTGCCAGCCTTGGGTATTTCCCCTCCATTCTGCATGGTTGAAACCACACTAAAACTGTGAAATAATCTATTTTGTTTTGGAACCATAATTACATATTGACAGGTTAAACTTTAAGACCTAAATCAAGGGGATTTAGGTTATTATGTGAGCATTCTCATGGGGCAAACCTAAAGGGACATCAATTATTTTGCCACAGCCTAACTCCTTTTCAATTTTACTATCCTGAATGGCATTAAATACTTTGTGAAAAGGAACTACTGAAATAAAAAATGCAAGGCAAATGTAGCATGGTTATCAGAAAGAGTTGCTGTGTTAAATTAAAACAGAAATAGCTATGGTTTACAAGGAAAACTTTCAAGGAAAAACATTTTATTATTACAAAATATATCCTTTTGCTTCTTAATTATTTTTATTTGGTTTTTTTTCTCACCTTAAATAGCTTTGATTTTGTTTCTAAATCCTTACCAAAAATGCTTGAAAATGATTTTATTTACTGAACAATTGCCATTGCAAAATTATTAGTCAGAGCATTTTCCAATCACCCACTAGTTGATAAAATGGAGTCTAGGAATAACATATAGTGAAGAATTTAATTTTGCTTTTTTTTATAAGCTCATCAGATGGTAAAATTGAAATATGTTTTAGAGGTAAAAATATAGTATACATGTTCAGGAATAACTAAACTATTCGATCATGAGACATTATGAGTTAATTTTTATATTCCAAATGACGCATATCGTTCCTGTGTTCAGATTGCATTTCCTCTTTACTTATATCTCTGTTTAATTTCAAGAACATATCTATAAAAACCAAATAAAGGTTATCTATATTGTACGCATTATCTACATGATTAAAAAAAAAACCTGCTACCAATATTTAGACTTAAATTTCTAAGCAAAAAGCCAAAAGAAATTATCAAATATAACAGATTATCAAAATAAAAGAAAATAGAAAAAAATATAGCTAGCTAAGTACTCAGAAAGTGAAAAAAAATCTTTAATTTTCTAAGAAAAAGAGAAAACTCCAATGGAAATCTGCTGTTACATAAAGACGTGGTGAAGTACAGAAATAGCTTGGTGAATTTGCATCTAATCATAAGAATATCATAAAAGTGTATTATTACACATGTTTGCATCATTTGTTCTTCTGCAATATTTGTTCTTCTGCAACTAAATCTCACTAAAGAGAAAACACTGCAAGCACTGCTGGGATTAGTTTTACTGAACTCCTATTAAATTTACTTTACAAGCATAAAAGTATATTGCCCATAGTATGAAAATTCAATGCAACTACTTTTTTAAGGTTAACTTTAATTCTTGCTTGAAGGTGAGGGTTTGGCTGTGTGGGAATGCACCGTTATTGCACAGATGTTGCCCTGGCTTGGGTCCCCCAGCACCTATCAATGAAGCACCTCAGGTGCGGCGTGTCATAGCTCATGTCTGCGCTTTGATTGCTTGTAGAGCTCCATGGCAACCAAAATAGAAGCAACCTGTTCTAGCAACAGGAGATTGCTTTCATATTTTACTAAGATTGGGTGTTCCGCTTGAGTTGTACAGTAGTGGATGACTTACTGGTTTGAAAAAAATAAAAATATTTACAGAGTAAAAGTTTTGCCTCTTTATAAACTTGGATTTATGAAGTTCAGCAAACTTTGTTGATTCCCAGTAAGGCATCTGATTCACAGTCAATAATCAAAAGATTATGTAATTACATATTAAATTAACAAGCTTTAGAGATTAAATTTAAGTGAAACAGGAAGAGTGAGCATGAATCTAAACCAGAGAAGGGGAACAAAAAAACCAACCAAACCAAACCAAACAAAAATCCAAAGTGAAGCAAACAAAAAAAACCAAAACCCTCAAACAAACTCCCCCAAAATGAAACAGAAAAACAACCCAAAGAGAAACAAAATTACACGACTATAATGTGATGGCATAATAATTCTCACCTTTCCCAAGGGAAACTATGTAAAATCAAGAGGAACAATGAAAACATTAAGAACTTCCACACGGCATTTTTATATAATTCCTTAATTAGACTGCAGTTTGATGACTAAACACTCTTTTCTCCCCAGCTGTAAATAGCAAAAGTGAAGTATTAGATGATTTTGAGTTCTATTTCTGACCTTCTTGGCAGGTTTCTACACTGCAAAGCTTACTTTTATCCTAAAAGAGATATTTACAAAGGGAATAGTGAACATCCACTGTTTCTTTCATCCTCACTGCTGCTCTTCACTGTAGTAAAGCCTACAGAGGAGTTTGGTGCATTTAGAACTGGTATAGTTGAAACAGCCAAAAAGATGTTTCAATTCTGTTTACCCGAACTATTTAATGTGTGACTCCCTAAAAAATCATTCCCTCCCTGCAGGTAAAAGGCTAGAGGGGACAGTCAATCCCCAGGCACTACTTGGATGCTATAAACATAGGACACTAATTCTGGTCCACTCATGCTCTCTATGCTTCATAATCAGTTGGGTGCCTCCAACTAAGAGCAGCTTGACAATACCTTTGAAAGCTGAAGAGTGCTTTGCAATTTTCTGCCTATTATGTTCTTGGTTCTTATTCTCGATTGAAAATCATTCCTCTTCAGTCTGCATACTTGAAACCTTTATTCCTTTATAACTCTTTCCGGTGCACAAAATCTTCCCACAGGTTGTTTTTAGACCAAGACTAATAACTAGGCTTTACCATACATCTGTTGTGAGACTATGGGACTGCTATTAGTGGGCTGTCCCATCTGTGCTCCAGGAAGGTGCACTATATAGATTTTTTTTTTCCCAATTGCTGCATCTTTTCTGTACTCAGGGAAGATTGCACTGGTTGTCCCCATTTTATTACCTTGTTGAAAGCATTTGTTCTCTACTATACATGGCCAGTTCCTTCCATTATTCTTCTTCTCTACTTTGCTTTTCAGATTTCCACACATGGTGATAAATGGTAACCCAGGAAAGTACCCCCAAAGCAGGAATAGGATAGGCTGGCACTTTTTACTAAAACTTTTCTTTGTAAGTTATATCATATTGGCTATAATGTGTCCAGTGGTCAGATATGAAACTGCCTGTGCCTGTCAGAACACAGAAGGCATAGGCAGTATCCTGTGGTAGGACAAGACTCCAGCATCCCACATATTCCAAGGGAATCTTTCACTATTCATCTGCAGTGAATTTTACATTCCTTCCTCAAAGCAATCCTGTGTGCAATCTCCTACACTCTTGGGTGATGCTCCATTTGATAGGTTATTATGTAAAAGCAAGCATATCTTATTTTCTTTCTCCAGGACTATTAATGTCTCAGCTACAAATTCAGGTCCACAGAAGCTATTTACATCAAATCTTAGAACAGGATTTTTAATTGTGGATTTCAGCCTCAATGAGAAAATGTAATCTGAATCACAAATGAACAATTAAATTTACTGACACAAAGAATCTTTGTTCTGACCATTTCTAACTCCTGATCTTAGATTATAATTCCTCAGTATAATGACTTCTTGAATACTGTTGTTTTGTAGTGAGAGCTACATAAAGAGTGCAGAAACTAATTTTCTAAACTTTCAGCTTCCTGGGATCAGGTACATGCTTCACCTGTCCCTTAATTCCTCAGCAGGGTATCAGCTATGTTAACTAATGGTTAGGTACATAAAGGAAATCATGATATACAAGATAAGAGACAGTAATGAAGCTGGGGAACACTAATGTGTGTCTACATCAAAACCTGGGAAAACTGGCTGTAAATGGCATAATCATGTACTCTCACATCAAATATAGGAGCCTAAATTCTCTTTTCTTTCTTCATAAAGCAAGTAACTAAAACTGATCTCAGTGTAACTGTTCAAAAAGATGTAGTGCCTGATTTCAGTACAGACAGTCAATGCTTTAAACTCTAATTATAAGAATAACATCTTTTTTCAAAACATAAATCATGAAACTTTTAAATTGAGAGTTACATTTTGTTGTTAATGAGCATGTCCAACTCCAGAGAACTTCAATACTGTAAATGAGGACAAAATGTATCCTTTAAATAATTAATTGCAAGTCACATTCATAATAAATACTGTAATTTAAAGTTTGCTCTACAGCTATTCCTTGTCAATCAATATCATAATTTCTTGGAAGAAACAGATATGTTATTATTAATAACAATTACTTGATATTGCTATTCTTTACATTGAATCATCACAGTTTAACAAAATCCTATAACAGGCAATAGCTTAAATTGGTTTTAACAAGCCTTTTCATAAAAAAACTTAGAAAAGACAAGGCAAAAATCTCTTGTTCTGATACATAAGTACTTCAATCGGGACAATTTATTCTGGGTTTAATGTAAACTTTTGACTGAAGCACGAATTGTCCATAGGATTTCAGCGTGCAGATCTATGGTTTTAAATTAGGCAGAAATGCTGTTGAGTGATGGCTCCTCTTAACATCAGGGGAGTGCTTACCTCTCCTACTTTACTTTGTACATGGCAGGTCTCCAAAGCTCCTACTGTTAAATCTGAATTAAGTAGCCTTAATATGTATGATATTTAACATTTTCAGAAGCTATGCGTTAAATCTGTAGCCTAAAACTTCTAGTTAAGGAATGAACCCAACACTTCAGGGCTTTACATGCTTTTCTTTACCTTTAATTCCTCTTGCCAAGTAGTATGTTTCAGTGCTAACTATATAAAAGTTCACATCACCTGAGTCTGTTTCTGCAAGATTAGTGGAGCAACATCAGTATGAAACTGATCCTTTTCTTTCACAGCGTTTTAGTCTCTGAACTCTTATGCTTGTATTAAATATGAAATAGGTATAATGAGTTTTAATTTTTAAAGTCATTAAATACCCTGAACAAGACGGTTAAGAATTGTAGAGCAACTTTGTCACTAAAAAGAACTTAGCAAATCCACTAAAATACCACATTAGTTTTCTATATGCATGATTATATGCATTTGCTATGTTATCAATTTCTGAAGATGTGTTCATTCCTTGAAGCTGAATTTCTTGTGAACAATGTTTGATGAAATATGAGTGAATTAAGTAATTTTTAAAGAACAGAATTATTCACATTTCTCAACATGAATTTACATTCATTTCTTCAGCATTAGTTGGCAAAAAACCTTAACTAACCTTTCAATAACAACTATCAATAATAAGGTGTTTATTTAAGCAGAGAAGGTATCAAGATATGTGTAATTGCACCTCATCTGCGAAAACTGACAATTTGTGATAATCTGGGTCACAGTCCAGCGCTTTACCTTTACCTATAACCTCCTTCAGGCCTGATGTTTTCCCTGTTGACCTCAGTGTCTGACACACTTGAAACTACTGCATCAATACTTTACAATAGCTCATACTTCAGCTGGCATACCAGTGTCATATTGTTTCTATTAATATATCCCCTTTTGTCAATGGTTACCATTGGAGAAAAAAATAACAAGACACAATACATCACGTATATATACACCTAGGAAAGCTTTCACCAAGTAAATGGCAATCTCAGAAACCATACCTAAAACTGTGTCTGTAATTTGATCTAAAGTAACTGTCATTTGTACAAATGAACCAAAGACCAAAGGGGAAAAAAAAGAAAAAAATTGGAAGAACTTTCTATTCTGCTTTAAATTAAAAATTATGGAGGAGACAAAAGTTAGATGGACTGATGAAACCTTCAGTCCCATGGATCATCTTAAGGGGATCAAACATACCCCAGAACACTATAAAGAGGACCAAAACTACTTTTTTAATAAGATCCAAAGAAATGATGTTGAATACAAAAAAAAAGAAAAAGAAAAAATCCCAGTGTACAGAAACAGTAGGATAATTAAGACCTTGTAATCTGCAGGCTGCACAGCTGTTAGTGGTAGCTCAAAGGAAACTGAAAGGTCACATTCCTGTCAACTCTCCTATAAATAATCAACTTTTGATTTCAGTAGTGTGATGGGTTGACCTTGGCTGGTCACCAGGTGCCCACCAAGCCACTCTATCACTGCCCCTCCTCAACAGAACAGAGAGCAAATGTACAATGGAAGCTTGTGGGTCAAAATAAGGACAGAAATATTACTTACCAATTACTATCATAGGAAAAGCAGATTCAACTTTTGGAAATTAATTTAATTTACTGCCATTTAAACATGGTAATTACAAGTAAGAAAAAATCTAAAACCACCTTCCCTCCTCCTCTCTCTCCTTCTCAAGCTCAGCTTTACTCCCTATTTTCTCTACCTCCTCCCCTCCAGTAGTGCAGGGGGGTGAGGAATGAAGGCTGCAGCCAGTATGAAGGCTGTAGTCAGTTCATCACACATTGTCTCTGCCACCCCTTCCTACTCAGGAGAAAAACTCCTTACACTCTTTTCCTGCTCCAGTGTGGGATGCCTCCCATGGGATACAGTCCTTAGTGAATTTCTCTAGCATGGATCCTTCCCTCTGGTTGCAGTTCTTCAAAAAATGCTCCATCATGAGTCCTTACCATGGAGTGCAATCCTTAAGGAATTAACTGAAGGGTCCTCCATAGGATCACAGGTCCTGTCTGGAACTTGCTCCAGCAAGGGCTTTTCACAGACTGCAGATTCCTACAGAGTTTCCACTTGCTCTGGCACAGGCTGGTCTGCAATGTGGATACCAGTTCCACCATGGACCTCCACAGGCTGCAAAGGAATCTCTGCACTTCTGCCTGAAGTCCCTCCTCTCTCTCCTCATTCATTGATCTGTGGTTCTCTCACATATTATCACTTCTTACTCCAGGAGTGCTGCACAACATTTTTTACCGTTTCTTAAATATTTTCGTAGAGGTGCTCCTAATGTCTCTGACTGGCTCAGATTTAGCCAGCGACAGATTTCGCTTGGAGCCAGGTGAAAATGGCTTTGCCTGACATGGGGGCAGCCTCTGGCATCTTGTCACAAAACTCATCCCTGCAGTCCTCCCAGTAGCAAACCTTTCCACACAAACCCAATGCAAGTAGCTGCAAGGGTATCACATGATAACAAAGAATATAGGAAATGGTGAAGATGTGGGAGTGTATTTCTGTATTAAACTAAAGATCACTCTGTAAAATTAGGCTCCTCTCACAGTACAGTTTCTTGTCCCACAGTACGATTCATTGCTGTGCAGTACAATTTATTGTACATTATACATTAGAAGATGAACTTATGCTATTTCTCACTCTTTACTCTCAAATAGGATTACACCATAGACCACACTACCAACAATTCTCTCCAAGCAATACCTTAAGGCAAACTGGGAAAGCAAAATATTCTTGATACTGAAGACTATCTTAATATCCATTTTCCATGTAGCTGCTGTCATTCTAACGACGTATTTCCAACAGTGAGAACACAGATAGCTTCCTGCAGAGTTTCTAATCTCAGGGCCATTTTGCAGAGCAGCCAGGAGGATGTGCTAGTGTAATAAGAAATCTGGTAACTACTGCCTAGAGATATAACACTTCATGTCTGCTCACTTTTCAAACTCTCTTGGCTTAAAACAGGGATCCTAGCTTGGCTCCTAAATCTTTCCTTCCTAAAATAGCAACACATTATTCTCACACCAGATAGCTTAACTTGCTGGCTGCCTACAGAAGCCCTGAGAGCCCTTTTAATTATATACAAAACTAACACACAAGGTCCATAAAACACTTCCAAGTCAGTCAAGACTGCAAACTACTTGGATTTGAAGTGAACATGCTTGTGCTTTGATTAAGTTGGTAGTTCTGTTTACACTGCAAGTTAAGACAAAATATACCAAAGATCAAGGTGGACTTCAAGGTTGTACACTGGACTTCAAAGTTAGTGTCCCAGATTTGCTGTGTTTAAAAGACAACTTAGGGTTATTTTGGGTAAAAGATTCTAAAATATGTAAAGAAGGGATGCTATTTCAGTCAGATTTTTCCCACAATATATTTTTAAAAGTCTTCTTTTTGCTTGACATAATTTCCCTGTGGCATTGTGCCACCTCCACACAGCCATCCATAACTCTTCTCCTGCTTGAAACAATCTTCAACATGCCACTCTTGTTAATGACTGAGATACCCCCTGATGGTGCTTAACATTTAATAGTGCTAGAGCTCCACGTTTGTCCAAACAACCTTTTCCATTTACCTTACCTCAAAGGTGTTCTAATTTTTCTTCAGAGACAGAAATCCTTTAAGCCCATTGTATCCTCAGGCTACAAATTTACTGAGATTTAGGTTTCCAATAAGAGCTCCAAGATGAATGCCACCTTCTCATTTATGAATCAATTTTTGCCCATCGGCTTTTCAGTGTTATTACTTTTTACTTTATTTTACACTCAAAGGAGAGAACTTCAGGAATGCATGCATACATACGCACACAATGTTGGGATAAGGGAGGTAGGAGGAAGAACTTAAATCAGAACCAAATAAAACATGTAATTCTCCTAAAAATATTATGAATACAGAAATGTACTCAGATACAGATAGTATCTGAATACAGATAAACTTTTTCATCTTCAGGACTCTTGTTTTGATCGTCAGCATTCGCCACAAAGGCAAGCATGCTATTTCTTAGTGTCATGAGCTATGTTTTTATATAACAGTTTTCAGCAGTTAAAGAGACCCTTTTCTTTTCTTGCACCACAATTCAGCTGATGCTATCATCTGTCTTCAGTGGTTAGCATGTGTTTGTTCTTAATGAAGACAACACTGTATCGTGAAAAATTCTGCGAAGGAGTATCACATGAAAAAGCTTTTCTTGCCTAAACTAACTAAAAATCCAGCGCAATTCATTTGGAACCAAATTTCATACAGGTGAAGCAATAAACTGAATGGTTTAAAAAATGTAGTTATAAGAATTATGATTTTCAAATCAGTGACTTGTAAATTCTGATTTATTTTAATGGTATTTTGACTGAAATTAATGTTGAATTTCATGTAAAGCCCAACACACTACGCAATTCTAATTGGGGAATTATGTATTTATGGTCTAGATAAACTATAATTCCATTTTAACTGCTTGCTGGGAGTCAGATACTATTTTTGCTCTGTGGTTTAGAATTCAACCTCTTTGAGGAATACAATGAAAATCAAAAGCTTGAAATGAAAATCTTGTATCAGAGGTTAGCCTGCCATGGCAGAACTCTCCTAGGCTTCAGAAACATTCCCTGCAAAATAAAAATTGCCATGCTAACCAGGCAACATGTTTGCCAAATCCTGATGGTACTAGCTAATTAGAATTTTATCTGCATTTATGACAGCTGCTATATTACCTTTAGTTACATCATTATATCATAAGTACTTATTTAAAAACAAGAAATCGTTCATTTGATGGGAATGGAGTATCTTCAGAGTTCATAATTTATCAATAAAGCTAAAAAAACTAAGCAGAATCTTTCTGTAAGTGGGACATTTTGGAGTCCACCTCTGATGTTTCTTTTAAGAAACAGAAAGCATCTTCCAGTACAGCTGAGCTATGATAGTAATGAAAACACCTGGAGTTCAGTATTATGGACACAAATGCTTAAAGTACACTCCTGATCAATGTGTGACTCAGGCCCAAGAGACTCTGTATAACCATTGAGACACTGACCCATGGGACGTACTACAATCAGTCAAGGCTCTCTTTTAACACCACAGAACCTGACATGCTGACCAATTTGTTCCATTTATGTCTTGCTCACTACTAGGGGTTTTTTCACTGCTGTATTCTATGTCTGGATTTCCCATTGCACAGGCAGGTGGAAATGATGTAAGCTATTGTGGTCTTACACACTTAATTATTCCTTGCAGTCAGATTAGGAAAAAAAATGAAAAAATAATCCAAGAAACCCAAAATAAAGCAAACCAAAAAACCTCAAGAGCGTTGTTGCTTGCGCTTGCAGAACATGTCTTGCATACCAAACATCAGGAAAAGCCGTTTTCAAAGGTTATCTAAATTCATGTTAAATAGTTGACTACTCAGTCAAGTGAGAAAAGATCCAAAGGATGAAATAATAAAGCATCAGGGACAAAAGATCCACACACTATTTAGCAGAGAATGAGGCTTTCTATAATGGAAACATAAGCAGAGACTCTTACAGCACTTTTTAAAAATGACTGCAAGCAAAGCCTTGTGAAACGTCAATGTATTCTGTGACAGCTGTTTACAGGTTTTCCTTTTAAGCTGTTCACAGTTGTATGTCAGAGCAATAATTTTAGGAAAAAAATAGAGACCTGAATGCTTTTCTGGATACTGGCATGTGATATAAACACACTCACCTGAAAATAAATGATAATGGTATTTTTGGGTTAAAAAAAAGGTTTGTATAATGTAAATTGAAAGACTCTAACCCCAGTGTTTTCTAAAATGCATTCTTCAGGTTTAGTTATACATTATTTAATCCTCAGAATTCATTTTCATAGTTTCTTGATAAGCCATTCAGAATGGCAATGTATTATAGTTGAGAAGAAATGGAGGGAAATAGAACATAATACAAAGCAGCTACAATGTCTTTTACTCCACTTAAAAAAAAAAATCTGTAAGTATGAAAATCTGACTTTTTTGTCATGATAAAGCAATGAAATGAAATTCTTACAGTACTGTGTTTAAGACAAAGCTAGATTCAATTTGAAAAGGGGTACTGCTTCAGATAGCATTTGTCTTCTTAATACTGACTTATGACAGTAATGAAGGACTATATTTTTTTTTATAGTCTTGTAATATCTAAAGAGAAAAATATGTTTTAAAGAATTAATATGAGTATTTCAAAGCATTCTTATTATTCTATATCACTGTGTAAAGAAGTCCTCAAAAACTCTGGGAAGCAGTGTAAATGAGGTGAGTGATAGCACAGCACGGGCCATTTGGCACCTGTAAGAGCCTCTGTTGTACAAAGTGGATTGGCAAATTTTGTGCTTTTTCTTCCAAGGCTCCCTTTTACTTATAAGGAAAACAAAAGCTTATATTACGGAAGTGTTTTATTTGAATGGTATGTTTACAACCCCTATAAGAAACTGAAATAGCAAACTGACTTAGACTCTCTACAGCTCTTTCACAGAAGAAAACACACAATCTATGTGTAATAGTTTCTAGTTTCTTGCTGCTACCTCTTCCTGCTCACCATAATATAGATGAGACACAGCTTATTATCTTTGGCTTTATGATTACAATAATATTCTCTTGACACTAAGGAAGCTTGCCTTCCTGGGTGGGAAACACAGAACAGTACAGCTATTTTAGGAGAAAGCTCGCTGTTCCATGCAGGTAGATTTTGTTCAGAAGCAAAGGCTTGAACAAAACAGGGGAGAACAGTACTTCTTACAGTGTAAGTCCTGTTATGAAATCTTACACTTATGAAAGTTGCCTCAGTGACATGACAGAATCCTCTGAAATGCAAATACATATACATTCAAAATGTCATTAGTTTCTCAAAACTCCATTAGGTATAATCAAGAAGTTATTACATCTTCTGTCAAAATTCCTCACATGTATCTGTATGGTAATATCACAGAGTTAGTATCTGACAAACTTCTCTTATGGGTAAGCATGGCCTAAATACACTAAAGAGAAGACTGGGGAAGATTCAAGAGGATAAAACAGAAGCTGAGACATTGGAAATTTAGAAAGTGAGAAGGTATAGGATTGATTAAAACCTGGCCATAATGTTTTAACTGGGGTCTTCACTGGTAAAGATGAGTACCTATTGAATAATATCTTTCTGTAAAGCCCTAGGCTATTTTCCTAGGTTTAAACTACGACTTGTGGTGCGCTTGCCCTGCCTGGCTGCTAAATGACGAACCAGCCCCTCTTTTTCTGCTTCTTCTGAGCAGGACAGGAGAGAAAGTAAGGTAAAAACACTTTTGGGTTGAGATTGAGATGAGAAGACTGATTAACAATTACCACCATGGGGAAAATGGGCATTACTTTGAGAAAATTAAATGTGTTGTCAATTAAAATAGAGCTGGGTTGTAAGAAACAAAGAAAAACAAACAAACAAAAAAAGCAACACCTTCCACTCAGTCTCCCCTTTTTTGAGGCTCAATTTCACTGTCTCATTCCTGACTTGTGAATATAATTGCTCTGGTGATTCCTTCTTCAGAGTTGCAGAGTGATCTCTGCTCTGATTTCTGGAACATCTCGTTTCCCTCCTTCAATGACTTGGGAGTTTGGAGCGATGTTTCTCCTATTTTTCCTCACTTCTTACTGCCAGACAACATTTTTTACCCTTTCTTAAGCATATTTTCTGCAAGATGCCACCTCCTTGGTGGTGGGGCTTAGCTGTGCCCTGAGGTGAGTGGGCTGGAGAGGGACAGGCCCAGCTGTGTCCAGCATGGGCAGCCACAGTTCCTCCTCACAGAGGTCACTCTGAAGCCCCCACTGCCAGTACCAGGGCACCTACACCCAATTCTTACCTAATTCTTCATTTTTATATATATATATTGGATGGGGGGTTCTTACCTGGAAACCAATATATATATTTAAAAAATGAAGAATAAAAAGGGAGGTGAGCAATAAAAAGTATCAGGCGAATAAGGTTGAAAAACATGAGTGTTTAGCAAAATAAAAGTGTGAATTCTTGTTTCCTTGCATAGAGCCAGCCTGTGTAATGTGGCAGAGAGTCTTTCTGTATAGTTGAAGAGAATTTTTGATTTATTGTTCTAATTGTCAAAATTAAATGTGAAAAATGAAATATTTATCTTTTCAAAATCAAGTTGAAACACTTGAGTCAGAAAGGTTAAAACAAGTTCATGGAACAATCACACAAACAATTTAAGGCCATGACTTATTTAGCAGGTTCAGAGTGATAATGAGCAAAACCTCTAATCAGTGCCCACAGATATTAAATACTAAATTCAATAGGTTGAAATGGGTATTTGTAGAGCAGCAAACATTAGTCTAATGATTGAATTAATCTTAATGCAGAGAAATTCTTGCATGCCAAATTTGTTTACCACATAACATGCTAATGAAGATAAAACTGGTGGATCATCTTTACCCTTACAAATTAAATGTTACTTGCGAAAAGTTGAAAGGTCATCAAGTGGCAAAGTTTTATAAGAGGCACATGAAAAGACTGAGCAAACAAGAGACAGCAAGAGATAAGGTACTTGTTTTGTATTACATTTTGAATAATCTAATAAATTATTAGATTATTACAGTTTATCAAAGAACATACTATGTAAAAGAGATCTAGAAATAACCATGGCCTTCATAATTAGCCAATCATTCTGGCGCTTCCTATACCCACTTTTGTTGATTAAGAAGAAAAATCTGTCTATGTCTGTGCACATAGGATGGAAGTTCAGATCTCTGTGCTAATTAATGCGGTTGTTTTATTCTTTTGGGTTTTTTTCTGATCATCAAACAAATGTGCTTACAATGACAAGGACAACTTGTGTCAAATGTCTTGCCTAAAAAGAACCTTGGATAAACAAACTGACAAACAAACAAACAAACTCTAACAATGAAAATCATTGGTTTTATTCTCCTTTAAAAATATTCAATATTTATTATGGGGTACAACCAAGTGTTACAGTAGAAAGTGCCATTTTCAAAGTGCTCACAGTTTGGCATTTTGATACACAGATGAATTGCCTAGTTTGACAAACCTTTCAAAGGGCAGATTATCAGCAAAGCTGATTCTCAACTAAAGAAAGAAGTTTATTTCCAGTAATTTATTGGGGGAGGACGGGATGCGCTTATAAATGGAGCTTATATTGGGCGGGGTGCTTATATTGTGGAGATTTTTTTTGTTTTGTTGGGTTTTTTTTGTGTTTTTTTTTTTTTTTTTAACTGGTCACCTCTCAGCTATTTTAAACTGAATCTGTGCTGAAGTATCATCCAGAGACATACACTTGGCTACACTGATCTACCCTTCTTGACTGTGACGAGCTAATTCAAATGATCATAGCTGTTGCATACACTCCATCAAAACAAAACTAGTGCCAAGGTGGTAGGCACTATACCCAAGTTTAAAGTCGCTTATGTGTTCCAGAGAAAAATAGATTTGAATTTTTTCATCTAGTAAAATAATTTTAAAAATTAAATTAAATTAAATTATTATTGGTGAAAGGCCTAGAACATAAGTCCTATGAGGAGCAGCTGAGGGAGCTGGGGAGAGGAGGAGGTGCAGGCAAGACCTTACTACTCTATAAAACTGAAGGCTGTAGCCATGTGGGGATCAGTCTCCTCTTCCAGGCAATCAGTGGCAGGACAATGCAGCACTGTTTTAAGCTGCACCAGGGGAGGTTTAGGCTGGACATTAGGAAGAAGTTCTTTACAGAAAGTGATAGGGCACCAGAATGGTCTGCCCAGGGAGGTGATGGAGTCACCGTCCCTGGAGGTGTCTTAGAAGAGACTGGACATGGCACTCAGTGCCATGGTTTAGTTGGTGAGGCGGTGCTCAGTCATAGGTTTCGACTCAATAATCTCAAAGGTCTTTCCCAACCTGAATTGATTTTGTGATTCTATGAAATGATCTAATTATTTAATCTGGCTAAGGTGCAAGATTTGCCAAATTTACTTGAAAAAAAACCCACAACAAAACAGAGAACCCTGTCACTGGTCAAAAGAATAACAAGAATTTTGTCATCTTTTTACTTAGACTAAATACATTATCCTATGCCTGATATGTTAAGGAAATTTATTTGCATATCACATATTTTAATTTCAGATACACTGAACAGAACGTATAGGACATTCACACTTGAGGATGTAATACTTCATATGATATAAAAAAAGAAAATAATAAAACCACCAAAACTCTCTTATTAGCAAAAAAGTGCAATATGCAAATACTTCCTCAATACCTTTCAGAGATCAGCTTTACATCTGCCACCACAACAATTTAACACCATTGGCTAGTCTAGACATGCTACTCCAGTTTCATAACCTCAACCTAGTTACACAAATTTTAATGGGCAACCAGGACAGAAAAATAGAAGACTGCTGTCAGTTTACTGCCAAAATTGTAAAATGCCATATCTCTTGTGGACGAATACAACGCTGAGTAGGCTGGCATCTTGTAATAGGCAAACATTTGACAAGACCAAAAAGGAAGGAGCTGAATTAAGCAATGTGGCTCTCGTCTTTTCTCCTGGTTAAGCACTCTCGTTCTCAATTTGGGTAGTTTTCCAGATTGTTCTGGAACTTCACAGTCTTCTGAGGACAGGCGTTCTTTCGTTCAAGTTTGCTCAGTTGACAGAATGATTCATGGACAATTTTGAGCCATAAATAAAAGAGCTTTCTAACTTTTGAGTAGCACAGAGCTGTTCTAAAATGTTTCAACGTACATGGAAGCATTACCTATAACAATGTCAGTTCCACAGCACTCAATTTTTTCATTCACAATGCCTATGCTGTCGTGCATAATCTATCCAACTGGCAGTTTACCTGACATCTTCCAAGCCATTCCTTTCTCCCCAGTAACACTCATCCTATTTCTCTCCTTTTCTCTCCCTATACTTGTGAAACGGAGTAGGCAATATCAGCAGTCACGTCTGGACATGACCCACTGACAGAGGCATTTTATCTTGTCACAAACCTCAACATATGGCATTCTAAATGAAGGACATGAGATATAGAGAGACATCACCCTACAGTGCTACCAGGATTTATTCTTTCAAAGTTAATAAATAAACAAATAAATACTTACAACAGTTGAACTAGATTAGACAGAATAGCAGAATATACTTTTTGTCAAACAAGCAAGAAAGGGAGAAATACACACTTACAAAAAGTCACAGAAATAGCTCCTCCAAAAATAAAAGACTGTGGACCATAAGTCTCTTTCATACCAAAATGTCTTCCAAAGGATTAAATTGCTTATTCTTAAATGGTTCTTTAAAAGTTATTGTGCTCTTACAAGAATTTTAAAAAATCTATTCATGCAAGTTTTGTGGATCATCCTTCAGCCCAAAAGAGAATAAAGCATGTAAAGCAACTTACTGTTTGAATTCCAGTACTCTTCATTATTTTTTGCTTAACCAGACTCATTCCCCTCTTTTGGCATTACATCTTCTGCCATTACATCTGAGGGTAGCTCAAAAATGCCGTCTGACTTTCAGGATAAAAAGTATTATGTATTTATTTATTTATTTATTTATTTATTTATTGTCAGCAAAGTATTTTGTTTTGTTGGAAGGGATAACTCATATTTTAGGTTAGGGACTGAAGTGTGCATAGTGTATAATTTGGGTTAAAAAAATCATAGAACCATATAACAGAATAATCTGAATTGGAAGGAACCCACAAGGACCATTCAAGTCCAACTCCTGTCCCCACACATGATACCTCCAAGAGTCACACCATGTCCCTGAGAGCATTGTCCAAACGTTTTTTGAACTCAGACAGGCTAGGTGCTGTGACCACTTCCCTGTTCCAGCTTTATGCCATTCACTTGAGTCCTGTCACTGGTCAAGAGAGTGACATGATTGGTGCCTGCCCTTCTGCTTCTGCTCATGAAGTTGTAACTGCAATGAAGTCTCCCCTTCTCCAGGCTGAACAGACAAAATTACCTCAGCCCCTCCTCATATGAGGAATTTCCCTGTTGACACTCCCCCACCTTTGGGACTATTTTAGTTAGGTTTCTTAAAGACCAAATGGGCAGGCATCCTATGCCTAACACAGCAGTCCAGGTATGCAGAAATAGAGCACGTGACCATAGCCAGAATTTCTTGTGAATGTGGCCATGACAGTCTGGTAAGACAGCAGAGGGTATTAACAGAACATAACCACCAATGCATCAGCTTATTTTTAATGATGTTCATCTTTAAAATCAGTCATGCTGTCTCTTTAAATGCTGAAGGGAAGTTGAGTAGACAAAGATCAGTATCATTAACATCTAGATTGTCTGAATATCTCTGTATTCTAGTGGAATGTGCTATATCTGTGCATGTCTATATGCATAGATATGCATATATTTATCTATTACAGCTGTCACAGTGACCTATATTCATCTATAACATACGTTAGATATTTTCAGTCTTCTGCAAAATGTATAATTAATATGTCTCCAAATAGTGTAGCTGCTCATGCAAGAGGGATTCATATTATTAAGTGCCCATTTACAACTGGATATATATGATTTCCATTCATAATGAAGTAATAATGAACTACAAGTATGTGTAGTGCATGAAAAAATAATAAATAAATATTGAGACGTGGAGTAATGGCACAAAGCAACTACCTCATACAATTCCTTTCATTTCTCATGAAAAGAAATATATGAACGGCGAAACTATAATTCAAACAACTAATCTATTGTGGTGTGGGTGTTTATTTTTAAGTCATTTAGTTTCTCTTCTGAATGATCCAAGGAATCTGCACTTAAATCAGCTGAAAAAGGCAGCAGAGCAGGGAAATTTTTGATTACACTTTTAATTTCACAAACTAACCTACAAATGACTTTAAATTGCTGGTAACACTACAGTATTACTAACCACCTACACGTTTTTATTGAAAGTGTAGCTACAATCCATTAGTTAATGGCTATGCCGTGCTTGCCAGATCACATTCACACTCACAACAAATATAAGTGCCAGCGTTTCAAGGGCCTTGGAAAAACACCACCAATTAAAACCAACCTCTTTTGTTACATTTTTGCAAATCCAATACATTTTAAAAAAGAAGAAAAGCCCCAAACACTCAATTTGTATTGGCTTTTCTACTGAAAAGAAAATCAATTTTGTATGCCTTTGCTGTGTTACAGTATAAGTCTTCAGCAATATTGAAATATGTGCTTGTATATTTGAAGTACATTTTAAATGACAACAATTTAAGGTGCTTTTACTAATAAATTGCTTTCCCTAAATTCAGTAATTGACCACTTCCTTTTAACAAAAGTAGATTTTTTAATATTCAGTAAAAGTTAAACATCAAAACTGGTCAATTACTCCATCACACTCTCTATAAAATGAAGGACATGTAAAGTGATAAACATCACACCATTTGGCTCTTGGATTATAAAATATGCAATTATTATAAAGTTGAGAAGGTTTTTATTTTTTTCCCAGTTATTTTAGATGCATGAATCATTTATAACTGATGTTTCTACTTGATAATGAGTATGTCTTCAATAGTTATCTCCATGACACTAGTTAACAAATGCAGTTATGGAATAGAATACTTCACTATAGTAAAGTGAAAGAAAGAAGTTATTCAATCTTTCTCAATGAACTGAAACACTTTCTTTAGATCTTGAAGACTACACAGATCTAATCTAAAAGAGTAGTGGACCATATTACCTAGTAAGCCAAAAGAATCCTTCTCCTAAATGGTAGGCACATAGAATTTCATTTCAAGTTTTGTATTTATGTGTGATTTTCAGAGTGAAGAACTTAAAAATCACCATAAATATGCTGTGAATATTTGAGCATGAAGTACTTAGATGACGGTTCAGTAATGCAGATATGTTTAAAATAATAACTGAGTTGTTTCATGTAGAAAGAAATATATCTACTGCACAGTAAGTCTACATTAACTTGCAGGAGTGTACTTTTGACATGAATCTCATAATCACCTCCACTTGGCATATCTTTTGGAGCACAAGGATGAGATTCCTTTGGAATGGATGAAATCAGAATTATTTTTCAGTTACAATGGGCATTCAGCCCATGGACCACAAAAGTCCAGAGCAACTGCCACAGAAATATACACAGTAAACTCTGTGTTATCAGCACCAGTTGCTTCACATCCAGATCTATTCCTATTTTGCTGTGTAATACTTCACTGTGGAGCTACAAACACTGATAAGGGTATAAAAACTATGCATAGGTATATAGAAGAAAATGTTTGTCACCTTCCTCACAAGGGTATCCAGATGTTACTAAATAAACCTTTTTGTGAGGCTTTTTGGGTTGATTTTTGTTTGTTTGTTTGTATAATTGGGGTTTTATTTGCATATTTGTTTTTTAGGGGGGTGAGTTTTGTGCTGATGGGATTTGTATTGCAAAACTTTTTGCCAAAGCCACAAAATATTCAAACTGCCCCAACTGTTAAAGATTGATTTATGTCTTTATCTATTAATTTGTTTCAAGATGGGAAAAAAACTCCAAAGTTTTTGAATGCTTTGGAAAATGCTTTTGGATTTTTTAATATATTTTCCTTTCCTTGTCGCAGGTAAATATGTCCTAAGTTTAGTTGCTTATGTAACTACCATGTCTAGATGGGCTCTCTGTAGCACAGAGGCCTTCACCTTGTAGGCACAGAATAAAGACATTTAACACGCAATGCACAGTAAAAAAGGTAAGTACTCTACTATTATCTTCCTTCTTCCTACTTATCTTAACAAGTATTTACCCAAATTAGTATGAAAGGGGATAAAGCATTACCCTAAGAAATTATTCAGCTCTTATCCTGTTTCTAGAAGGCTTACTTTCATGGGTTTTAGACTGCAAATATAATTCTTTTTTTTTTTTTTTTTCTCATCTTCCTAATTTATTATTTCTCCCCCTTCTCCTCCTGTTGAAGACAAACAGAGCAAGCGTATGTACAAAACCATAAAACATTCCTTGGGAAGATAAATATTTGAAAGAAAACAGAATATTCATTACCTACATAATTTAATTTTCAAATTTCATTCAGAGAACCTCCCTTATGCATGGATTTCTCCTTAGCTAAAAAAAAGCAAACATAAAAATCTGAGGGAAAAAAAAAAAGATAAAGCCATAAGATAATGATAAAGCATAATAAAATGAACACCTCGTTTCTGGACAAGTCTAGGTCAAACCTAAAGACATTTAAGCATGAGGTTATTTCTTAAGATATCACAATTTTTTCTTCCAAAAGACTAAGTTTCCTTCCCAGAAAGTGAAGCCTATTAAGATACTTTCTTTAAGAAAGGAACTCCTGGATTGCATGAAGGTACCATAGGGATTTTTTTAAAGAAACAGTCAAAATGCGTCTGCTCTTCAAGACATGTTAATTTTCAAGATGGCATGAGACTTATAATACTTTCCAGTCAATATTTGGTGATTGTTTGGAGAAAGGAAAACAGAACAGAAGGAAAACAGAGAACAGAAATCATTTTTAGAAATCGTTCCTTAGAATCGTGCTTTTAAAAGGTAGGATGTTTTCATTTCAGTTATTAAAAAAAAAAAAAAAAAAAAAAGAGGAAAAGGAAGTTATGCAATTGGTATTTTTATTTAATTATCGCTGTAAAAATGAGCCATGAAAATTAAAAATGTCCTTCCCCTTTGAAAAATGTTATGTGCAGATGGATAAGAAAAACTGATAAATCTCCCAAAAGATATGAGTATTCCCTTAGCAACAAGAACAGCTAAGATTCATCTCACACAAAAGGTTGGATTTGCAGGAATCAGCTAAATTTAGGTGTCTGAGCTTTCCCTATACACAATGTCAACCCAGTCAATATGTTTTGGAAAACTATGCCTCTCACATTAAAGTAGACACATCTACTACACATCATTCATCAGACTCAACTGACTGGGTCTCTAGTCTCAATTATGATAATTGAGGTCTCCACTGACTACACCTGGATCTCAGACTAATTCTCATCTGCCTCCAGCTCACATTTGAATGAGTCGTAGGTATATCACAAGGTTACACACAGCACCTGCACTCACACCTTTTTGAATGAATCTCCACCTAAACCTCACTTCTCTTGTCTAACCAACAGCAATGCCAGATTAGAAACATCCTGGGGTATGCAAGCTGTGTGGATGTGGATGTCAAATACGAAAGAAGGGAGTGCAGTTAACAAGACATAGGTATTCAACCAAATGCTGATGTATAAAAAATTATCTGAGTTCCATGCATAGAAATTGTGGAGCTAAATTTAATACAAAACGTCTTTGTGTGAGTTTGGTGTTTGAGTTCCTATTACACTCAACAGAAATATGATGACTGGACTACAGAGTGAAATTTAGCAATTCTGGTTTAGATACCTTTTTAAATGAAAGTTTTTGCGCTCAGTAAATTAAAAAGGGAGCTTAAACACTTAGGATAAAGTTTTAGATTTCCACATGTAAGCATCCAAATTCAGAGTATGTAGTATGAAGCTGAGTCCATCATTAATTTCTGGCACTAACTTGGTATTATTTGATTTCTTTCTACAGCCTTCATTCATAGTCTATGGTGGGATAAAGACATTCCTTTACAAGATTCACTTGACCCATTCCATATATCTACCACAGGAGCTAAAGTGGAGAAGAAATTAGTAACCTGGATAGTACCTGTTTGTGTTCGATTACTGTACTGTGTATAGTACTACACCAGATATCCTACCATAAATTTACAAGTTTATGCTTCATTTACCTTGGAGAATACAGATTTTTCTTTCCTTTTTTTCTTCACATCTGTATTACACAGTCTATGCAAGACAAATTAATTTATAGGATTACAGCATCATAGAATGGTTAAGCTTGGAAGGGAAGTCTGGAGTGGGTTTAGTCACACCTTCCTGCTCAACTCAGGGAGTCACCATGACTCAGCTAGAGGAATATCCCATTCAATTTATATTGCACAAAATATCCATGAAGATTCCACAATCTCTCTGGGAAACTCAGTGCAGAGTTCCATTGTTCCAATAGCAATAAAATACAGTGTGTTTTTAAAGAAAATTTCTCTGTGTTACAGTTTGTGCCCAGTGTCCCTTCTTTAATTTGGTATACTACTGAGAAAAGTCTGTCTCTCTCTCTACTCTCCTTCCTGCACCACATTAGGTATTTGCACACATTAATTAGATCCTTCCTAAGCCTTCCCCTTTTCCAGGATGAACAGTTGCAGTTCTCTCAGCACCTCCCCATGTGGCAGATGCTCTAATACCTTAACAATCTTTGTGGCCCTTTTCTGGACTCAGTCCATATTTCCATTTCCCTTTCATACTGGAAAAACCACACTGGACTTGGCACTTCAAATGTGCCTCACCAGTGCTGAGTAGAGAAAAAGGATATTTCCCATCAGCTTGCTGGCAGTGCCCTTTCTTATTGCTGTTCAGGAGACTGATTTCTTTTCTTCAAGGGTGTCTTCCAGGCTCATGGCTAATTTGCTATCCACCAGGACTCCCAGTACTCTGGCTACAAAGCTGTTGTCTTGTTGTCAGGCCCAAGTCTGTTTAGGTGCAATGAGACTATTCTTCCTGCATTAAGTAATTCCTCTCATTGCAGCCGTCAACAATTCTAATTCTACTTAAAATTTTTAAATGCTTAATTTAACAATGCCATGCTAAATTCAACACTTTACTCTCACAAATATAATCTTTGTTTTTGTCAACTTGCCATTGGGAATTGGAGTTGCACTGCTAAGACTCCATTAGTAAAAGAATATGTAACACTGGGAAATTAGTTGTAATATCAAGGTAACAAGGAGTCACATCTAGCAACAATAACTTTCACAGAATTTCAGAAACAGCAAAAATATCAAACAAATATTTCTGCCATAATCACACTATCGTACCTTTAAAAGGTGAATTGTGTCAAATATAGTTATGTGATAGAGCATCTAGAATGCTAATAAAATCCTTTTAATATATTTCAGGATGATTAAAGATATGCACGTTCAGTTGTGCTTTTGACTTTAATTTCCTATGGAAAGTCTTTAAATAATAAAAAATAGAATAGTCTGCTGCTGTTCTATTCCTAAAAAGTACTGTTAAAACACCATGTTCATGAGGCAGGAAATAAAACCCACTCAGGCCAAAACAATGACTAATAAAGAGAAAAAGTGATTTTAAAACTCTGCAATTTAGAAGACTTCTGTTTTATTTTCCTTATTTTGAATTTTTTTTTTTTTTTTTTTTTTTACTGGACAGACTTTGGACCAGTATTAAAATAGAGAGAAGAAAGAAGTGCTTAAGAACAAAATATTACAACCTTCAAAATACTACTATGAATTAACCAGTGTATTACAGATTCAAGAAGACATAAGCACTCCATCTGTACCATAGACACCAAACACCCTTTTTATCAAATAAAAAGCTGATTCAGTTGAAGTCAGTAAGCTATGGAGTAATATTTCCCCTGTCACTGAAGATCATTAAATCAAGAAATCATTCTGTAACATATGCTGTAGATACCAGCAGAAGACACATGCTTTTTTAGGTTATTGGCTAGGATTTCTGATCTGTATTATGCAGGATGCTGTACTAGTCAAAACAGTTCCTTGGGCCTCAAAATATCCTTGCACTTCTGGAAGTCACAGATTTCACATTGACAAAGGGTGGTTCAGTCACACAGACAAGAGGTAGAAACTGAAAATAAATGCTTTCAGACTGAGAATACAACACTATCTATAATATTCTGGTAGGTTAACCTTGGTTGCTGCTAGGTGCTTACCAAGCTGCTCTATCACTCCTCCTTCTTAGCAAGACGGGAAGAAAATGAGATGAAAAAGCTCAGGGGTTGAGATAAGGACAGGGAGATCACTCACCTGTTACCATCACTGGCAGAACTGACTCAGCCTGGGGAAGATAAATTTAATTTATCATCAATAAAAACCCAAATAGGATTGTGAGAAACAAGAAAAACAAAACTAAAACCACCTTTCCCACTACCCAACCTTTCCTTTCCAGACTCAAATTCATTTTTTCATACCCTCCTCTTCTGACTCCTCCCCACCTTGCCCCTGCCACTGCATAGTGTTAAGGGATATGAAAGGAAGTTGTAGTCAGCCAGTAAAACTTTGTATGTGCTGCTCCTTCCTCATCACACTCTTACCCTGGCCAGCTTGGGGTCCTTTCTAAGCAATACTGGGTCCCTTCCACAGGGTGTGAGCCTTCAAGACCAGACTGCTCCAGAGCGGGTTCCCCAGGAGCCACAGTTCCTGCTCCTGCATGTGCTCTTCATGGACTGCAACTTCCTTCAGGGCAGACCTACCTGTTTCAGGGTGGGGTCCTCCAGGGGCTGCTGGGGCCACCACCTTCTCCACAAGCTGACAGGGAATCTATTTTGGTGTCTGAAGTGTGCTCTCTACCTCCTTCTTCATGGCCCTTAGTGTCTGCAGGTTTGTTTCACTCACATTTTTCTTCCTCTTTCCCCCCAGCTGCTGTGCAGCTCTGGGCAGCAATGGATCTGTTTTAGAGCCACTGGGAACTGGCTCTGTCAAGCATGGGGGGGAGCCTCTGGTGTCTTCTCAAAGAGGCACCCTCTGCAGTCCCCCTTCCCACAACCTTGCCATGTAAACCCATATAAAACATGTAATCAAACACAAGTAGAAATAAATCACTGGTCTATTTTATCACTGGAATATTTTAAAACATCAGTTTGATTTAAGGAAAGTTGTGTGAAACGCTAAGCATTGTGTTATGGTAGAGGTTTGACTGGATAACGGTATCACTTTGAAACTTTAAAAAGTCTGCGAAGAACTGGGCTTGCTGTGATACGAAGAAAAGCCTTATAAGTAGAAAATACTCACAGAAGAAAAATAACTTTTAATTCCTTAAGTCTCTTGTTTTAACTTGGCAAAAGCATCTGTGGTTTTAAACTGTCTTTAGTATCATCAGTGATGGCAGCCAAAGGCACCAGCCTTCATCTCATGAGCAAGCTTCCCCTTCCTTTAACCCTCTAACCCTTCCCATAGTCCCCCTGCCCCATCTAGCCTTTTCATCTCACTGCTGAGGACCTGCAAGTGCTCTTCTCAGGTAGCAGCAGCAGCAGCAGCTAGGAAGTTTTGGAAAGTTAGCTGTTCCTCTTGGAGAAGCAATGAGACAAATTCCCCTCCTACTGCTAATTCAATGGTTATGGCCTCCTAATTTAGACTCCAATTAGCTTTGGTGTGTGGAGGAAAAGAGAGTAGAATAGGAACAGATGTAACATAGTGTTTTTTCTAAACCAAGACAATTTTTAAATCCTCATTGCAATGAGGCATTGAAGAGATGTAGAGAGATAGCAATCTTCTTATGCCTCTCAGATTTTATTTATCTTTTTAAAGAAATAAGTGCATGGGCTAAGATTGAATTCAGACTTCAGACTATTTTATAGCTCTTCTGTAGGCTAATTCACCAACCTGACTCCAGTTTTTCTTACTCCTGCTAGCCTGTAGCTAAATGTGACAGTGTGAGATTCTGTGTGAGGTATGAACTCGTGTTTAATGAAATGGAGGGTATGACTCAAAGGCAAGTGTTCCTATTTTAGTTCTCATAGTCTCATATTATGAAAACACAAGAATAACTATGGACAGTAAATTATCTAGATCTGGGCAGTAGGATTTCTTTCTTCACCTTAGGCTGTTTAGCTATGGACTACTCCAGTATTGCCAAATAAGAAACTTTGGAGGCAGCAAAATGAAAGACAGGATTAAGCAGAGGGTGTGCCCGCAAGGTTAAACCATCATCATCCACTGGGCGTAATGACAGTGACACTGTAAAACCAAATCTCTTTGCAGGAGAGGCTTAGCTTCTCCACATGGGACACTATCATATGACCAAGTATAATACAAGGCAGTCTTGCCATTGCTCTCAACTTTAATCTTAATTAAGCCACTGCCACAGAGATATTCCTACTTTGTACTGGAATTAGAGTACCATTTAACACCCCTGACATTACTTGACTAAACTGCCACTAGTACTTATGGTATTAGGTTCATTAAAAAGTGTGAACTCAGGTATTTATCAGCCAAATTTAACCACACAATTTTTATTGTACTGGAAGTAAACAAAAGCTGTCCACAAACATTATTACTGAAAGCCAGCAATATAACATTAATTCCACAAGAATGTGGAATTGCTTTGAAAGTAACATAGGACATAATAGAATAGTGTATTTAATTTTACTAAATAAAAATATGATCTTGAAACTGGTAGGTGAGTTACAATTTTTGCTACAGATCCATGTTTTTATAAAGCTATTACTTTGTTGATATATTTTGATACTAATTATTAATGAGGTGTAGAAATTAGGCAAGCATTTGCTTAGCTTTGCAAACATGTATTAGAAGACATAAATATTATATTTCTGTCTGGTTCAAAACCATTGGAATTATTGCATAGATTCATCCACAGTGTGCAGTAGACTTTCTCCCTAGAGCAGTTCTAACACTCCACTAAATATATGCTATTCCTCTTTATCTCTTTGAAGAAAAATGAATCACATCCACAGCTTGCAGCTATCAAAATGTGATTTATCAAGCACTTTCATGAAAATGCATTTTTCCCCTTCTTTACACTAGGAGGCACATTTTTACTTCAGACAGTTCTATTGCACAGCTCTGCTGCATGCAACTCTTAGATACGTTAACAATTCCAGTCTAAATTTAAGTCCCTGACAACCTTTACTAAACCACAGTGAAAGAAGAATTCATCTCTAATAAGGTGGGTTGTTTTTTTCCACTGATGAAAACCACACTTATAAGTAATGAAAAATAAGTCTGCACCCGACTGCTGGAGAACAAAAGCACAAGGGTTTTTTTGAGCAATACCTGAAGAAATAATTCACATTAAAATACATAAGACATTTACACAGTTTTAATGTCATTTGATGATAAAGATGTTTGTGTTAAAAGTACACTTCCTGATATGCGCATTTAAAATCATTAGAAAGCAGGAATTTTGGTAATGAAAGATGTTTAAAAATAGTATAAGTAAATTAAATTTTACATTGACTTTTTTTTTTCTTAACATCCTAAATAAACTGGAATGTTTTCTAAATTCTTATGTGATATGCTGAAAGGTAAAGAACTTGTATCAGATTATAGATCTTTGGAATATATTCCTTTTTATGGGAATCAAGTGTATCAAGCTGCAAATAAGACAAAGGTGAGCTATAAGGAATTTGAGATTGGCAGGTTAGCATCAAAGTACTCTGACCATCAAAAATACTGATCAATTAACAACAGGGAAATGCAAAATATATCTTAGCAAAATGAATACAACCCTCAAAATAAAAGATCTAAATAAAGAAGATAGGTTTCAGAGATGCAAACCAAACTCAGACTTATATATCATTATAAAAGACTCCATATTTCTGTCTTGTTGTCTTTTTCTCATAACCACAGTGACAGTGTGTGGCTGACAATGCTCATATTTGGCTTCTCTCTTCATTTCAGTTTCACCCGGTGTGAGAGATTTCTGTTTTCAGATTAGCTAGATGAATGTACTCTCACTGTGTGTGTTTATTTCATTAAATCATGTAATTGTAGTTCTTGTGTCTCTGTAGAAGCTAATGACTTCAAGTAAATATGGCAGTAACAGTTCTCATACTTTTGGGTACCAAGTTTGCAAGACTTTTAGCACATTTTTCCCCCCATATTTCAGGTTTTGAAGTCCTGAGCCTTGGTCACTTTTCAAATATAATTAAAATAGCAATATTATATTGAGAAACAATGGCTGTATTTTTATTCACATAAATTTGCAGTGTACAGTAATAACCCACACAATTCACTGAGCATTAAAGTCATTAACCAAAATTGCTGTCAGCATGAGGCAAGGACTTTACTATCAAGATTAACATCACATTCTCATGAGCTAAAGCAAACTTTTACTTAGAATTAAATTTCATAAAAATACCGTGAAACAAATCTGTATTTTTGGTGTAGAGGTCATTTGCACACATTCCCAAAAACACTGTTCTTTCTCTTCAGTTGAAGCATTTAGAATAAAAATATTGTTATGCAACACTTATCATCCAAAACTGGTAGCAGTACATGTGCATGAGAATACTACAACTCTCCACTAGGGCTTCCTTCCTTACTTCATAGTTGTGTCTTCTACCTTAGCAAGTCCTAAGTATTTTCATAACTAGCAATCCCTTAAACAGTCACTGAAATTACACTATCTCTACAGTTAAATACAACTAGGGAACATTTCACTGCAATAGAACTAGAAATTCAGTTTAAGAGTGTCAAGGAATACAATGTTCAAACAATACTACATCGGTTATTTTAACCATGAACAGATGAAAATACCCAGGAAGTAACTTTGCCCAATACCAGATAGCACTTTTCTCTTCAGAAAATTGCCACAGGATTTTCAATAACCATAAACTCTTTCAAGCCTTATATCACATCTCATTCAAAAACCTGTGCCTACAGTAGCAAACTATCTTTTGACACAGTGCCCAGGCAATACCTTGATACTGAATACAATAGAAAAGTTAAATCTATCTAGTGAGAAACATGACTCCCATCCTGGCCTGGATTTTTCTAGGAAAATTTCTGTCACAGTACTGACCATATAATTCCTTTCTTAGTTTGTGAGTGTACTGTTTCAGTGTCTGGTAAAAAGCAAAAAACACTATACTTCGATATTTCACTAATCATTAGCATTGCTTGATGGTTAGATTTTCATAAATTTGACACAAATTTAGCATCCCTAAGGCTAAATTAGGTGTAACCACAAACATATTAAAACTTTTCACATAGCTTTTAAGAACACTTACTCATTCTGACTAATCTTCTATTATTGTCTATATTAGGCATGAATAGGTGATCATGATTAATATACTATGCACAATGTGTTTAACACAAAATTTCCAAAACTGCACTTTTAATAACTTGATATGAAGTTTGCTAAGCCCTTTTTTCCTAACTGTTCTGGAGGACTTTAATACTGCATTTTGAAGAGATGCACAATTCAGAGTCTGTGACGCCAATGTGACAGTGCCAACACGCAATGCTGCCTTAAAAACTCCTCTCTGATGTTGTTAAATCTTACACAAGTCTTGTACGTGGTCAGAGAATTAACCAGATAATTCCACTTAAGCTCCTTGCTTGCTTAAGCAGACATACATTCTTGCTCCAGAGTCAATCCATTCACAGTTGCTACTCTTTTATCATTCTTTGTATTTCTACAGACTAAGGGTTTAACATCGTAGTTCCAAAAACATCTCTGTTTCGGTAAAGAAAATGAAATACAGGTGTCATATCCAGGGGGAAAAAATAATAGAGGAAAAGAAACCAGAATGCAACTTTCAGACAGTAAAACATTTCAAATTGTTTCTTTGTAGAGTTTCATCCAACACAACTGCTTGGTCTTCCCATATACATATGAGAAAAATATTTCCAAAGTCAATATTCCACAGTTCATGTTGTCATCTGCCATGATGTAAATGTCATCATTCAGATCCAGCTCTGCCCAAATGAGGAGATGGACCTTAATATTGTTCATCAGATCCCAAGGCCACCTTCTCTCCTGGTTTGTACAGGCCCAGTGACAACTTAATCATCTATACAAAAGGGAGAAATGCCAAAGACAGAAACTAATTCTTATTTCTATACTCCTGGGATGCGAGAGAACTCAGGTTCAATTACCTTCCAAGAGCACAGATAAGACTTTTAACCTATGTCTCGACATTCTAGACAAAAAACAAGAAGCTTAAGAGCAGTGCTACTTTCCCCTCCCTGTTTTCAGTATGTCTCCACATTCCAATGCCAAAATACTAGTCACAGTATTGGTTAAGGTCTTGCTTCAATTTTTAGTGCTCTCACAAAAAGGAATAATGTAAATGTATCATAGAGGAGGAAAAAAGAGAAAGGCGGAAGTTCTCAAATCAAATAGTTCATTGGTAATATTTGTATGAAAACCTGTATCTGGCAGTTCCAATACATCATGCCATTCCAAGTTAACAAAGAAACCCTGTGATTCTTAATGTTAGAAGGGGAAATCGTAAGGGGTTTTAAGAAATTTGGGTTCTTTCAATTTTTCAGTGCTTCACTGATTTACTGATTTCTTTGTTAGTCTAAAAGACAGTGCAACCTCTGTGTCCTTGAACTTCAAATTGATATTTAGAATGACTTTCCTAAAAAAAAGTCTAAAGCTAAATAGCTGCACAAGTGCAAACATCAGGAAAAACTTGCTACCTTGTAGGACATCCTTCTCCCCAGCTGTTATTACTTACTCTGCAATTAGTATGAAGCCATTTATTCTATTGGATATACTTTTCTTTCCGCAGTCAAATTACAACATGAGGCACTTCAGGCAAACTACATTATTTCCAAACAACTCTTATGAGCTAATATGATCAAATATTCATGCACGTGCTTAAAAACCTCTCTACCTTTGCAAAGCTCCAGGGAAAGCAAAAGAAAGTAACCAAGTTAGCAAAGCAACTCAGAAAAGCAGAGCAGTGGTGGTGACTCACCCGAGTTGGGGTCAGAATTGCCATCAGCTTCAGTCCTCTTGTCCGGTGAAGCCTGGTCGTAGAATTCGTCCTGCGGCTGAACCAGAGGGAGAGGGTGTGAGATCAGGGTTCCACCACCCACTGGCTCGTGGTCTCCCAGACCACTGTCACTGCAGCTTTCCTGGGAGCCATCGGGGAGGTGAAATGTAACACGGCGCTGGGACTACAAAGAAGAGCACAGGACACACTGATTAGTGCTCTTCTTTTCAGTTCTCTTGACTATTATTTTTTAAAATTTTGACATACAAATAGATCCCTGGCAATGCTTATGAAGCAATTGCTATTATCATGTCTGCTTGTTGTTTGTGGTTTGGTTTTTTTTTGCTTGTTTTGGGGTTTTTTTTTTTTGCTTGTTTTTAGATGGGAAATTGACAAAAGGGAGAGCCGAATTTTAAAGTTCTATACATGCTCATCTGTGAAATAAACTTCTTATAAGATATTGAACAGTGGAAAATTAGGTATATTTCTCATAATTTTCAAAACATCATCTAACAAAAAACCTCTCTCTGAGAAGCAAAAACCATTGCAAACTATGTTGTAAAAAGCAAATGTGATCCAAAAATTTAATAAGTATATATTTCTGTGCTTAAAATCTGTATTATCACTATTCAAACTGGAAAAAGACATCCACCAAGCTAAACAAACCCATAAAAATTGCTGTCATCTTTCAGGAACAGTAATATGAATAAATAGCTATCCATAAGTATATTTAACTGATAACAATCATGTACTTAAAATGGATAATTAGGATTGATAACATATCTGTGAACTCACAGTGGTCAGTAAAGAATCACAAAATGCAATAACAGAATAAGAAATTATTGATTTGGTAAGATAAATAAAACAGCACAGAGTTGGTACTAAAAAAACCCACAGAGATTAAGAGGCAGAATTACACATTTTACTGAACTTCTTAAAAAAATAAACCTGTAGCCATCTCAAAAGAAAAAGAAAAACCAACAAACCCTTCAGTGTACACTTAGATTAGTTAAGTGTTACTGATTTTGAACCTCTCTCATCTGGAGAAATAATCTCACTTTTGAATTGCGGCCACAGAATGATACAGTGATTCCCCAAGAGCTTCAGAGCTGATAGCACCACTGCAAATTGTTTAGCAACCATGACTGTTGGATTCATGAAAGGAATATTACAGGTCTTCATGGATCAAAATACTGCACCTTTGAAGTATCAGAAACAACTAGTTTAAGAGTATCTCAAGAGAGTGGTTAAATTAAGTTAAGCATATGTCCCTACCAAAAAAAAAAAAAAAAAAAAAATTCTGCAGCTTCAGTGGTCTGTTTTTGCTAGATTAATTTAGGATAAAGTAGAGATTCACTAAGTTTGCCTTAAGTATAGTAACAGTTTAGTGGTTATTTCCTATCAATATTAGTAATCTGAAATTTATGGGGTATATCTAAGCTAATGATTCAAGATATCTACAGAGCCAGAAGAGAAAGAAACATTAGGAAAATACTACAACAGGTATCTTCCACTAGCTAATTCTTTTTAAACTAGCTAACATCAGGTGTCCTGTATCCATCCTGAAATAGCATCAGGCCCCAACTTTTCATTTTGTTTTTCCCCCCTCTTCTTTTTAATTTTTCTTTTAATGAGAAAAACCTCAAGTTATTAGTATTAACAGTATGTTTGCTTATTAAAGACTATTTGTTGACAGTAATTGCTACTATTTTATATGATGATCAATATAATCTAGCAGGTTTCTTTTTATTAATCTCCCTTGGGTGGATATAGTTGATTAAGTCAACTTTCGATTACTGTGTTATTCAGTATAGAAATAAATGTAATACTATTTGCTCTTGGCTGTGATTTTATAATTAGTATTTTGCTTTTAAATTCCTTTTCTAGCTTTAGGATTAGAATCTAGCTGTAGAAAACCGAATAGATCCTCTGAGTCGTTGGAGGTATTCATTACATCAACAGAGAACCTAACTCTCTATATGTCACTAAGACAAACTTTAGCTCATACTTTGTTACTTTTTCTTACACCTGTTTTTGTTCTGGAACTACCACCCTGAACAATTTTTAGTGGCTGTCGTGTTCTTCTCCTTCAAAATGACCGCAATAGAAATGTAGCTAACTAAACAACTTAAAATCATCTCTGTCTGCAACTTCTTTCAGAAAGATAAATTTGGAGATCTGTTTTTCCAAACTAAGAAATCACTAGTAAAGTCAGCAAGTGGCAAACTGTGGTGTATCCCCCTACCCTCACCCCCTCCCCAGTTCACACTATGATCTGAGGAAAGGAGATGGTTTTCATTTGTTTTAAACCTAAAGGACTCTATAAGAAGACATGAATGACTGAGAAAATTAAGCTTTTAAATAGGGAAGGAGATGACAAATTAAGTTTTAGGATCTGCAAAATAATGAAACCCCTATAACTAATTTACCACCTAAATAAACAGAAGAAAACATAATTACAAAAATGTCCTATTTCATTAGTTATATAGTAAAAGTACTGATCCTGGGTAACCAAAATTCCTCATACTAGCCAAAATCTGCTTTGACTCTATACTGACAGGGACAGGGACCAGTTAGCCAGTAAAATGACACAGGGCTAACACTTATACTGACAACCACTTCGTTGATTGTACTACTAATTTAATATTTATACTTTAAATTATGAGAGAAAAGTACATTGTCTTGCCTTTCTGAGCCGCTGTAGCAAAGTGATCTGCTTGGGAATGTGATCAACTCAAATCATGTCCTGTTTTGCAAGCTATCAGTGGTGGGCTGAGAGGTACTGTGATGTGCTTGTTTTGGCATTGAATTATGCTAAAAGCAGTCTAGCTCACCAACTCCAAATTAAGATCCTGATAGTGAGGCAAAGATTTGACAGATAAGCTGCTAAGGACACGTGGAGACATATGACTGACGGGGAATCACTACACGCTGTAGAAGTCCAGTCCACTTTCACATGATTGGGTTCCTCTCACATTTTCCTCCTTGGAGTGTATGAAGTTTTCTCCCTTGAAGTGCAGAAACCTCTTCAAGGATACTCCTTGAGGTTAAGTGAAAGAGATCTGCCCATGAGCATTGGTGCAGTGAGTTATATCTACTGTGAGTAGATATATGTGATATGTAGATACGTGAGTTAATTTCTACTTAAAAATGATTTCTTTTTTGCTAGCTTTATGTAATAGCTTTGATGTAGAGCACTATACCTGTACTATACATTGTTAGTAGTTTTAGCTTTTACATTTTGTAGTAAATAAATCCAATTAAGAACTTTTGTCTAATCATTTGTCATTTAAATAATAAATTAATTCATCTTGATATAAATTTACCTGATTTGCTATCCTTAATCCCGCGAGACAAAGTTACTTAAACCATTGAGAAAGTCTGGGGTTAAAACTGGATCCAGTGATGCCTCAATGCCTCTCTGACAAGTTTAGAGAGCAAGGAGGGCCTTTCTGCACCCCATAACTTAACAGCAGGTCTTTAATAAACTTTCACTGAAGTTTCCATTCTCACACACATTCAAAACTCAAAAGAGTTTTGAATCTCTTTTTGCAGAAGGCTTGTTCCCTTCGGTGTTTTGATGGCACAGCTAAATCTGAAGTTTATTTATGGACTGCATGCTGTCCATCCATCCTCTCTGGAATTGGATCACTGTTTACATGACCCTTAGATTTTTTTATAACCCTTCATAATGATTTGTGGATTCCTTAGTGGGCAGCTGTTGTGTATGAAAAGAAACAGTAACCGAGCAATGTGATATGTGGCCACTGCCCCCACTGCCTGGTCCCTCCTGCCTCGCTGCTGGAGCCCAGCCTGGGATCCCTGCGCTAGGAATGCTGCTGCAGTACCGAGACCGAGTGTGTAATGCAGACACACAGACAGACACTGATTTGGCCACAGCTGTGGCTAGCAGACAGCCTCAGACAAGGCTCTGGCCCTGGCAGCCCCTACATTCTCAGGACTCACACCAGACATAGGCACATAGGGTCACATCTCCTCCTCCTCTTGGGCTGTTAGAGGCAGAAAGTCACAAGTGCAGCACACACACCACAATCTCCAGGTTTACAAACGCACATCTTTACAGTTCTCCCTAGCACCAGCACAGCCCCTCTGCCTGCCCAGCACTCCTGCCCAAATCCCAGTCCCCCTTACCAACCCCACAGCTTCCCAGCTGTTCTCACTGGGTGCTCACTGCTCACATGCAGCACTCACACACGTGTCCCACTGGCAGGCCACATCCATGGGTCCCCCTTAAATAGCAGCATTGCCCCACTGAGTCCAGATACCCCCATCCAGACCTGGGGCCTCCTACTCCTGGGTGGTCCAGCTTGGAGTTTGCCAGTGAATCCACACCAACACACCATGCTGGCTTGGGCAAGGTACACAGCCTCTCCTCCAGAAGCATGCATCACAGGATGTGATGCATGGTCCAGATCCAGCACTGAGCCCCTGATTGTTCACTGAATTTCTTGTCACCATGACAGTAGAGACAGGGACTCTTCTTTCAGAAGAAAATCTAACATGCTTAGACTATGCTTGTGTTTATCTACTCCCTTGTGCAACAAAATCCAGGTTTGAACCCTTTTTACTTAAAGACAGAATATTTTGAGTAATGAGGTTTGTAGTTGGTACAACACTGGGACTAATGATAACAAGTAATTACAATTTTAATTATGCTACAACATACGTGGGATTATATACAATATGAAATAAGGTTATGGTTCAGGTCCCAACACTTGGCCAAAATTCACATCTAAAATCTGTGACATATTCAATCATGAACAAGCATTTGGTGGGGGGAATAGGGGACTTCTACAGGTCCTAAAAAAAATTCAGTCTTTGTTTTTAATCAGGAAATATCACCTCATTGCTATGTGAAACCCAAAACTGAGAGTTCAGTCAAAGCAACATAATTTTACCTTCATCGAAGTAATTTCAATATATAACTCAGAATTCAACTCAATGGGGCTTTTGAACTTGGGCTGAGTTTAAAATTCAGGAAAACAATCAGGAATCATTCTCCTTTAATCACCTATTGCAGCAGATTCTATGCAACTCATCTAAGTGAAGCATGACTTTACACCCATAAGAGAAACACCATCTCATATGGTCATAATGGATTACAAACTCCTATGCTGAAAATAGGACGGTTCAAGTGTAATAGCAACACATTTTTTTGCCTGTTTTCTGACCACATGGTCAGCTAGCCAACACTTTTTTTACATAGTAACAACCAAATTACATCAAATCAAAGACACATGAAACTCGTCTGGCTCCTTTTTACTTGCTACAACAAAGTCAAATAGGGGCCCAGTACATTCTAACAACAGTAATTAGTGAAATTACGGAATATAAGTAATAGCCGTGGTACTTGAAAATTCCAATAAAAATAGCAACACAAACTCTGATGTAGAGATGAGGAATGGATGGCAGAGGATGGAGACATTCTAATCTTACTGATCAAGTACAAAAAAGTAGAACTTGTGTTTGACATAGCATATTGCATTTTTCTTCATTACAATACTTTATTTGGAGATACTGAAAACACTTAAAAATACATTTGTGTTGCAGCTTGTCATTTTTCCTTCCATACACTCCCCTGTTCTATTTTTCTCATTCCTTCTTAGTATGAGGAATTCAATGATGCAGAGCAGGTAATAGCAGGCACAAACTGAAACGCTGGAGGTTCTGAACATCAAGAAACTTTTTTTTACTGGGAGGGTGACTGAGCACTGGCACAAGTGGTGCAGATACACTGTGTAATCTACCTCCTTGGGGATATTCAAAAGCCATCTGGACACAGCTCTGGACAAGCATCTGTAATTATCCCTGCTTGGTCAGGGGGTTGTCTAGATGCCCTCCAGAGCCCCTGTTTAACCTTAGCCATTCTGAGATTCTGTGATTCTGTCAACTCTAACTGAAAATAAAAGAAAATGTGCAACTATTTGAAGCAATTTAGTATTTCCTCAGAGATAAAAACAAAATTTTGTACTGAAGTATTTTATTTTTGACAATCTTAGCTGTATAAAATGTATTCCACTACTACAATTTCTAATTTAGCTCCATACAAATCTATGGCTTTGGGAAAGTTGCATAGAGCATTGTATTTACAATATTGATGTCCTTACTCAACCAAAAGAATTGGTAGAAATTGTACCTCAAAAGAGATTTTTAGAAAAGGTACTCCAACACTAGTGAGCTTAAGGCATTACTTAGGAGACTAAGCCTTTTTGCTGCTGCCCTATTTTCCCAGACACGCTCATATGTGGGTGGAAAGTGGGCTGCAAATAATGTAAGGTATTTTGTTGACCTGAGTGATAAAAGCCTGAAGTACAGGAAAAATCATGCCATGTGATATCGAGTGCTTGAAATGTCCTGTGGCAGGTAAGTTATGAGTTGTGTTGGAAACAGAACTTTAATGTAGGAAGTATAAGCATTAGGTTTCAAAATTGTTCCATTTTTTCCATTGTACACTAGCTTCTAAAATGCTTTTAATTTCCAATTATGTACTTGAATCATACAGCAAGTTACAGAAATCAGCATTAAGAGGAGATTTTGTGTTCTTTTTTTTATTTCAAAAACCAAACCTTCAAGCTTTGTACAACTATTGTATTGTTTTTGCTAATCAGGGATCCCAGAAATAATTATGTTATTGTTCCATTGCCGAATGTCTCACAGGGACAAATTTGGCTACAGATCCTATCCATTGTTATAAACCAAGCTGTAATTAAAAAAACATTTCTACACTGGGTAGTTGGAAATAGAACCTGCTGAATTTTAACCAGCCAAGCTGCATTTTGAGTTTACAAATTAGGTACTTCAAATTTCTTCACTCAATACTGTTGTGAATTAAAAGCCTTGATTTCTCTCCTTGATTTTCCAGACAGAAAGAAGCCACTAAAACATCCAGTTCACCGAAAGTCCAATTAAACTATACAGAATGCGATGTAAGTCTGAATATCAAAATATATATTCAAACATGACATACTTTTAATTTTCACTGAAATATTTTATTTCCGATATGGAGATTTTGCATCAACAAAAACTGTTTCCCTTTCTTTTCTGAACTATTATGGTATACTTTGTCTTAAAATGACAAAGAAATATTATGAAGGATGTTCAAAGAAAACATTCTGAAAAGATTGTTGATACAGGGGCTTAAAAGTGAGACTTGAAATAATAGTTTACCTTTATTATGGAAAATAAACAGAAGAATCTATACATGACAATTTACTGAAACTTCACCCATGAATAAAGAAGTCAGAGGAGAGGTATATTAAAATTAAATCAATTGTAAACAATAGACAAATACACTAAAAAGCCCATGGGCTATTGATAATTAAATGGCAATTATGGCGAATATATTGTTTGTGCACAAGTTTAACAAGATGTTGTAAAGACACAAGAAAAATCTATGCTTAATTCCAAACATCTTTGTGGAAGATGTCTATTTCATAAAGTTTGTTCCTTCCAAGATCAAAACAAAGATTCCTAGTTCATATACTAAACCATGGATTTTTTTTTTTTTTATTTTATATTTTTTTTAATGAGATCAAGCCTGCAAATGGAGGCCAAGTCACAAAAACAAATTAGTAAGTTTCAACAAAACATATCTATGCTTGTATTTGCTCCACAGAAAGAACTGGCGAAGTCTTTGAATTAACATATGGTTGCTGTATTACTTTGTTTAATAAACAAACAATTATTTATTATGTTTTGCAGTTCTGATTGACTTAGTGAAAGGCACCTAAAATATACAATCCACATTTCCTTCCAGTTTTGAAAGATGAATCAATGGCTGTTGTAGTGTGTAGAGTATCTCGCAAGAAGGCCACAAAGCACCTCAAGCAGGGCTTTGTTTAACTCAGCTCAATGATACTCACCTTGTTCTTTCATATTTCACTAAACTTTGCAAAAAAAATGTAAATCTGAGATAAAACCAATCTACTTTCTTAGTAAAAGCCACTCTTGCTTTTCCCTGATAATCTTGGCTCAAGCCTGTATTATGTACAAATTGTGTCATAGATTCCTGCAATTTGCTAATAGAAACTGGGTTATTCTTTCTTGGCTGCTTCTAAACTAAACTTCCTTGTGCAGTCCCCATGGCAGTCTTTATTCAAGGATCCTGTTTGCATCACAGGATAATCCATTCTCTATGCTCACCTTGATATCTTACCCGCAGAACCAAGATAATGGAGATAGATAAGGTTTTGGTCAATCTTTCAAGATAAACTAAGAATGAAAAAAAGTAAAAGCAATTGATACAGACTCTTCATGCTACTTCTTCATATCATGCTACCCAAATAAATAGCTGGAGTGCCTCAATATATACTTCTTTTTCCCCTTAAGGTAACAATGCTGGTATTGATTTCAGAATGTAAATTGTTGCTATATCAGACAATAATTTGATTTCTTCTGCTCAATTTCTCAGTACTAAAATTTCATAGAAATCTGTTAATTACACTGCACTGTATTAAAAGGAAACATAAATATAATTACCTATTATATCTATCTTGCTCCTAAGGCTGCACAGAACTGGCCTTTTCATAAAGGTGAAAAATATTATTAATTACAGTCTGACACATGACTGGGTAGCAAATGACAGCATGATGGTCCCAGGCACATTTAAACATGGAGAACAAAGAGCCTGTCTGGCTGTGCTAATTTTTCAGAGACAGTGAATGACGAAAAACCTGCAGTCAAATTCTGTGGTTTCCATTATCTTTTGAGGCAATATCACATTCTTCCCATATTTATGTAGTGATTTCCCTTCATTTTATTTCATGAAACTGTAATCTTTATTTCACAAATTTTTCCCGTATTTTGTTGGTTTGGGTTTTTTTGTTGTTCTGTTTTGTTTTGTTTTGCTTTTAATTGGACACTCAAAAGACTGACAAACCATTAACTAAAGGCACTAAACACAAGACTATAATATGTTTTAAGTTTTGCCTTCCCAATATCCACCTAAAAGGCAAATTGTCCTTTTCTTAATAAGCACTGCTATCTGCCTAAAATCATCTTGACTGCAAGGTAAATTTGACATAACAGGAAAGCTAAGAGTTAAAATTTAATGTACTCTAAATCAGAGCATTATCTTGTTCGATTTTGGAGTCTGGTAAAACACTAATAAATTCTGATCATTTTAAATATTAGCCCCCATCCTCTTGAATTAATTGTCTGAGACTTAGAAAATCAGTTCTAAGCCTAAGATTATGAAAATTAAGATCTTAGATGCAAAGAAAGAAAAGTAGAGAGAAAAGATGGAAACATCTGTACAATACAACACAAAAGAAAATAGCCGT
The DNA here is from genome assembly GCA_035048155.1 of Cinnycerthia olivascens. NCBI lineage: Eukaryota > Metazoa > Chordata > Aves > Passeriformes > Certhiidae > Cinnycerthia > Cinnycerthia olivascens. Next base: position 61,538,357 of record JAWWMU010000001.1, read on the forward strand.
GTGTTGCCAGTAGAAAACTAAGCTCACGATCAGAAATATTATTCACCCAAATGGCTAGATGTTAGTAAACCATGTTAGCTTGATATATTGATCACATATTTCTTACCAGAAACTCTATGGAAAAAAAAAGCCTGAGAAAGGACTCATTAAAAATGGAACAAATTTGTATATATACTATTACAAATTAAAAATTAATGGAGGAGGAAAGGCAGTTCTAATGAACATTCATGCCATCCTAAAAGATATATAATTGTAAAAAAATAGTAACAAGCCTTTTTGGAATGTCTATGCTCAGTCATTGACTATAGATGACAAGGTAAACTTAGAGCATGTGTTAGAAGATGTAACACAGATGAATTCCTTTGACAACTCTGTTGTTACAACCCTTGACATTAGAGAGACATGAAGTTCAGAGATTTCAAATTTAAATGCCCCAAATTAACCTACCAACATCTTGCACTATGTCAGTAACTATTAAGCCACTTCACTTTAGATATTCAATACTTAAAATTTTAGCTATGTTTAAGAAAAGTATTTAAG
>JAWWMU010000001.1:61538996-61554398 GCA_035048155.1 Cinnycerthia olivascens
TAAGATGCAAGACACTGAAGAAATTGATCTCACTGCAAAAAGATACTAGACTGATTTACATATAAACAATTTAGTTGCAATAGAATTGTATTTTATGTGATCTTTAGTAATTTGAAGACTTCATAGCTCTTCAATTTATTTATTTAGTTTGATTTTGCTGATGAGGTACTCCTAGCATGACAGATAATGCACATTGCAAGTGCACTCAATTGCAGAAGCATTTCAGAAGCACAGAACCAATTACAACAATAACCAGTGTAAATTCTCTACACTCTGAGAAGTTTTACATTAGTAAAAGCATGCATTGATCAATAATGCATATGAAGTACTAAATGTAGAAACAGCTGTTGCTGAGATTTAACAAGTAAATTATAATAATATATTTACCCTGATTTACATTCTGTAAAACTCATCCAGTTTCCATAATGTGAATAGGGTAATAAAGCTTCAGGGACTTACTTTTACCTATAAATCACATTTTAAATGTGAGAAGGAACAATTAGAATATTCCCTGTCTCAGGACTGTACTTTATCTGGAGGCTGCTTATAAAAGTAACCTTATTATTGTCATATATGAAAGAATTGACTACTATATTTGCATTTACATGTATAATGTTAACATAAATTATGTTTATAGTATTTAATTACAGAAGTGTTCCATCAACTAAAGTTTATTAATTATATGGAGTAAAGTGATATATGTAGTATGATGTCAACAATCATTACTGACACTGCATCTTACTGTTGAAGCCTAAAATTACTGTGCCACAGAAGTACTGTGTATTTAAGGTTTCACTGCTGTCAGTAACTACAGCAGATATGCAGAGCTCTGCAGGGCCAGGAAGCAGGAAACTTTACAGTGATCTTCAGCAGAAAGACAGATGTGATAAAAACCCCTTTAGTATTCCGTTTCATTAGCATTCTTTAGTACCACACATAACCTTGGAAATCAAGCAGGCCATGGATCTTATGTGAAGGTAGCAATCTTTTGTCTGGGGTGATGCAGCCCTTGCTCTATATTAGAATTAATCTTGTGATTTGAATGCTTTCATTTTAATAATGCATGTAAAGGGAAGAAAAACATACTTCAAATCATCAGATTTAACAACAAATGACCAGTGCCCACTAGGAGGTTTGTACCAAAGGGCTTTAAAGGTAGTCATTGTCCTAAACTAAAAAAAAAAAAAAAAGGAGGGGAGGGGGAAGAAAATCTGAAGGCCTTTAAATTATCACTATCTAAACTAACCAGCATTCATAATGACGTCATGATGGGAATCTTCACTTTTATTTATATGGGTTTGAGGAAATTCAATTAAGAAGGTTATATTGATTCTGAACAAAATAAGGATTAACAAATGCAGAAAAAAAACCAGAATTCTCATAAAGACTCTAAGGATATCTTGTATTAGCATGGAGACAGGAGGAGGGAAAGGAAGGAGGCTCTCAGTTTAGAGATGTTGTCAGAGAATAGTAAATTAGGACATTTTTTCCTGAACTAGTAGTGGCGTGTATGGGTATCTGTCACTGCCAACTCTCTGGGTTACAATTAATTCTGAGTCAGCAGTCATGTCTCCTCCTACAAGCACAGAAAGCAGAAACAGCAGCAGCACTGCTCTTTGAGGACAAGAACGTTTGCTTGCTATGATTCTAGAAAGCAGCTGTACATCTATTAACACAAGGAGCACTAGAGCTGTCACATTAGATAAATGGATCCACATTGGAAAAACTGAGAGTGGACATGATTGTCAAGGTTAATATGGTTATGCTAGTGCATCCTGGGAGTGATGCAATTTCTAGACTATTTTAATTTTGAAACTAATATTATTATCCCAATTGATTGCACACACTATAAAGTAATTAAAACACCTCTGTTGACATATCTGCATCTCTAATAGAAAAAAAGAATTAAACAATAATGCATTTCCATCATAAAACCATAAGTTTTCTTACTTGGGACAGGATGTCCTTAAAAACTGCTTTCCTACCAATAGTTATCTGAATTTATTTTAGGATTTTTTTGGTTGATTTTTTCTTATGTTTTTTTTATATTTGAACTCCCAAAGCTCTAGAGTTTTCATTCTGCATATGCAAACACATAATACAGAAAAAGAAAATTTAAAAAATCCCCAGTTTTTCACTTAGGGTTCTCCAGGGAACAGTGCATATTAAAAATACTGACTACAAGCTTCTCTTCCAGCACACACATGTATATCTGTGTATATCTGCCTTGCAATATCTTATGATGTCAAAGCTTGGAAAACTAAGACCACAGAGAATGTTAGTACTTTTTGTGGCTGAATGTTTTTTGGATTTTTTTTTTGTGTTGCTTTGATAATGGGACTTTCATTCCCCTGCCATGTTAACTGTTGGGGCAAGTCTCTGCTATGTAAAATTATAATTCCATAAAACCCAAAATCAAGAATAAGCCTATGAAGGTGTTTCCACACAGAGATTTCTATTAAAAGAAAAGAAAATGCATCAGCAGCTTAGCCAGAAAGAAAGCTAAAACCTCATTAACAAACAGGATGAAAAACAAAAAAAGAAAAAAATTACTTCTTGCATGGAAATCAGCTAAGTGACAGTGGTATTGCTGTACTATCAAAACAGCAGATACTCTCAATGGTATCTTACTGTGAGAAAAAACAGTTGGGATGCATTTTCTGCCAGACTCAAGCAGAAGTCAAATGAGACCTGACAAGAATCGCTATTATTATTAGACTCCATCCAACTTTTAGTATTTTCCACAAATTATATATGGCATGCTCTTGACACATTAAAAGTTATAGAGAAAACAAGGACTCTATCATTTGGATAGTTTTAGGTAATACTGCCAATGTCACGTTCCCCCTAGAATAAACATAAAATGTTTGATAGTCCACATTATATCCTGATGTTGTATAATAACCTACTTTGTGCTGCTTGAGATTAATGTTACTAAAGTAAAATCATACTAATGAACTTCTTTCAGCAGCCTGAAAGAATAACTTTGCAGAAGTCTCTGAAGTTACATCAACTAATGCTAATAGTCATCTACTTTTACTGGGCTTCTGTTGGAAATACATTCACTAAGTCACATTCAGAAAAATACAGAACTTTATACGATCTCGGCCTGTGACTTCTCCATTTTCTGTCTACAAAACTGGAGAAAGTAGAAAATTGGACACCATAAAACAATTTAGTGATTGGTACATGTATTTTTCTAGTGTGCATACTAGCAAGTTTCTCATTTTACAGCGTTGGTCAGATGACATTACCTTTGATCCCAGTGTTTAAAACTGATGGATTGATTTGTGCACTTTCCATCCACTACACATGACCATGTTAATTAATACGAATGGGCAAGGACTGGTGACTTTTGAGCCCAACATTTACTAACATTTCAAGAGTAATTTGTACCTGTTTTGCAAACTCTAGCTTTTCATTAGGCAAACTGACAAGCACAAAACTTCTGTCTCACATTTCATTTTGTGCAACAATACTAATTTAAATAAAAGTGTGAAAATCACGGAGCTACAAAGGAATGAATTTGCACTTCACGAAAAATTGTAAAGGTATTATGCACATGTCCTATGTGTCTTCATTTTCTAGAGAATATTAAAAAAATAAGCCCATATAGGTTGCATTTAAACCTAAACCATATGTTGAAAAATACTGTGGTTATGTCATGATAAATTCTACATTACTAGCTATCTACTGAACGGACAAGACACTTCTGAGTAAGAATTTAGCATTAGAAAAATTATTAAATAAATTACTTCTATAAACAGGCAAATTGAACTGACTTGTTTTAATGTTGATTTCTCACATATAGTAGCAGCTCAAGATCCTTTCCGATATGATCCTTTCTATGATGGATGAAAACGCATGGTGGCACTTTGAGATTTAAGGTGTTATCAAACTGTAGAATAAATCAGAGAGCTCAACACCTGTGGAAGCCACTTTATATCAGTCTTCACAGGCTGACAAGGCAGGTAAAGAATGCATCCAAACTCCCTGGTTTGATCTCTATTGTTGACAGATCACAGATATGGAAGTCTTAGATATTTCAACAGGAACTGCAAGTAGGATGATAACCAGTCAAAAATGGCAGACAGCCACACCTATTTCTTCAAAAAATGTGGATGTGGAAAGGTATTTAGAGAGGATGAACAGAGGAAGAAGATGTCATTACATTACAGTTGCTAGCAAAAAAAAAAAAAAAAAAAAGTGAAAAGAGCAGGAAAAACAAGTTTTAGAAAATTCTCTGAAATAGAGACTTTAAAATTTCTTCATACAATTTTGAATTTCCTTAGTAGAAGCAATAAATATGGGCCTAACTTAGAAGCTAGTCACTGGAAAGTTTTCCACTGATCTCAATGGTATTAGGATTGTTTTATCAGCATTTTTGCTAACACTAAATTTAACAAAATTCCATGTTTTTCTTGTCCTCTGTTATTGTTATGATTGTTTCTGATTTTACCAATCTTTTAAATCTAAATTACATTACTCACAGATAATAGTTTTTCTATTAGAGACACTTATTATACATATCCTACTTTTTTGCCCTGCGGTGTTGGATTTTCTTTTTTAATGTGTGCTAATAAGTATTCCTTGGATATAAAAATTAAATCTGATTATGGCTTCTTAAACAAGCTTTAAGTATATTAAATAATCACTTTGGTTTGACATTAAGTGTTTTGTGTGTCAATGTTTTGTCTGTGCATGGACGTTCCTGTGCCTGAACTTCCTAGAATCAATTAAATATTCCTTTAATAGCGTATCTTTCTAGTTTCTAAATGGACATCAAATTCTTATGTGTAATTAATGAACTATATATGAAGCCTGCCCTTAACTTCTGAATTATACAATATCAAAAAAAAAAAAAAAAAAGTAGTAAAAAATTATGTGGCAGTCAAAGCAAGATCGACATTTCAGTATGAAATGACAGACATGCTTCATTAAAAGCCAAATCCTGCAGTTATTCCTCAGAAGGTAATGCAGGCCTTGCACTGCAATAAGGAATGCTGATTTCATTGACAGGTAATTACTCTGTTAATGCCTCCATTATGCAAAGACAGACCAGCCAAACTGCTAAGGTGTCAAGAATCCATCATTTTTGGTCAGAGCAAACCTCCCATATATGGAGGTTATAGGACAGCCAAGTCCCACTTGGCACAGATATATTCCCTTTGGTCTATGAAACCCCACATGCACTGCACCCAGGCAGAGTCACAACAGCTGAAACCATGTATTAGAGGAAAAGATCAGCTATGGGACTTCGATCAGTCTTTTTGGTATCAGGCATTTCTCTGCAAGAGTTCCTGGAATTAGAGAAAATAGCACGCATGACTACATTTGGATAAGTGATAATCACAAAATTATCCTTTTCCATGGGAATAGTTTTAGATAATATTAGGTGTAATGAGTTTTATTGAAAGGAATACAATCAAAATTATAAAATAATTCATTCTACATCATATGCAAACAAAAGCCTAAAATATGTATATATTAGAGAAATGTCTTCTGTGCACTTTGAAAAAGACCAGAGGGTCTGAGCTTTTCTCTGTAGGGGCAAGGTTATTTAACATTAATTCTTAGAAAAATGCAGTTTAAAATCTCTAGAATTGAAATTAGAAGCCCTCTGGAATAATGCATTTTGAGTAGCAGTCCTAATAAGAACAGTATCAAAAATAATCCAAAATCAAGCTGTACATGGTTAACTTCATAATGAGGAAGCCAAATGTTTCCTACACTAGGAAAAAAATGATATGGTACATGCCCTGGGTTAACAGATGGGAGATAAAGAAAGACAGATGTGTTCTAATTTCTTGGGTAGGGTTTTTTTTCCTTTAGTCCTTTTTTTTCCTGTAAGATGATGATCAGGCATAGATGAAACTGCTTACTCAATAACACTGGGTACAGATATTCACCAGAGCAGTAATGCCAAATATCCTTTAGGACTTTGCCCACTAGTATAATCTCAAATGATATTCAGTAACAAGCAAAATGAGTTACAGTTGGCACTTTCATTACAAATGGCAAAATATGAACCCAGTCCAGTTTGTGCAGCTCTGGTAGAGGGGACCATCTGGAATGCTACCCTGAATCTTAACAATTAAAATCAGGGGCCAGGTCAGACAAGTGGCATCTTAAAGAATTCATGATACTGAGTTTCTAAGCTAAACTGAAAATGACAGAGAAGCCAACAAGTGAGGGAATATAAGTAGTCATTCTCACCCAGGGGATGGAGGGTGATCATGTGCTTAAAGTACATGAGTTAGAAGACAGATTCTGTGACACGTTTCATGCCTAATGAAATATAAGTCACTATAATCAATAGAAAGTTTCCAATTAAACTCAGAATAAGATATCTGGGGTCTATCTTCCAGGTACCGAGAACCTCCTGATGGTGGCCAGCTGCTGTCAGCTGGCAGTGATGTGAAACACTTAACATTTGTGCTTATTGGTAAGTGGAAAAGATCATTTGCCTCTTTTTTTCAACTAGGCATGATGTTTTTGAAAGTTAACATGATATTTGCAAATGAATTTAAGATGCTCAGATGGAAAATGCTATTCAGAGAATAAATGCTTCATTATTTTATAATTTGAAGTAGAAGAAACATGCTTATAATTTCAATTCACTTGGTTATAAAAGGCTTAACACTGAGAAGGGGAAGGATGGAAGAGAGAACAAAAGAGTAGCACTGTGAGAAGAAATACTCAAATAACATAGGAAAGAGTGCTCTTCCCTTACAAAATTTACAATCTGATTGAAGACTAGATGAAGTAAAGACAACAAGAGAGCCATGGGGAAATAACATAGGTAGCAGTAACAGCTCCACATGATTACTGTGGTTAGTGATGTGTCCTGCATGATAGATCTAAATTATTATGCTTCCTACTTGATTCTGGGGATATACTTTTTTTCCTTAAAAAAAAAAAAAAAAGAAGAGAAGAAAAAGCAGTAGATCTTCTTTTGCCTCTTTTGCTATGTTCATGATGTATTGTTATTTTCTTTAATCTCTTAATTGAAGTTCTATAAGTATGAATTTTACTTTAAAATATTCCTTATCATGCTTTGATTTTTAAAAAAGTAACAAATAAGAATCCTATTTTTTTTCACCATTCCCCCCCACTTCCCCTAGACATTTCCTTGTAAAATCCAATAGTCAAATAACTGCAAACAACGAAGGCATCTTTAAGAAAATAAATGTAGGAAGACCCTTATCAAGCAACAGCAAGAACAGGATATATATGATAGATATAAATCTGCCCAGGAATCGCGGGTAACAAGAAAACTTCTTTATGTATAACAGAGATAAAAGGAAAAGGATTGAAATGTGAGCTCTCTGCAGAAGAAAATGGGAGACTTGGTTACCTGGGATATGGAGAAGGCTGAGGTACATAACTTTTTTGTCTTGGTCTTCTCCAGCAAGTGCTCCAGCCACTGCATCCAAGCCACAGACGACAAAGGGAGGGACTGATAATGAAAAACTGCCTGCAGTAGGAAATGATCAGATTCGAGACCATCTAAGGAATCTGAAGGTACTCAAATCTTTGGAACATGATGAGACATATTTCTAGGTCCTAAGACAACTGGCAAGTGAAGTGACTGAGCCACTATCCATCGTATTTCAGAAGACATGGGAGTCTAGTGAAGCTTGTTCCCACTCCCTGGAAAAGGGGAAACATAAGCTCAAATTTTAAAAGAGGGAAATAATGAAGACCTGGTGAACTACAGGCCAGTCAGTCTCACCTCTTTGCCTGGTAAGATCATGGAGCAGATCTTACTGGAAGTTATGCTAAGGCACATGGAAAAGAAGGAAGCAATTAACCACAGACAACATGGCTTCACTAAAGGCAAATCTTGCCTGCAAAACTTTTTGGCTTTCTACAATGTCAATTACACCTTGTTTGTGGATAAGGGAAGAGCACCTGGACTTGTGCAAAGCATCTGACCCTATCCTGCACAACATCCCGGTCTCTCAGCTGTAGAGGCATGGATCTGACAGATGGACCACAGTGGATAAAGAATCTTGCTGTACTCAAAGAATTGCAGTCAACAGACTGATGTCCAAGTGGAGGCCAGTGACAACTGGCATTCCTCTGGGGTCCCTTTTGAGGATGGTGTTGTTTAAAATCTTTGTCAGCAATGTGGACACTCCATAGATCTGTTGGAGACAGTCAAGAAGAGAGCCGCAGAGATGATCAAAGGGTTGGAACGCATCTCCTGTGAAGGCAGGCTGACAAAGTTCAGTCCGGAGAAGAGAAGGCTTAAGGGTGACCTTATATCATCTTCCAGTACCAAAATTTGTCTTACAAGAGAGCTGGAGATGGACTTCTATAAGGACATGTAGTGATAGACAAGGGGGAATAGCTTTAAACTGAAAAGGGTAGACTTAAATTAGATACAAGGAAGGAATTCTTTACCGTGAGGGTTATAAGGCATTTGAACAGGTTGCCAAGAGAAGTTGTGGATGCCCATCCCTGGAATTGTTCAAGGACATATTAGATAGTGCTTTGATAAGCCTTGTCTAGGTGGAAGATGTCCATGCCCTAGCAGAGGGCATTGAAACTATTTGATCTCTAAGGTCACTTCCAGCTCAAACCATTCTACTGTTCTATAACACTATGATATTCTGCATGAACACTTCTGTCAATGATTGTGAAAATACATAAATGTAAGTTTTAGGATCATTACAGGAGCTGTTTTAATCTTAGATGAAATTACTAGTCTGTGAGCATCTACTCAGCTCTCTCACTTGGTTTTCCTTCATTGCTACTAGAAAGATATTTTTAACTATTTTTTTTTTTCAAATATACAAAGATCATTAACTAAAGTGACATGATAACATACAAGAGTAATCCAAGTGAAACCATAGAACTAACTTCTGGGAAAGTATGAGTAAATCTACACACTACATGATATGGACATTTATCTATGACAATATCCAAATAGTGCTTGTATATATAATGGTGTGACGCTCCTTTAAAGCAGAAACTCAAAAACTGCTTTACGCAATCCTGCTTTCTGTCTAAACTTGAATACAACACATATGTGCATTGTACCAGGCTCCAGAATAAATACTTCAAACAGTACCAACAACAATTTTCACTGGTATCTAACACAAAGACCTTCTATGTTTATTTGTGATTGTTTTTAATTTAATATTGAGATGATTAAAAAGACTAAATGTCTTTATTTTCTGCTGTTTTAGCTTCAAGAAATGATCTCTTCTGGTTTATCCTATTATAAGGATCGTTACAAAAATGGGAAACAATTAACACTGGGTTTAATGCGTGAATGCCATAGAGCTGAAGTAATTGCACTCAAGGTCTGCTAACTTTTTAATCAGGCATCTGGTTGCAAGATGCTCACGATTGATTCTGAGGAAAGAACTAACACAATCTAGGCAGCAAAAGCAGGTGTGTCAAAAAGGGAGATATGTTGGTGAAACCAATGAAAGCTCTAGAGGTTAAAAGAAGAAAAAACTAGTGGAAAATTCTTCTTAAAAGTTCTTTGCTTGGGATCCAGTCATAACTGAGTGAAATTAAATGAGGCAAATGAGCATAGAGAGAATTTTTTTAGCAAAATAATTAAGAAATATGAACAGCAGAACCATAAAAGCTCAGCTTAGAGAAGACTTGCCAGTTGGAATATTAGCGAGCAGAATTAATTAGACTGGGGAGTTCAAATTTTCACATGCATTTTGCAACGTACAATAAATAGGAAAGACCATGAGAAGTTTCTGGAATTGCAATTAAGACACTCAGGTTCTCAGTATTTTTGCCTTTTGTGGAGAAATGGGCAGATCTGTTTTTATTTGTCAAAAATATACTTTTTCCTTTATCTAATAAGTCTATCCTCCATGATTAAGAGAATCCTGAATCTAAAAATGCTCACACAGCATAGCACTTTGTGCACTTATAATAAATTACATGTGTTGATGGAAACTATAGCTACACTAATACATATCTATAGAATTAAAATTATTTCAGAGGCAAGTGCAAGAATGTAATCTATATGAAAATTACATGCTTGCATCTCAAAAAAATACCCATCCCTAGTTCGTATACAATACTACAACAGCAAAATCCTTTCAGCATTGCTCTCAAGAAAAGTTTCTATATGTTTGCATATCATCTTCAAGGTGGGTGGGTTGGGGTTTTTTTATCAATATTCTTAACTGAATCACATTTGCACCTAATTTTAATGATTTTGGCACTCTTCCATATGAAATGCATAATTTATATAATATTATATAACAGTTCTTCATAAGGATTTTGACCACATTCCCTAAAATGTCTAGATTAGAAATGGAAAACTATAATGATAATAAGGTTCTGGCCCTTATTAATGGAAATCAAGAAAGAATCTCACTTATAAACCAGTAAGTACCAACCATCTTAGGAAAAAAGACCAAACCAACATATATAATAGGTAGTGAAAAAGGTCTGGAAGCCTTATTTCACAGAAAACTCTGAAAATCTGCTACAAATAACATTTTTTAAGGGACTGTCAAAAAACAGGATTGAGCTGAAACACAGACATTTCTAATAAATACTTTGCAAAATTCTAATCCTTCGGCCTAGTAAAAATTTCCCTGTAAATTCTAGAAATAGATTTCCTATGTTTTAGGCATGCTTTGGTGAGGAAATAATTACTCTGTCATCTTCCACGCTTTTCTCTTTCTAAGACAAAGCAGGAAAAGATGACTTAGAACTAGAATAACATGTTATATTAAAATATTAAAATAAGAGTATCTAAGCATTATTCTAAAACCTTGCTGTTTGGGTTTTTGGGTTTTTGGTTTGTTTCTTTATGTTTCTTTTTTTTTTTTTTTTTTTCTAGTTGAGTAAATCCCACCAAGTACAAGATGTGTTAATTAACTTAGAGCCTCACAGTACACGGACACCCACATCAAACCACATGGATCCAGCAGCGTCGCTTCAATTTCTTTAAGAGCTGGTTGAGTACAGATGCAAAAAGCTTTAATCATTCCCTATTTGCTTAAATCAAAAGCACCATCTCTTCTCAAATTGTTTACCAACACTTGAAATCAGCAAGTTGCAGTAGCTTAGGCATCAGCAGAGCAAAATAGCAAGGACAGCTTCTAACTAAGGCAGATGAAATGAGATGCCTAAAAGTTTTTTCTCTCTTCCTATGCCTTCATGGCCACAGTTTTGCAAAGCAATACCACATTCAATGGCCACTATCTCGCCTTGTGATGAGCATGGAATAGTCACATATTAGTGAATCTGCCAACACTCCAATGACAATTTTCTCTCTTTCACTTCCTTTACAACAGATATCAGTCAGTCACTCTACTGTCTGTCATCTGCAGGTGAAGGTTTTAGAGAAATGAAAAGCAGTGGTCTGGCAGAGGGCCACTCACACACTCTCACAAAGAGACCCTTAATCATAAGGGACTTTCACATCTCTCTGATCTAGAAGCAATTCAGGATATATGCCAGGAGGAAGAAGAACAAATACACCAGCATTTGAAAATTCCCTCAATGCCTTAATAACACTGCTGAGATGGCTTTTGCCAGATTAAACAGACATGTTCCTTTAGACCCTAAATATTGCTCTGAAACTAATTCCCTAAGCATTGTCCAGAGTTTAACAGGGTTTGGGATACCAAGAATCAAACTTTGAAGTAATTCTTCAAATTCCAGTGGAAGTTGGCTGCAGACACAGCTAGAATACCCAGGTCTTTCCAGGCCAAGGAGAGAAAGGGCAGCTTGAATTTTTTCACAATTGTTGTCTTTAAAGGACTCGAACAAAGCAATTCCAACACAACAGCTTATTTCTAAAATGCTTTAAAGTAAAGGCTAGGTGTGAGGTTTAGGGAACTAGCTGGTATTTTCTAATGTTGCCTACACCCAGCACAGCATTCTGACTCTGAAGGAGAATACTATGGGAACTGCAATACATTAGTGAAGCCTGACAGGGTAAAGATCTTCCTTCCCTTGCCATTTTGTTTTGAAGCAATAAGAAACCACAGATTTCAAGATGAAGATTCTATCTGATATTCACATGAAGTATCATTGTTATACAATCCCCCAAGTGATGTCAATAACACAAACCATAACTGTGCATAGGCAGAAGAAAATAAATATTTCCAAAATCTTTGAAGAAAAATACTTGCAAAGTGGCTGTAAATGTAAATATTTGTAAATGTTTTAGTTTCTCACATGCCAGTACTTGCCTTCATAATTCCTCTGAGACACACTTAAATGTTAAAAGAGCCCATTTGCCTATCAGTGTTCATTCAGTTAAACACTCAGCAGGATCACTTTCTTGTGATGTTTCTAGTACTTGGGTTAATTTCATTACACTCTGTAAGATATTCATCATAAAGAAATATCAGGATATCAAAATGCAATGTAATACTTAAATTTCAGTTCACTTACATGGGTGAACTAAATTAATGTCAACCTGGAAATTTGCTCTGAGTTATAAGTGAATACATTCATTCTTTCCAAGCTCTTATCAGCTTCTGCAGAATCTAAAGCCTTAAAAAAATTCTGAAAAAATGGTCTCAAAACTGTAAACTGAATGAAGGCAATGCAGTGCTTGCTTTCTACATCAGCAGACAGACAGCTGGAGTGCCACTGCTGTAACCAAAGATTTGACAGGCTACAGCAGAGTTAAAACTGACAAGAGCCTTTCGTCATATTTTCCTGCTGCTATTCAAGACTCTCTGAGCAGCAGGAGACTGACAAGAAGGAGGTTAATTTTGCTCTGCAGCAGTTTAGACTATGAAAGTCTGAAGAAAGTAAACACTATAGAACAGCTTCATTCCTATCAATTGCTGAACATGTGATTTGGGGGAGATGAGTTAGCAAGGCAGATACGTTTTCAAACCAGATTTCATAATGTCTTTAAATGTGGTGCTTGGGTTTCTCGGTTTGGTTTTGTTTCATTTGTTTGGGTTTTTTTAACTTATAATTTATTTATTGGTTTCTCTTTTAACAACTAAAATCCAGGAAAGCAAGCCTGAATGTCATTTTTAATGCATTGTATTGTTCAAGAATACAGTCATTTATGGGAAAGTAACACTTTCTCTTGTATTTTGGAGCCAGATGTAAGAGGCAAATTTAGGTCCCCAAGGGGACATGAGCTAGATCACTGAAAAGGAAGGTATATGCACTGACCAAGGCAGTGGAAATGAGGCTGAGTCTTTAAAAAAACATAACAGAGAGAGAACTGAAACTCTCATAGAGTTAGCTGACAGAAAGAAAAGGACTGAAGTCAGGGAAGTAGTTCGAACTTTGTAGTTAGGAAAGAAGAATGAAACGAAAGGCCACACAAACATAGTGGGTAAGACCAAGTAGGTATGACAAGCCAAGGACAAAGTAAGGATAGATATTGATTCTTACTTGCCAGTGGGGAAAGAGGAAGGTGGTGAAAGGAAGCAAATGTTACAAAGAATTGGAAGAAAAGCCTCTATCTGGCCTAAGAAATGGATGGAAAAGACAAGGATAAATCCACAAAGAAAATGTCTAAGAGAAAATACTCTCTGATTCAATGGCAATAGGATAGAACTCTCCTGGCATTCAGGAAAACTTCAGTAGTAAATAGTATTCTACTGATAAATAATGGATCATTTTTTCCAAATAAAATATATCAGTTAAAGGTTTGAATAATGTTCCTGGAAAAGCTATATGATGGATACCACTGAATAAGATTTTATCCCTACTTTCACTATATAGAACATATATTGTACTAAGGAAATTATTGCATTTTCCACAAATGACCAGTTAAGGTGAAAAAGATAGATTACTTTTCAAACCAGTGGAGAGAAATAGGCACATGCCAAAGATGCCATGTTAAAGACATCATCCTTAAGGTGGGACGAATTCCTTTCTGTCAAAGCCACTTACTTTACATTGACTAAAACCTATGTCTGCATGACCTCGTCTAAGTAAGATGAAATGCTATTGAAGCCAGGTAATTTCTACTTTAGTTTCTGCTCTGTGCTTCCTGAATGGTTAATTTAGGGTCTGAGATTTGAGGTCACGCATACAACAGTGCCTTACGTGCCACTCCAAAGCAACAAAGGGTACTAACATCCTTATGCTTCTTCACTGGAGTGCAGCAACTGTGTGTTAATATTTGCAAAATTTGATAAATGTCATAGCAAATTCCGTGAGAAAACTAATAGCTCTGTCTTCAAAACAGGATATGAACACTGCAAAAAATAACATCAACAGATAGTGAACAAGGAGGAAGGCAAATATTGCGTCTAGCTCATTAACTTGGACTGAAGATTTTGTGTACTGAATAGGATCAAGATTCTCTGGATGTAATGATTGATATATGATTAGGTAATTAAATACTTGTATTACAATTCCTACACACAGGGGGGCTGAATTGAGTTTCCAGTAAGCAACATTAATAATGGCTTCTGAGTGCTAGATTCTGGAACTTCAAAATAATGATTAATTATAATTTGTTCTCAGTGAATATGCCATGGTAACTTGCAAACAGATAGGGAAAGAGGACGCCTTGCTAAAATAGTCCTGCTTAGGGGAAGAACATCAAAGTAACTGAAAACAAACTCTAGGCTTTCTATACAACTTTTTTTCATTCATCTTTGCCAAGTTTTGTTTTTTTTTAATCTTTTGGAACTATGGTTCAAGTTTATTTCCTGTTTCTTTTATTTATATTCTCTTGATCCTAGGCTAGGAGTTATGATTCTTTCAATTTGTTATGAATTAAAGTAAAATGGCATTACAAAGATAGTCACGTTTCTGTTTTTCAGTTTGTCTGCTAAAACCATCACCAGAAAATAGTATTTTTGAACATACATTCATTAAAATAAATGCATATTTGTTTGAAATTTCCTCATATTTTTCAACACTCAATGTTTAGTTTCTATTTATAAGTTTCATGGATTGCAGACTGAAATAGTTTCACAAAGGCAAACTTGGCTCAATTTGTATGCTAGTCTAACTGGCAAGAAACAACAACAGTGTTCAGGACTGACTCTCTCCTCTCTTTGGAGAAAAAACTGCTGTGAAAAGTGAACCAACGCACACAGTCATTGAGAAATCTGGAAGTGCTGTCATTGGAAGTGACAATGTGGCTTGCTTAGTGAGGATTTGCTTTGAATGCACAGTTTCAGAATTATTTACTAATTAAAAATGTTTTACCACGGAGAAACCCTTTGAGATTTGCCTCTTGTTTCCTAGGGTGCAGGAGCGTGAAATCATGGATGAATGAGCTATAGCACCATAATTTGCTTCTGTCAGTTTAAATGAAAAGGTCTGAAATGAACTGGTGAAATTAGTTCACAACATTTTTACTCACCAGTAAATGCAATTTACTTTTATGATAACCCACCTTTCACAAACTTCTAATCTTACAGCAGACAGCAGAATTATGTGGCCGATATGCTATTCCATGCCCTCTTT
>JAWWMU010000001.1:61554498-61567330 GCA_035048155.1 Cinnycerthia olivascens
ACCCACCTTTCACAAACTTCTAATCTTACAGCAGACAGCAGAATTATGTGGCCGATATGCTATTCCATGCCCTCTTTAGACTGTAAGTGAAGATACCAATTGGCATTGAATTGCCAAAATTTAGCATTGACAATATGCTGCTTGCATCTAAGGTAGAAATTCACCTATGCACAGAGAGCTCCTACTCTCCAATTTGTCTCCTCACACACACAAAATAAACTGGGGCTGTTTTATTCTGACATGTACTGTGCTGAAATAAATAGCTAGAAAGGAAGACCTTAACTATTGGGGTGGAAGAAAGAAAGGACACTTGCTAGCAATAATAGATACATATGTGCCTAAAGAGGACTGGTGTGACTCTTACTAATAGAAGAATGAAGTCACTCAGCTGTGAAATGACTCATAATTAGGAAGACCTCATTCAAAACCCAGTTATAGCAAGATACTAGATAAGCAAATCAAAATCATCACTTCAGTTCTTTAAAGACAGATAGCATGCAGTATCCATCTGTTAAGTGATACCACCTGTTCTATCAACTCATTACATCGTCTGGAGTATTAAGCAGGAAAGTCAACTAAGTCAATCCATGTGCAAGAGGACCTTCATGGAGGGTGAGCAATTGTTCTCTGCTACCCCCCTATCTCATACCAGCAAGGAAGAAACAGGATAACTCCGAATGACTTTATCTGTCCCCTGTCAGAGTCCATCTCCACCTCTTGATTAATAACATAGGAGGCATTGAAAAAATACAGTCTATATAAAAATTGGGTTGTCCTTTATTATCAACCGTTATTAACCATTCATACCCAGAACAAAATGTAATGAAATTTTTCATGGTGTTCCTTTGAGGGAAGGTTAAAGTTTATGTGCCCAATCTGATCATCACCTCAAAATGCTCAGTTTGCCAGAACATGTTATTTCAGCTAAAGTCTAATATTAAGTTGCACTTTTGACCTGTGGTTGCCAATATATGCACATTTATACAAAATAACGTGGTTGCCATATACCCCCATTTACACAAAATACACATTTTAGTGTGTAAAGAATCTAGACTCCATGATTCAGATACCACTTTTATAGCTCGAAATTATTATCTTCATATTGATTTAACCCTTACCTTGCAGCAAGAAATCATAAGAAGAAAACATAATATGTTGTCTTGGCAAAAAATGGCAAAGGGTTGTTAGTAAATGTAAAATCAGAAAAATCTTCAGGAAAAGTCTGACATTTTTATCACAAATTAAAGAACATCTCAATGAGGTTTAATTCTTATAAATGTAAGGTGAAATTGCATATAAAGGTCACACACAGACCAAAATCTCTTCAGCGAGGACACAATTAAGTGGCATAATGCTGACATAAGTAGTGAATCCCAACTGCATAGCTGAGAAGTGACTTTTGTATCCTGATACCTGCTAAATACAAAGAATGAAAAAAAAAAACAACCCACTCCTTCTCATCATCAGAAAAGCTGACAAGGAAATCACTCTTCCAGGAACTAAGAGGCAGTGTGCCAGGCAATGTAACCTCTGCAAGAATGACTTATTGTATTGATGGTGTTTGATTAGGGAGGGTTGTAGTTACCTTAGTTAGCTTGACATTTTTAAATTTAAATCTCTAAATCTTCTGATTTATATTTAGTAAAATTAATAAGACAAAGATTATTTAATATGTCCTTCAATTATATTCATTCACTTTAGCTGGATAAGAGTCCATATACAGGCATAATATTTCTCTATCTGCACTCTGGTGTACTTACATAATAACAGAAGTCAACATTAATGTATAGGTAAAAGTGAGTTTTATTTCCCTTCAATTTTCATGTGCAGTTGTACATAGATTTTTTTCTTCATTTTTTTGGATAGTGACAAATAGGAATTATGATGAATTGAATAGGAAAGGAAAAAACCCCAAAAACAAACAAACAAAAAACTCTCCAAAAACAAACAAAAACCCCAAAAAACCTCAAAACAAACAAAAAACCCCCAAGAAACCCCCCCCTTAAAAAAAACACCAAGAAAAATGCAAAACCCAAAGGTTACTAAGCCCACTACCTTTCATTATAATGTCATTCCTTTAATAGAATATTTGTAACCCACTCATATGGTTATTAGGAGAGCTGTTTTATACTATTCAGGCCAATTTCATGTTACTGTTACAATTATGTATTATCCACAATACAACCAGAAATTCATTAGCACCTCCAACCAAATTTCAACTGACCTGTAGGGTCACCATGAAATCACAAACAACAAAGGTCCTCATCAAAACAAAAACTGGAAAAAAGTAATGAACAATGATGCTCTAAAGATCAGTTTATGCGCAAATAGTGAGTAAGATGAAGAGCACCATACTACAGAATTTGCTCAGATGGTCAGAACATGCTGCAAATAACATCAAGGTTATGGGTTCAAACCTTTATGGCCCATTCACTTGAGTTGGACTCAATGATTCTTGTGGGTCCCTTCCAATTCAGAATATTCTGTGATTCTGCTAGAAATTTTTGTCAGCCAACCATATGTTGTTGAAATCCCATCAAAATCCCAGTTTCGCCAGTTGTGAATTTATTCCGTAAAGCTGCTTTTATATTTTTAGTTTCTCTCTGAGACTAAGAGATGTGAAGTCTCTCAGTCAATACGGGTATTCAGGGTAAATTTTGCATTCTTGTAACACCTTGAGAGGCTGCCTAGAACAGAGACTAGACAGTGTTAAAGGAATAAAGTAGGTATTTATCAGAAAGACCTTCAAAGGATACACCTTGGGCAGTACAAGAGACTGGGCAAGGCTATACCAAAGATGGATGCCAGGTCCTGAGATTTCACACTTTGGTTCATTTACATATTGGTGTTAACTATCCAATTACAGCTTCAGGTTATGAAGCCCCATCCTCCCAGATTGCTCTCCTCATTTCACCGTGTAGTTTTTGGGTCTGAAGCTACAACCATGTCCTTGTTTCTTGGGCTGGAAAAGGATTTTTTGTCTAACTAAACTGTGAGGAGAACTTGCTAACACTTTATATGAAGTTCAGAGTTATATACTAATACAGTACAGAATCTGGAAAAGATGGAAGTTAAAACTTAAGGCATCACCTGAAAGACAGAATCATAAAATCATTGAGTGATTTAGGCTAGAAAAGATCTTCAAGATCATTGAGTCCAAACATAAACCTAACAGTGCCAAGTCCACCACTAAACCATGTCCCCAGGTGTCACAACTGTACATCTTTTAAACATCTCCAGGAATGATGACTCCATGGCAGCCGATTCCAAGCATTCCAGTAAAGGCATTTTTCCTAATAGCTAATCTAAAGGTCCCCTGGGGCCACTTGAGGCCATTTCGTCCTCTCCTGTCGCTTGTTACTTGGGAAAAAGAATGACTTCCACCCCACTACAACCTTTTTTCAGGCAGTCATAGAGCAATAAGGTCTCCCCTGAGCCTTCTTTTCTCCAGGCTAAACAACCCCTGTTCCCTCAGACCCTTCCCCAGATTTGTTGCTTCTCTTTGTTTACACTATGTTTAGGTTCCTGCCTGTAGTAATTCTCTGATATTTACACTAGGTATTTACTTGTCTTTGATAACATAAGTGTGTATTGGATTTTTGGCCTTAAACAACTTTATTTTGGCTACCACAACATTAATTTTTCATTATGTGGTTCTTCAGAAAGTTAATCCCCATCTAAGGAATTATGTGTATTTAGAATTTGTGCTTGTATGTAGGAACTGACCTTTAAGCAAATTAATGTGCTTTTGCAGTTTTTTGATTGGTTTCTTATTTTTGTTGTGACAATAAAATAATGTTGTTCTAAGTAATGTTTCTAAGTTCCTTTCTCTAGGTCATGACATCTGACATCTAGATTTTGCTTAAATTTTATGGACTCTTTCTCTCTGACAGATTAAGAAAGTCATTTCTCCTCTATGTCTACATAACTGAAATCTCTATCCATCTTCTTGTACCTTGATTACAGCAAATCTCTTCCTCAAACTTTATAAAATGTGGTGCTGCTCCATTCACTTCCATGTTTTAATGACAATACTTAAGAACCTGAATTAAAAAGGGGAAAAAAAAGAATAAATCTTATGCACAAAACTCCTCTTCCCTAAATGCCTGTCTTTGGATCTCTATAAGGTATTAGGCCCTTCTCACTTCACAAGGGCAGCAGAGCCAGCAGTGCAGTGTCCTACATCACAAGACCTACTTGCTGAGTAAATCTTCCAAGCAATAGCAAGAGCAGTCATGCTGCTCAGTGAAGGAGAGAGCAGGGGGAAGGGATGACAACAGCTGGAGTGAAATGCAATGCTGTTGCCTCTGCACGTATTTCAGGAGCTAGATATGGTTGTCAATTATCTTTATTTTGCCTGTACACGTCTGAGAGTAGCAGCTTTTTCCTGTCTAAAATATGTATACAAAGAGCAAGTCTATTTCCACACAAAAACTATTCTACCTCTGATGCATTTTCTAATTAGCTTCTATTCTGTAGTAGTTTTTCAGTGGAGCCTGAACTGCCAGCCTGCTGTGACTGAAACACACCCATAATCAAGGACATGCAATCCTTTTCTCAAGCAGCATTTTTTTAGTGGTATATACAGGATGCAGGATAATACCAAAATGGGTTGAGACCCTTTTAGAAACCCACATATATTGTGGTTTTCAAAAATTTCTCAGCTCAGTGGTCATAATGAACTCAGCCCCTTACTTCAGACTCACTGATTTTTTTCAAGAGAATCTGTTAGCTAAACCAAAGCCAAGAGACTCCGAAAAAGAATCAATGTCCTCTGTACATAACAGTTTTTGTTCCTTTGATAAAAAACTGTGAGCTTTTCATTAAGGTGAACTCCATTCTTGAAATACTAAGCATTTAGCATACTTCCTTTAAGTATGAGCTTACTTTCCAACAAATCTCTATTTTCACAAAACATGCCAGCAATAAAATGAGGTGCAGCTATTTCAAATTCCTTCACTACTGCTCTTCTCTGGCATATAGGGGCAGGCTGAATCTCTTCATAGCACTGGGATGTTCGTGGTCAATCCTGTTCTCAGGCTGCAGCCAAGCAGAAGGTTTTGTTCAGCATTTATCACTGTGATCTGTGACACTGGCTCTAGCTTTATCATATTTCAGAAGTCTATGTAGTTTCATATGGTTTAAGGTGAGAGGGGTCTATTAGATCATCTGCTCTGACCTCCCATATATCATAAACCATTAAGCTTCAACCACAAGCTCTTAAATTAAGCCCAAAGACTTTAGTTAGCACTTTGGTTCTCAGAAGACTAAGCTTTTTGCCAAAGGCAGACAGAAAATCGGAAAAAACAGATGCTACTAATCCAAACTCCTCTGCAATGCAGGACAATTGATTAAGTGAGATAAGTGATTTATACACACCTCCGGTATTAAGGCATTTACTGTAGGGACTAAAAATTGTGAAACATGAATTTAATACCTTGCTCTGCTTTCTGACTTCAGATAAGCCTCTTCCCCTTTTTTTTGCCACAGGTTCTAATTTCTCAAATAGTTGTAATTAAAATCTCCTTTCTCAAAGCTTGTTATTAGAATGTTCCTGAGGTAGAGTTATTAAGTACTTATATAAGCCTCTTGTCTTTTGGTAAGTAATGCTTAGACAGTAAAAGTCCAAGTAGCACAGTCCTTCAGTATAGAATTCCTGTTTACTATTCTGTTTCTTAATTCTGTTTCTTAATTCAAATCCTCTGCAGGCTTCCACAGGCTGCAAGGCAGTAAGGGCACAGTCCTCTGGTCTGCACCCTGCCTTTCCTGTCTGCAAATGATTCAGTTGACTAAAAAATGAGGTGGTTCATTCATCCACTCTAAATTAAAACCCCATAGGAAAGGGAAGAAAAACGCAGGTGGAAGATTGTTATTGGATTACTGATTTATAAGAGCAATTCAAGGTTACCAGCACAATTTCACCTTCTAGCAATCCATGCTGAAGAAAAAAGCTGGCACAAATTCAAAGTGCTGTTCTGCATACACCTTTGTTACAAAATGGCGGTCTACTTCTACAAGTAACTTTTAAAAATGTATATTAAACATATTTTCTACTGGAACAGTGAAACAGCTCAGAGAGTGTTGTAATTTTGCTGAAATTTTGTTTCAAAGGATCAAAAAGCTGATGATGATGACTGTCTTTAATCCTTTCTTCTGAAATTACTATTCACAGAATTGAAAGAGATCTACTAGGTTAGCAAATCCCAAACCATGCTGTCATAGGCAGACATGAACTGTCATCCTGTTCATTTTCTATTTATATTATTCTGTGTATTATAGTATAAAATAGAATTTAAATAAAAGTGATTAAACTGAAATTATTTTTTTTTAAATCCCTTCATATGAATTTTCAGATTTAGCTCCAATTCAGAAGAAAAAGACATTTCAAAAGCTTGAAATCATTCATGAAAAAAAAAAAAAAAGAGCCTTCAAAAAACTCTAATAAAAAGGCTTCTTATAAATGGCAGCCTTCTTGTAACATTTTTTCCACTGCTCCAAAAATTCTTTCAAGTAAATCTGACAGGGCAGCAAACAGGAAAAAGAATTGGTAACAAATAGTAAGTGCAGCTCCAACTGTTCATCTCAGAAGAGAAACCAGCAGAGAAACAGTGTGATAGTCTGGTACGAGCACTGCAATAAAAGCACAAAAGCCAACTCAGCAGGGTACACACCATCTCCATTCATGCCTAGGTTAGTTCCATGCAGAAATCCTTGCACACAGGAGTCAGAACATGCTCCCTTCTCTATGTCCACACTGCATCTCACCGTTTCTGCATGCCACACATTTTAGACTACAAGCTGTTCTTTTATGCTAAATTGCAACTCCACCATACAGATTTGTTCAAAAAACTCACTGCATTTAAGATCAACCAAACTTGCTTTTAAGCCACAGGGGGTAGCATGTTTACCATATGGATGCCAAAGCTTTTAAGTTGTGGCGTTCAAAGCACTCACAACTGCAGTAAATATATAGCATTATTCTTTTTTTTTCCTTTTGTCTTTCTTCATTTTATTCTTCTATTTCTATCACCATGCAACACTGCTGAGAAAAGTATTGCTAAAGTAATGGGCAATGAATGAAGGGGAAAGCGAGCAGGTGTAAAATCTAATTTGTTGGTGGATGACAATTTATGTATGAATAGAATGGTTTATGTCTTTTTCTTTGCAAAGAATTTTGAATTCTATAATTTAGGAATGTAACTCTTGATCAAAAGAGTGAACCATAACTGGAATATATAGAAACACCTTGGACTATATTGCTTTATGATTAGATTTGAACTCTACTATGAAAAGAGAAGTAATTATCCAATTGTTTGATACAGAAATCAAATGCAGAAATTACTGTATGTCCCTGCAATCACAGTCAAAGTCTCCTGGGGTTTTTTGGCTTTTTTTCATTAACAGTGTGCTTAAATTCTGAAGCTCCTGGATATCAAAGATAAGAATTATACATTATGAGACATTTTAGTGTCAGTGTTAAACTAACACATCTAAATCCATTTTGCTTCCCAAAGTAATTTTCAATAAGTAACTTTGTCTTCAATTATATATTCATATGGGAATCTCATTTTACATTTTATTCATCAACAAAAGAGATAAAAGCAGTTAGAAAATACTTGATAGTAGAGCTTTACTGCAATAGTAAATCATACCTCTACTATAAAAGTTGAGAGAAGCATTATGTGAGGTTGTGTTACACTCCAGAATTTTATAGCCTTGAAAAGAATCAGCAATAAATTTGAATAAGGCTGAGAAGGAAAGCAGCTGGAGATGCAAAAGAGAACTGACACCTTTATACTGTACTTCTATTTACCATCTATCTGTCATTTTTTATCTCCACATCTTGAGATTAGAAATCTCTTTTTGCATAGGTAAAATGTCAGTGACAACTTTTTATTTTAACGTTTTAGTCTGTCAATGACACCTTGTTTTAATAACTTTCAAAGAACTACTGATTATTCTATTTCTTACTTGGTAGAATGAGAAATACAGAAGGGGAAATGATTGCAGATGAAATATTCTATACTCATTTCTTTTTAGTATTTAAAACTATTGCATGTTAAAAGAGTAATGAACATCTTGGGATTGTTTGCTATAAACTTTCTAAATTAATATAGGTTACTTCAATTACAACATTTACATATAAAATAGAATGGATACCTTGTATGCATCCATGTTTTAGATGCTGCAAATTCCACTCATTATTATAAGAAACACAGAAACTAAAATCTGAGGATAACAAAATGCTTGATATTGACTTCTTGTTTTGCTTTTCAAGGGGTGAGGTAGTAGCAACAGCTTTGAGATAATGATAGTAAGTAATTTAAAAATCTAATCCTGAGCCAAACTATAGACTTAATCCCCTTCTCAGTAGTTCCAGGTCTAGTATGGAATTTAATAAAAGATGTAGATACCTTTGTAGCTAAGGGTCAGTAATTTTTTCCCCCTAAATTTCTAATTTCACAGACTTCTGAGCTAAATATATTCTCACAAATGCACCTGTGGGTGTTCACAGAGGACTAGAAAATTCATGGCATAATACAAAGCCTTTCCTTTGCACTTCCCACTGAATCATGCTACTTTAGAAATTAAATTTTAAAAAGCTATTCAATAAATTTATTGTCTTTTTAAAATTATTAAAGCAAACACAACTTTGAATCACTTTTTTCATCATTTTTAGCGAGAAAAAAATTCCCCACTCCATATGAATGAAAAAATACCAAGTTTGCAAACATTTTCTACAGCCATCTTTGTTGTATATTTAGGACTTTTATATAGAAGCATGTCCCACTACTGTTTTTCCATTAACTATTCTAAAATATTAGGAAATTGAAAAGGTGGATAGTATTTTGTGTCATTTTCTAGTAGGTTTAACATTCAGAACCTTTTGTGGGCTATAATTTGAGACATTTTCACCTAATTTATAATGAAGTTATATTTTAAGATGTTGATTAGGAAAATAAATTGTCTAATTGTCTGGAAGTGATGAAAAAAATTAATTAATTTAAAAATTATGAATTTGAAAATACTGGACGTCAATTACATGTGGCTTATTCCACATGAATTTGAATAAATAGTAAATTCTGTGCACAAGAAATGAAAACACTTTCCTTGCCTAACCAACCCCTAGTGTGCACCTCTTACCTTAACAGTTTTAATAGGGATGACATTAATATATAAGTGATGATGACAATAATATAACTGTGACTTCAACATCAGCCATAGCTGAGGGGGGTTGTTAGTAGATAATACACTTTCCCAAAATCAAAAGACAAAATCTAAGAGAGTCCTTCAAATCCTTCTTAACCATACACAAAATCATTACAAATTCTTAAAATATATGCTTCATTTTTTTTTTTTTAAATTCTAGTTACATCTAGAAAGTGTTCATTTTCCATTTCTGATAATAATCTGGACTAAAATATACTTGACAAAATACTTCATCATTTCACAGCCATTATATTTGTGTCTGCACAGAAATTGTGTATTTATATGTCTTTTTAGACATGGATATACCATACTTCAGAAATTTCCACAAAGAGTTTATATTACACAAAATAGTCATAAATATCTATATTTGTGTGTCATTATGGAGGGAATGTACTGAAATTACAGTTTGGGGTTCTGTAAAAAGGTGCGTGTGCCTCTGTGTGTGTGTATGTGTGTGTATGTGTTTCTTTTCTTATTACAAAATATTACCAAAATAAAATACATAGAAAAGAGTAACAGCCTGCATTACTTTAACCCTCAGCTAGAAATCTATTTGTCAAAAATTAATGAAAAAAAAGTTTATGATGCGATTGTATTTAAATACAAATATATCTAAATTCGGTCAGGGTAAGCAGCCTATGGATGTGCCTATATCTTTCTGCTTCATCAGACAATTATAAGGTGTCTGATTTTTCAGACAGTTAAATCTATTAAAGTCTAGCTCTCTGCCAACAGTGCACTTGGCATGCATCCACATGATGTAATTTTATAGATAACTGGATTTTTGTGTGGTTGGTATTTTCAAAAAAATCAAATTTACTAATATAGATTAAAAAAAAAAAAGAAAAAAGTGAAAATATCCTTGTATTGAATGCTCCACTTATAAATCTGGCATCTCACTGAACCAGTGTTTTAAAAGACTGTAGAATGTCAAGAAAAATAGGTTTGTTTTTTTTCAATCCTGAGGGAAAAAAGTATGCAAGTTGTCAATCTTCTATTTTTAATAGCAAGTCCTGAATGTTCTAAATTAATTTATACATTTTTGCGACCACATGTCTGCTGTTACTGTCAAAACGGATTCAGGTCCTCCAAATTTTCAGAAGTCTTAGCTGTGACACTGTAAAGTGTTAACCCTTTCAGCAAGTAAGTGAGGAACACCTGTACATGGACCTCTAATAAAGAGTCTTCTTGATTAAAAGACCGGGAGAAAAGCCTCAAACAACTGAAAGATAGGGTGGCAGGGTAACACAGGTCTGTGGCCTTCTTTCAGTGAACTTGGTGGGGGGTTTGACTATACAAAACTGCAATGTGAGAAGCTGAAGTTAGCTTTTCTTTCAGCTGAGCTCTTTGATGATACTCAGATACAGCTGTCAAAAGTTCAGAGAATGGCATGATCAATGTATTTCGGTCTCAAAATTTAAAATCAGATAAGTTGAAATTAGACATCCTGGATAACTTACCCTTAACTTTTTATTCAGTTATTTATAACAAACAGTTACAGAGAGAAACAGGCATCTGTACAGATCAGTAAACCTACTGATTTCCTTTGGCCACAGAAAGATGAGTGTTCTAAGATGTGAGACTTGGATGTTTTAAATGAGGTAGAATAAATCTTTTTCCTAAGAAGAAAATTCAGCTTGCTGACCTTTCCAAACCACTTGCTGGCTAAAGACTTGAAGCAGTGGTGTTAGCAGTGAAAAGCATATCTGTTGCTTTAGATTAAAAATCACTTAATTCAAATGCCTTTAATTCAACATTATGTTAACATTAATTTGAATTTAAATTAAATTCATAACATTTGATGCTTACTTATGAAACCAGAGACATAAAATTGCATGCAGAGCTATAGTATACATACAATGCACTCAACTAAGAGAATAACTCTTCTGACATGTAAATAAAAATAGATATTACATATTTATACTAATCTCACAAAAAATATTAAGGATTGATGTTTTTAACCCCTTTCCAAAGGTTCCAACAATCTTCTGGAAATAAAAAAATACACCATTTTGTTGATATTCAGTGTGTGAACCAAACATATGCAGGTAACACCGAGATGACCGCAATTAACAGCTGAAGCTTACTCCATCTTAGCAGGGGCAAAAAGGGCTCCACCATTCCTGGCTCACATACCAAAAAAAGTTCTGGAGCAGGCACAATTCTTTATCAGGAAGTTTTACAATCTCCAAGTTTTTTGTCTCACACCCCTCTTTATTGCACAGGCTCAGACCTCTGAAGAAGGTTTTCTAGGTCTTTTACAGCATTCTGTTACCTTCTACAGAAATTCCACTTCCCAAGAAAAATAGAAAACAATGTGACATTTCCCAGACTGAATGTTCTTAGCATCCCCCAGATGCAAGGTCATCTTGAGCAAAAAAACAATTCTAAAACCAACGCCCTCTCCTGGCTAGTCTTTCATTTTTAAACCTTTCAGCCCCATATTCAGCATTCACGAATGGAAAGGACTTTTAATCCGCAGCCATTAATATCAACAACATGAGAGCATATCAAAGAAGTTAGTTGAATATGGTCATTTCTAGGTTTTAATATTGTTCTCTGAATATGCCTCATTTGTCTTCTAGACCTACAGTGCTACAAGCCAATCACAAAAATGCATAGATCAATTATCTTAACTGGGTTATGCCATGCGGTCATCACTTACTGGTAAATCTTCAACACAGTGCTGATATTTTGTGTTAAATTCAGTTCTGGTGAGCCATTTACTACAGCAACCTCACAATTTTGATTCATTCTACCATGCAACTTGAAGCACAGAAGCGAGACCTAAACTAAGAGTCTATTTAATCCAGTCTATCAACCTGGGTCCCTCAATTAGCTGCTAGAAATGAAAGCATGAACCTTCAATTTGTTGTAATGGCAACCCAGATTTATCTTTTTGCAGGGCTGGATTCATGCAGAAGGATATCATCCATGTATGATCAAGCACCTGGGAATTTGGCTTTTAGAGATTTTTCTAGTCTCTGCAAATAGTGTGAAAAGAATAACTCCAAAATTTACCACATTACCTTTTAATAACTCTTATGAAAAAAACAAACAAACAAAAAAATTACATTGAACAGTTACATGAGAGATAGATACAACAGATGTGGCTTTGGATTATACAAATATGTACAGCTATGTATATTTTTCAATAGCCCTGGAGAACCAGTTATGAAGTACAACTACACACACATCCTGAGAAGAAAACACTCAGAGTATGCACATGCTTTCAGGTGCTGTAGCACTCGAGAAAACTCCTTTACTTTAAAGGGAGGTTTGACTAAATAAATAACTGCTCTAGCCATGTTTTTTCTGTGGGACACATCCATAAAATAAGACCGTACTATTGATTATAATTTCATTTATAATGTCATTTTAATGACATTTGAAAAGCTTTTGTAGCTCACTAAATGAGCTGCTTGGACTCCTTTTCTGCCTGGTTAGTGACTACCAGCAAGTAACAGCGTACAGCAGGGATAGTTTAATTACTGCCAGAACCAAAGGTCACCTAATTCCAGGCAATGCAAATAGACTAATTATATTGTCTTCCAGACATGTGTCAATCAGCAAAAACAACAAATAGCAGATAAAGCAGTCCTATACCAGCATAATAAACTAG
>JAWWMU010000001.1:61574647-61653221 GCA_035048155.1 Cinnycerthia olivascens
CCGGCTGCCCACGGGCTGCAGATGGAGCTGTTGACAAAACAGTTCAGAGCGCCGGAGAGGAGCGGGGATGGCGCGGGGATGGCGCGGGGATGGCGCGGGAATGGCGCGGGGATGGCGCGGGAATGGCGCGGGGATGGCGCGGGAATGGCGCGGGAATGGCGCGGGAATGGCGCGGGAATGGCGCGGGGATGGCGCGGGGATGGCGCGGAGCGCACGGAGCGCGGCTCCCTCTCTGCCGCTGCCCTGCTCCGGCAGGACCGCGCTTGCTGTCATTTATAGTGCCGTGGCATGAGCTCCTATATTGCTTCAGAGCGTCTCTGCACAGCTGAGAGAGTGTTGTACCAAACCTCCTCACTTCAGAAAGCCAGCGCAAGGCCACCTAGCTCACATTCAATATGTCCTTAAGTTATGAAAAGTACAATGACAACTCTGGACTAAGGTTATTTTTAAGGGGCTAAAAATTTAAATCAGAAATACGTGAGATACACAGACAGAGAGAGAACTATAAACAAAGCATCGATGCTTCTGTTATCAGTATTAACTCCCTTTGGAAAAGAACTTTTGTGTTCAAAAAACCCCAAATATAGTTGGTTTTTACACAAGGATGTACTACACATACCCATAAAAATTGTATTTATGAAGTAAATATTTGTGCATCAGAACATGAAATGTGCAAGTAGTATTGATAGGAAAGGTGTAACAGGATCAAATTCACACTGTTTAACTGTATATTGCCACTTATTACAGCTGTACAAATAGCACTGTGAAGACTGACTGCTATAGCACAACAGTTTATTTTGCACTTGAAATTTCTGATAAATATTGCCTGGAGATCTCTGCAGGGAGCAAACAGAATCCCAGCTGTTATATTTACTGGCAAGGAAGTTAATTCAACCTTCCTTTGGACAATTCAAATTAAAGCACTGGGTCATAATTATGCATCAAGCAAGAATGATGACACAGATGATCTTTGTGTTCTCATGCAACTGAAAAAAGCTATGTTGTAATTAGCATTGCAAGCATGATAAAGTGTTGCAGCAGCTTTGAAACTCCTCATACTTTAGTTTGAACAGATAAGTGCAAAGAATAATAATTGCCTAATCTGAATCAAAGGTTTGAATTAAAATTCACAAGTCTGGAGATTAAGCTGGATTTTCTTATTTAGTTAGCTACAATGCTGAAAATATGCAGTCAAATTCCATTCCCATTTACTGTAAGTTTTTTTTCAGTATAA
Source organism: Cinnycerthia olivascens (assembly GCA_035048155.1). NCBI lineage: Eukaryota > Metazoa > Chordata > Aves > Passeriformes > Certhiidae > Cinnycerthia > Cinnycerthia olivascens. Next base: position 61,575,882 of record JAWWMU010000001.1, read on the forward strand.
GCGAGAAAGTGTGGTCTATTAAAATTCTTGTCTACTACTTCATTAAAAGCTTATGAAACCAAATTTCAAACTCATTCTGCTGCAAGATGCATATGTCAGAGTGGCACTGCCCCGTTATGATTGTTTTTTAAATTACACTCAAGTATATGATACACATTCTTCAGACACTCTGAGCATAAGCACCATCCCCAAAAGCTAAAATTATATCACACACTGCATGTGACTTAGTGAGTCAGTACAGAAAAACATACAAAAAGGATGAATTTATAGAAAGTATTTTACTAGAAAATATAGGAGAGTTAATGTGCAATAGTAAACATAGCAATCATTTATTCCCGTCTTTCTTGCATTTATTCTGTAGCACCTAAATTATATTACTGTACATGCTTGTTTTCGTGCTTGTCATTTTTGTTTTGTTGTTTTGGTTTTTTTTAAACTGGATGAAAAATGTTGGTCTTTGCATAGCATTAGCATTTAAATAGCCCTTTAACTATTTGGTGTTCAGACCACAGTAATCTCCTTAAGATTCAAGTATATCAAAGTATATTAAAAGCCTCTGATATGTTTACACAATATTTAACTCTTTCACACCTGTAGAAGTTTTGAATTCATAGAATTATAGAATGGGTTGGGTCAAAACAGACCCTAGAGTTCCTCTTGTTCCAATCCTCCTGCCATGGGCAGGGACACCTTCCACTAGGCTGGGTTGCTCAGAGCTCCATCCAGCTTGGTCTTGAACACTTTCAGCATCCACAGCTTCTCTGGGCAGCCTGTTCCAGTACCTCACCCCCCTTACAGTAAAGAATTTCTTCCTTATATCTTTATGAGAGGCATGCAGCTTACAGGAGATATTTTATATTGCATTCCAGAACTTCTATAGAAGATAAAAAATTGAGAAGTTTTGAAAAGTTCTAGAATATAAAAGAAAACCAGAAATCTACAAAGAACCTTACACATGCCTTGCAGGATTTTACAAGAAACCTTCAAAACAGGCACCATTCGATGTCTCATTTTTGAGAAATCCAAAGTCATTGGATCTCCAAGAGAAATCTCATGTGGAAATGACAATACTTTTACAAAATCCAAATGTTGACTCAGCCTCTGGACCATGATCAGTCTCTAAAATTTTTAAAAATGCAGTTTGATGAGATGTAGGCACTGAAGAAAGTGATAGATTTCATATAAAAATTGAGTAAAAAGTTTGGAGTCAGTATTACTGTAGTAAAATAATATCCTACTTGACCAGGGTAGCCCAGTTTTAAAATGTGAACATTCTTCTGCTGAAAGTCTGCTCTCCTTTCTAAGTTGTTATATTCCTATTCATCACTAATTTCTCATCTCAACAAGTCTACACATGTGTGTTAAGACTACTGTGTTTAACACAGGTGGCTACAATGAATTCAGCTGTGAAGGTATAATCATATTGTTTTAGTTTAATTAAGCAAAATTTTTACCCGAGTATATTAAAATAAATTACTTGACTGCCAACAATTTACAGGTATATTTTGTGAGATCTTAGCCCTGTTGGACTTGACATTTGTCTCTGTATTTTCACTTATTTTATTAAAATTTTAATTTTTTTAATACAATAAAATTACTAGTTTTTACAGTTACACTCCATATGATGATCCATAATTAGAAAGTAAAATTTTAAAACTCTAAGAATCTAAGATAAACCAGAAATTATTGCAAGACATTATTAGCAGGAGTAGGATATATTTGTTGTATAAATAATGAATATTACAATGATTACTGATATAGTTTCCTGATAATTACACCAAATACTACTAAATAATAGCGCACCAAATAGTTAAGATCCATCAGTTTTCGCTTGATTCAGAATATATTCAGACACAATTCAAAGGAACGTGTATCAAATTGAACACGGAAAAGTCATTTGAGGTGTAAATGATATCTATTAAAATGCAGTGCTGGTTAAACGTGGGATGAGGATTGACAGAGCTCATAATAAGAATCCAAGGGAAATGAGGTAGCTGAGTAAGAAGCAGGTGTTCTCTGAGCCAGGAACTCAAACACACAGGTGTTTGAGAAACATCACACTCCCTCCAGTGATCTCAAGGGCCTCACCTTTATGTGCCACTCAGAATAGCAGCATTCCTGCAGTTTCTCCACTGCAGCCCCCCACCCCCAATTTTTTTTTATGGTACTATCTTATGCAAAATTATTTATGAAAGGATGTCACACTGGCTATCTTCTACATTTTTCTGCTCTGTTGTGTGTAAAGTGGAAAAAAAGGAATTTAACTGTTTTTCTAGCAAATGAAAGAACATACAAAATAAATGAGAAACTTGCAATAGGAAGTCAATGAGAAGTCTAAAGTGAATCCTGTTGAATTTGGCACGAATGAAGATTACTGAATTTTTTAAGGAATTAGTGCTAATTATCCTGTGTTCCCATTTACTAATCCAAGCCTGTATTTACGTAGTCATTCTCAACTGACAAAAAGCATGCTCTTTATAAATGAATCTTTAAGCAATGAAAAAGAGCATCAGCTTAATAATAAAACGCAATAAGTCAAATCATCAAGTACATGAGCAGTGAAGAGAGCCTATAATGTTGAAACTATAACTTAATTTTCGAGAAGAACTATTCAATCTTGTCTTGGGAGCAGGGAGAAGGGAGACATCTGATCTGAATTTTAAATAAAATTCTACAATGGCAAACTACCTATTCACACTAATTTTGTTTCTATTTCACATCTACCCATTTTTCTCTTCTTTTTTTTTAGAATAATAACAGAAAAAATAAACAAAACAAGATGGCAAATTTCATAGCTATTCTAACCCTATCAATTTTAAACTCATATAAGCTCTGGTAAAGCCATGCATCAGCTCCTACTGCGCAATGGCTTTTTTTGTACAGTTTGACTATGTGATGAAAGAAACTAGTTGACATGCACTTACCGTATTAAGCCCTGGCACCTGCATTGCAGACACTAATCAAAGTGCTCCTTCAGAGGGGTGAAAGAATCGCCATTTGTAACGCAATAATTAGGCTGGGTAGAAGGGCCTGAAAAGTAAATCAATCTCATCTGCTCTCTAAATCTGACACCATTCTCTAGGCAGATTGTTAACATAATGAGACAGAAGCCTACAAGAGGTCCCATAAAAGACCTATGTCTTTTTTTTTTTTTTCCTTCTTTCTTTATACTTGCAATGTTACTAAGAGCATAATTACACACAAACCTACCCTAAGTTACTGGCATAAAAGCAGCTATTTCTAAGAAGCTCATCAAAAATAAGTTGGCAGAACAGACGGGCTATATAACACAGCAGCAGGCTGACTCAATTTGCCCAACTGGATGAAGATTATTTTAACCTATTCCCTACTAAAAATTATCATGATTATGTCTGACAGAGAAAAGTAATAAGTTTCTATAATATGGCAATAAAATAATTTTGGGGAATTAATCTGATTCTTGGTTCACACTAGGCAAATGAAGAATAATTCTGCTGAAATCAATACTATTATCAAAATTGTGTGAGGAAAGAATTACATCCAGTGTGATCACTGTGATTTTTAAAACAGGAAACCAGTAACAAAATAGAAACATTAGTGGTAAAGTTTTTAAGAAGACAACTTTTCATGTACAGCACCTCAAATTTCAAGAGTTTAATCTTATTTAATAGACAAAAATAAGAAATTCCATTTTCCTTAGTAAAAAAGTTGCACTTTAGTTGATGCTTTGCAGTACCAAAAGCTTAGGAATCTTTGTAACAGAAAACCCTTTACAGTTGTAAATAGTTATGTCAAAAATCATATAAAAATATATAATATAAAAATCAAAATCAACTATACTGCAAGTGGTGGAATTCAGTAAGCAGATCTTCATGTAAAACAATAAAATGAACAGGATGAATCTTTCTTCTTTCACAGTCAAACATATTAGTCATTATTTTTACTCATATAACATTATTTAATTTAATCACTCCCTTTTAGAGACTCTGAGTGTGCAGCTGGATAATACAGTATTGTCTGTGATAAACAGGTGTAAGCTTTGCACTAATTCTGCAAAGCCTCTCAACTGAGGCTTGTCAGGAGTGCTTTTTCTGAGATTTTCTGGACCTGAAACTCTGTTTTACTTGCATGAGCTGTGACAACAGATCCTCTTATTGGACAGGTGGCTACAGCTAACCTGTGTTACTTTTGTTTGTCTTTGTATGGTAGAACCATATTTTTGCACAGATAGCAGTAACAAGCGATTATTCTACATGGAATGAGATATTTATGACTCCACCATCATGATGATGTAGAGAATTATTGGCTTATAATGGCAACAGCAGTCGAGAATTGTGGACAGAGTATCTATCACTGAGGACTTCTAAATTTAACTTATACAAGATATGCAATTAAACTATGTGCTTTCTAGTGGTTTGGGGCTTTTTTTTTTCATCTGTACATTATGCTGATACTTTAAAATACCCTCAAACTTCAGGATACTCAATGTGACCAACTAAGGCTTCTAAAGATCACTCAATAATTACTAAATTCTTGAAATACAAATTTCATACATATTTCATAAGCACCTACATTCTCAATTAAAAAAAAATAACCTCTTAGACTTTTTAAATGTCTAGAAGTTATATTTCAATGCAAGCTAGCCAGTTTGTCTTCTTTTACAGTTATGAGAGGAGCATGACTTCTGTGATCTGCCTGAGTGATCTCAAAATTAGATTAATTGTGGTTGGTAGGCACCTACTTCTTCACATGGATTGGGTCATTTGGCTCACATCAGAATGTCTAAACTCAGGTAAAGAAACTTCAAAGGAAAGTAATAAAGGAGCAGTGTAGGGTTAACAGACTGTCTGCAACCTTTTACTAGAGTCACAAATTTTGGAAAGTTTATTTATACACAGGATACATAAAACAAACTTTGAAATCAAAAATTTTCATGGATTCTCTGCTGTGTCTGAATCCATTGGTTTAAAACAATCTCTTACTCTGCTTCTGCTTCTTTTATGATATTATACCTTCCCATTCTAATCTGTTTTGTTTTAGTTTATTTTGTTTTGTTGTGTTGGGGTCTTTTAGTTCAGAAATTTTGCCTTGCAAGAGAGGAAAGGATCTATTCCTGGAATGGCTGCCCAGCACATGAAAGCTATTAACAGCACACAGAAGCTGTATGGAGTCATTCAATATGACGGGGAAAATTGAATTGAAAACTGACTTCAGTCTGAACCCTGAATAAGCATTACTTGGCAAGGACAATGCAGATTCAGTGCAGTAAAACAACTGATTTGGCTACGTTAGATAAAGTTTTTAAAACTACATGTTGCGGAAATAACAAAGTTTCTCTATTACAACACCATTACAAATGTTCATCATTGCTTTAACCAGAAAAGCAACACAAACAGAATTGCTTTTATACTATTTATAAGATTTAACAGAACACACTGTTTTAGTTACATTAAGAAACAGCAGATTTGACAGTCTGTTTAAGCAATTTGAATTTTTTTTTTTAAACTGGTCAAAATGGAAATCACGTTGGGGGTTTTTCCACGTAAGACTAAGGGCTTTTTTCTTAGAAGTAAAGCTTTGCAATGGACTTTCAAAATTGTTAGAAGTATCTGTATCATATAATGTTACACAGCACTTAAAAATACATTCTAAAACTTGCAGTTTGGAGAACATGCATGTTTATTGAATACTTCAAATGAATGCAAGGTTGTAAGTTGTGCTGATCTTGTTTTCATGTGATAATATGCAGAAAATAAGGCCAAAGTGATCAGCATGAACAAGGTTTTGACTTTTATAAGAATGCTTAACTGAATTATCAGGGGAAAAAATATTTCAAATTTATTTTTTAAGAAAGAAAATTAAAACGATTTTAATGAAAACACTATGAACATAAAAAGTCTACAAAGAAAATGACTTGCATCCTAGTGTAGTGCAAATCTCCCCTGTCTGGATGGTTGGCACGTAACAAGCTAGGAACTTCAAGAGCAATCAAAATCCCTTTAGAATTTAAAAACTCCATAATTAAGGTAAAAATTTTTTCTTAATACCATTGCAAAACTCTTATCTGTAGAGCTGATCTTTACTGCACTTTTTATGCTCTTTTGTCTACTGCCTAAAAGTTGCTTATGCCATGGATGCAAAACAGGAGCAATCTCCCAGCTACTTCCATGGCTTAACATTGACCAGCAGCACCTGGCTGAACATTGGCATCTAACCAGAGCAATCTCAACAATTCTCAGTATATCGGATGAAATTCAACTTTTACTGCCCTAAGTATGACAAACGTTTTGCTCAACCTGCAACAGAGGTAAGGGCAAATCTTTAAGAAAGACAAAATAAAAGCAGCTCTGGTTTGCTTGCCACCATTAAGAGTGAGGGAAGCGAAAACTGCTGGTAGGTGAAGCCTGATATCCAGCACAAACACCTCCCCCTCTGATGTGCACACAAGCCTTTTGGCAGCTACAGCCAGGCTGTTTTTCAAGGTTCCACAGTTTCAAAAATAGTACAGCTACAGATATTTCGCTGTTCCTCTCCTTTCACACCTGCAGTTTCAGAGAGAAACAGGAGCAGGAGTTGTTTACAGCATTTTTAATTTTTTTTTTTACTTTTTGTCCCTAGCTGCAATTCTGAGGGGGGTTTAGACAGAGATTTAAGAAAAGAACCCAACTGTGTCTATTCTAGCAGCTTAAAAGAGAAAATTGCACATCTTTTTGAAAATCCTGATTCAGTATCTTTGTTTTTTTTCCCAGATAAACTGATGCTGCAGCAGCTGACTAAAAACATTAATGAGCTGTGTCCATTTTAATTGTTTCAGACTAGCAATTTCCCCTGTAGTTTGAAGGTCTTTGAGAGCACAAAAAAATCCAGTGGGAGGCCAAGTTCTGTCCCTTGACTTCAGACAGTTAATATAGAATAACATCTCTGACAGTAGCCCAGGTATTCATGATTTACATTTATGTAACTGCAAATAAGGATGTTGACAATTTATTTCAATTGAGCTGAAGAAAAAGAAAAAAAAGTCATATCCAATACAATAAAAGGCTAAGTCAGCTCAACTTTTTTTTTTTTAGGGTTTTTTTTGTTTGTTTGTTTGTTTGTTTGTTTGTTTTGATTTGTTTTTTGTTATTTTTGGGTTTGGGTTTTTTTAGTTTATCAAATGAAAACACATCCCTGAAGAAATAAGGACCTAGGAAACATGACTCTGAATAGAGATATGTCTTATTTTGGGGTCAAACTTTGAACAGTGGTTTTTGGTTACTCAGAAGCCAAGTGACTGTGCAGTAAGTTGAATAACCTATAAAAAGATTATTTTCAATAGCATTTTGAGATTAAAAAGTGTGTCAGAAATGCATCGGAGCCTACCAAAAATTGCAAGGCCTTCATATAGATTAAAGACCTAAAACACCGTGGATACATTAGGCTAAAGGCTACATTTGAGAATTATGTGCAGGTATTAGACATACATAATCCTCCCAAAAGTTTTGTGTGACAGTCTAAGCTGCTGATTTTGACAAAAGGAGTGGAAAGCGTTATGTTGGAACCTCCTGTTCCTACTGACTCTTGCTGACATATTGTTAATGTCTCATTTGTAAATTTTCTAGAGAGACAACCTAATTTGAAAGGTGTGGCAATATGAGAAATAACATTATCTGCTAAAATTGTGTTAGCTAAAGGCCAGGAAGCTTCAAGAGGCCCACAGAAAAGGGTCTGCTGCCTGCATTTGCATTTTGTAGCTCAGAGTTCACCTCAAAAATAATAAGAGGGAAAGACAAGAACTGTATACTATCACAGACATATTTTTACTGGATTAAAAGCAGACCTTCAGAAATCCACTCAATATACCTGGAAGTTAACATCACAAAAGAGTAATGACAGAGTTTAAAGGAGCAAGTGGTACCAAGATGTCCAGAGCTTTATGGCAGCAGTCCCTCCAAGGCAGCAGGCCATGGGCAGTGCCTCAGTAACCAGCATAGGCCCAGTTATCTCTGGCTTTAATTGACACTACAGGACTTCATGAAATTAGTCACCTTGGAGATGAATCTCTCACTTTTACATGCTAATGTGCTCCCTTTGGTGCTCCCTGTGTTCTGTTCTGGGTTTCAGGAAAACCTTTTATCAGAGTCATTGTTTTTAACAGATAAAATAAAGAGACAATCAAGGCAAAACTGACCTTCAAAAGAAATTAAATTAAAAGAGAAGCAGCTAATAAATTGGAAAACTTCTAATTGCAAATTAACCCCTGACTCATCTTAGCTTTCATACCACTTAATTCTCTTCACACCTGTAAAGAGGAAATAGCCATCACTCTTCCTAGCCAGCATTAGTTTCCATCTCAGAATACAATGGGAGAATATGGGTCCAGTTACTAAACAGCGATAATAAACCCACCTTAATTGCTTCAATTAGATCATCCACAGGGAATCACTTTACACAACCTATAGGGATTAACAGGCTCTTCATGAAACACTACGAACCATTACACAGGGATGAGTAACCATCAAGAGCTGGCGGAGGAACAAAGTTGCTTTCTATAATCAGTTGTCTCAGTTACTCTCCGTACTCATCTGCGGGGAGGATTTATTCTTCACCCAAGTACAAATACCCAACCAAGACAAGTCAGAGGCAGATTCCTGTAAAGACATCCCTGAGGATCACATTAATGTTAAGCCCAAAAGTAAATGTAGTCTCATCATACTGAATGTGTCACAAGACCAGGCATTTAGCATTTTGACACCATCTTTGCTCAGCCTGTGTGCCTTGCCCTTTTCAAATTGTGTTCGCCTTCTCTTTTTTGAGAGGTGTTTATTTGGCATAGCAAGAGAGTCAGTGTAAGTACAGGAAATCAAAAGGATCAATGTTCATAGAAAGTGTAATACAGTGTAAGTATTTCTTTTAATGGACAAATATTTAAACTGGTTTTGATTCTATTTGATCTTTTTTGTGAACATGATATTTTAAAGTTACATCTATTTGTAATGAGAAGACAAGAAAGAAAAGAGTAAACAGTGCTTCCCATGTGGGAACTTCTGTATGTGGCTAGGCACATGCATATGAATTTAACGCACACACATATTTATTGAAGACTATACATGCACACAGAAGGATGGTATGAAAAAAAATGTGTTAAAATTTCAAATACCTTGGTGTAGCAAACTAATTCTAGAATTATTTTCTGGGCATCACATTAAAGTGGGAAGGATGCAAACTCCTGAATACAGAAAATTGCCTTACAGCTAAAACTCTGGCACCTGCCTACTCTAGTGAGACCATGCAGGACTCCATATGCTTCAGTGAAACAAAGTTTGTAGGCTGAAACTTGCCCCACAACTAAATTTATGTTGGTTGGGTTGAGAAGTCGATTATAATTCCACAAAATGACAAAGTAGAAGCTGTCTTGTCATAACTTAAGAGGTCACAGTATATTCTGGGGTGTGATCAAAAGTGAGACAGAATATTTTAGCCATAAGAAAATCCCCAGGGCTTTTTAATTTTGCCGTAAGTCTGGATGAGCTGATTGACTATAACATTTGACAACTTATACCATTTCAGGAAAAGAAGGCTTATTCTAAAGTCATGGATTTGTGACGAAAGCCTTCTAAGTTCTGATTGCAAATGATACAATTGATCTTTAACTGCATCTCATTCACAAGCATTTGACGTAGCATATAAAATAGCTTTGGGATCTTTTCTGTCCACCTTTTTCTGCTACTTGACCCTTCCTACATGTCACTTACACTGGGCTTCTTTGACAAATTGAAGCTGCAAACAAACAGTATCTTCGTAAAGAATATTTAATGAAGTATGAAAATACCATAAAATGTTTTTCTGATAACATGCTCCTCTTCTCAGAGGCTAGAAACAAAGACATCTAGGATGTAAAATAACATTTAACCTGAAATTTATTGTATGGCCAGTTGACAAAGACATTTTCCCAAAGGGCAAACACCACCTTTTCAGATATCAGCATGAAAGGAAATAGGACAAATGAATGAACACCTGCACTCAGTCCTTGCATCAATGTACTTGGAAAATTCAAATTATCTGCTAGCTCTCCAGAGGCACACAGAAAGTTCTAAAAGTGTTCTACTGGGTTGGGTTGGCAGCAAGAAATGCTTCTGATCATTTCCAAATGATGAGTGACATCCTAAAGAAGAAGAGAAAGTAGAAAATGATTGCTTGAGAAAAGCAGAATAAAACTAGTGTCTGCTTTACAGTCAGATAGACTTTATAAAGGACAGATAATGCTTCTAAGACTAATAGCATTCCTAGCACTCAAATTGGGGGGAAAGAGAGTTTTATCTACTATATGAGCAGACTTACTAGTATATATCTTTAGCTCTCCCAGACAAGTCTTCACTCCTTCTATCGAACCACGCTAATTTGCAGCTATTGCCGAGTCAGTGTTTAATCTAAGCAAAGCTGGCAGAATTTCTATAGGAGTGTAATGTTCACAAAAATTGCACAAAAAATGATGATGGTTCATATTATTCGACAGTGCAACTAAGATGAATCTGATGCCAGTTTTTGAATCCTTGTTCTCTGGAGGTTGATATGGAGAAATAGGAAATGTCCTGAAACTAAGAACTACTCCTTTCAATGGCAGTGACTTTGCTCTGTGGTCTGGATTCTGTAAAATCAGGTTGAAGATATTGCGTTGCTCTATTTCAGATTTTTATATTTCAAGTTTGCTTCTAATGTCAATAGTATTTGGAATTAAAATTTTCAATACTTTAGAAGAAATATGTGACAATAAGTAGAAGGCTCCTAATAAATCAGCTAGAAAGTAAGAGCTAATACTTAAGAAAATATAGCATATTATTTAGTGTATTTTATTTAAAGAAAAAAACCTTTTCCTTTTGCACGACAATATTCAGTTTTCTCAATAGTGTTTTCCACTTATTGTGGGTTTTTGACTGGGAGCTGGGTTTTTGGGGTTTCTATTCATTATTGCTAAACAATAGTCCTGGGTTTATTTTCTATTAATTTTGGGAATATAAAAAAAAATCAGATTTACTGCATTATCTTGACTCTCTGAAGAATGTCTGATCTTTTTTCAACTTAAAAACCCCCAAAATTGTAAGAAAAGAAGACCAAACATGAGCCAAGATGCCAAGGACACATTCTTTGCCATGTACAAAATTCCTCTCTCAGACATGTGTTGTCCATATGCAAAGACCTTTGCCATGCCCTTTAGTACAAAAAAGTTTTACAGAGCTATAGCCACTGCTTGTTTATATGGTCTTCAACTGCATGCTAGTTCTATACAAATACAAAAATTTGTATATTTAAAGGGTAACACACTATCATCAAAGAAAAAATGTTACTAAGGAAATGAGAAAAGCTTTCCATAAAAAAAGTGCAGAAAATACAGAAGAAATAGTAGTTTAAGTGAGTAATTTCAGCAAGGGTTTCTTAGAGCTAAGAGTATGGCTGAATGAATTAATAATTCAAAATTACAGGAAAGAAAATCATATTCTCTTCCAAGAATTAAAAAAAAAAAAAAAAAAAAAAATCTTTTTTTGAAGACACCTAAAAGAAAGGTTGAATATTTTTGGTAGGAAAAACCTGTTCAGAAACCTTTGGGATGGTTACTGGTTAAAAACTAACTCTGCAGTGGTTATGTGCAGACCTACAGCAGCATGTGGTACCTGCCACAAACTGCTTATGGGATTGTGACATTTGCTGAGCATTTACACAGAGGAATAATGGAGCATAAGGTTAGGTTGCCCTCATGCTGAGACCACTGCCCATTATGCTGACCAATGCTGTCTCTGGCTCTCTTCTGATCCCCCATGGCCTGGACATATTTATTATCTCTTGTCTTAGACTGTGCAGAGACATTTTAAACAAGTCACAGTGGCAGGTGGCCCTTGTTAATACCTCTTAGGATGTGAGAGCTGCTGGAATGCCTAATCAGAGTGAAGAAACCAGAAGGTGGGACAGGGAAAGGTCCTATGAGGAAACACATGAAAACAACTATATTTGGAAGATAAATATATTTGGTAATTTGAATCAACAACAACAGTATAGTTCAAGAAAATGAAATTCTGTGTAGTAACAGCTTAATATATCCTGTTTGGAGCAGACTAGGGATTAATAGTACATTTTGTATTATCCTTGTAAATTACAAAAATCACAGATTATTTTATTGTAATAGAAAAGAAAGTTATTATAAGGAAAGTTAAAACTATGGACCACAATAAGTTCCATTTGATAACTACATCTGGAATAAAATAATTCTAAACATTGACATTTAGTGAAAGCTAAAAACTTCATTGGTTCTGATGTTGAAAAATACTTTTCAACAGAGGCAAATTGACTGTGTTTTCCAATGTAAGCTTAGACTCCAGTAAAAAAAGCACCACAGAATACAAAGAAAATGTTCTCTTTTATATTGTAGCTTACTGGAAGTGGAGATCAGTGGCATTGCCATCCTTTTCTTGAAAGGAACTAGAGAGAACAGGAACAGACATGCCAGTGGGAGAGGTGCATAAAGTCTACACAGAATTTAAAGCCACTAAAGCAGAAGTGGTGGAGGAATTGTGATGGAAATACAACACAATGTAGTAAGTAGAAATAACAGGTAACTACCACTCAAGAAAAATAACACCAAGAAATGAATCACTGACAAGAAATGAATCTTGCAAGATTAGGATAGGAAATTAACTGCTGTTAACAATGCATCTGAACACACACAATAAGTCGCAGCAGGAGGTGGTGTGAGTGAGACATTTAGATTTTGCAAATGTCTGATTACTTTTACTGTACATTATCCTGTATTAAACACACACCAAACTTTTAGTGGGTTTTTTTTGCTTTTTTTTTTCCTTTGGGAGGGGTTTTTTTAGGAGGTGTAGTTTTTTGTTGTTTTGTTTTGTTTTTCAAAAAAACCCATACTGGTTAAATAGGGGCACTCTTAGAGTGCTTAAATTAATTAGTCAACCACATGAGTTTTGCTTTAAAGGAAAGCATACTATTTTGGGGTTTGAGCATTCTACAAATGATTATGTACTCTCTACTTTTTTTCATTGGCTAAATTAAAAATCAATTCATATATAAAACTATAAATGAAAACATCTAAAAATATAAATGTGCACTTACATGTACATATACTTTTGTGTACCCATGAAAATGGAAAGTCTTGACATCAGAGGGAAATATGCTTTAGATGTAATTTCAAGAGGATAGAAAATCATAACAATAATTCTTTTTAAAAAAAGTAACCCCAAACTCATAAAGTGAGCTAATGATTTGAGGTGATCCAATTAAAATTAACTTATTTTAATCACAGGAGTGGTCACTTACACCATCCAGAACCACTTAAGTTTATGGACAGTTTTACTGTATAAAAACAACGGCTGGTTGCCAATTGCTGTTACTGTGAGATATACAGAGATATACAAATGCTTTTGATGTATTTATAAAATATATACAGAGAAAGAATGAATGAGATATAGCATTTGTCTTTTGTTATGCAAGTACTTTTTAAAAAGGCTTTTGGAGTGTGTTACATTTTCTTTTATATTAATAGGTACATCACCTTTACATGAGCAAGGCAGCTTTGCTGCAAAAGAGAGGAGGAAATACTCGGCCCACAGAAACCAATTACAGTTTCACTACAACAACAAGGAAAGGAAAAGCAATTGAAAGCACAGCTAATCCTCATCTTTGAAGGAGTGCAGCACCAAAATACTTGTCATACACTGACATCTTAATGCTTCTCACTCCTCAGACTGTCCCACCAGCTCTCCTCTGTCATTAGCTCTTTCACTGTTCTACACAAGTCTTATGGGAAAAAAATAATTAAATATCACACTAAGTCTTGATTTAGAGTTCTGTTGTGTACTACTTTGGGTTATCATACATTAAAACAGGGAAGTCAGACAATATTTGGCATGCTGTTACCTTCTGGAGAGAAAGTAGGTCTTCACATGCTTTCAGCTCTAAAAAATTCATTGAAATAAGGAGTAAAAATGTGAGATCAGGTGACTAAGGTAAGAATTTGTAGTCCTGGATACAGCATTCTTGGTGAAAAAACTCAAATGAGCTGAACTATAAAAATACAATAATAGTTTCTGTGAGTTATCTAAAAGTTAAATAGGATTCCATGGAAAATTTTCAAATTCTTGGGGTTTTTAAGAGTAAAGTTACCTAGAGACCTCAGGTATTAATCCAAATATAATACTGTCATATTCAAATCTTTTTTTTTCAAGTAAATGTACTATTCAAATGAAGCATACAAGTTCCTTCTACTGTCAGAAGTTATAGTAACTGGGACAAATAATGAAAACCATAATCAATTTTTCCATTTTATTTTCAATGTGTTAAAAACCTTTAGAGTTCTCTTATGCTTCCTCCTGGTCTGAAATGTCTAAAGTTATTACAGAAAGTTGACTGCAATATTTGTTATTATTGATTATTTCAGGAGCTGGAATAGGCACTTAACTTCTGTTCATGAACAGCTAGATATGTGTGAGATTTGATCCAAACTACGAAAGCAATAGCTTTGTTCTTTATACCTGCTTCTTAGTACCCACTTTTCACAACCCCTTTCCAGCTCATAAAACAGCTTTTTTTGTTTTGTTTTGTTTTTTTTTCCATTAGAATCTCCTTCATGGGTTACAGAACAGGAGCCATGTTAAAAAACTCTCTACTCATAAATTGGAATTTTATCGTTTAACCAATTATAGTTCTGAAATATTAAAGGAGGAATGAAACTTGAACTGTCCTAAATGGAAATCCAGAACTAATTTTAACTTCAGACTGTTCTGATCCTTCTTATTTCTCAGTCTTACTTATTTTTATTCCCTATTCCATGTTTATCCTCCAAAAGCAATTGCTGTGCTTTTAGACTGTTATTGAAGTATTAAAGAAAATGTTATCACACTGATTAGCTAGACTAATGCTGCCTTGCCTCAATCTAAAAGCTGGTTTCGATCTGGGGTTCAGATCCCAATAACTGTCTGGAAAAAGGCTGGCATGCAGATTAGAAAAAGTAGGCGTCTGCTCATCCTTAGTTTAAATTAATATATTTTTCCATGTAGAGAACATTTGCTTCATTCTTCCTGAGGTTAGTTCCTGTCTTGCTTTAAATCACTGCCGGAGCAGATCTGCCAAATAGCCTGCACTTGCCAAATCAGTCATGCATTCCTACAGACAGGAGAAAGTGTACCACAGACTGTCTCTTCTTCCTCTTCTCCATACTCACCACCTTTTGGCAGGCTCTTGTAAGCCAATGTATGCATTTCCTGATCTTCATCCACCCAGGTCCCATATTGATCTTAACCAAAGATCTCTTGCTTATTCTATCATTTTAGCAGCAGAAATGTTACATATGAGACTGCAAGAAGAAATGCAGATAAAACTCTGCTTGTAATATATCAAATGCAAGCATTATCCAGTTTTCTAAAGTCTGTTGCTTTTATTTTTATAAATGCAATGCATCACATTTTATTGTAATGCTCACTTGTGTACTACTAGCTCTTTTTCTGTCATTTAGTTTAAACTATGAGGTTTATCAGAGTGCTGTTGACTCCACACTAACGAGCATTAACCTTTCACTAAAGTGGTTTTAGAGACACAGCTCTCAGGCTTGCTTCCTTGAGATAACTCAAACACAGTTATTGTTAGCTTTGTTTTTACGCTGACAATTTCACACGATTAGGGGGAAAGAAAAATCATTGTTCATCCTCTTCCTGTCACTGTTAGCAAAAGCCAAAAGACACTGGAATAAAAAGCATCTAAGTGGAAGCTATAAAAATGCCCAGTGTTCCTGAGGAGCCAGCAATGACAAGTAGGGATCTCAGTAAGTCAATTCAGATTTCTGTTAGACTCCAATCACTTGAACTTGGCACATCTGCCCTTGTGTTTCACCTGTCTCAGTTAAGTGCCTCATATTAAGTGACATGAATTTGGGCCCCAAGTGTCCTCCTTCTGTTTTGCAAGTGAAACTAACTCACACCTTCTTAAAACACTGTGCATGTGAATGGATTACTTAGCCATCACACTTATTCAGGAGATAATATACTAGCTACTTTCAAGAAGAAATGAAAGCTTCCCAGAGAGAATTCTTCTATGCACAATGTTACTTAAAATCTATTGTTTTTTCTTATATATCAAGGGAAATATTTTCTCAGTATTAATGGAAGAGAACAATTTTCATTTTGTTTCTGAAGATCAAGCATGATTTTAGAAAGGTTAGCTGGGAAAGGGAAAATACCTTGATTGTTTTCCATGTCTTACTCTATTGTTTTTTCAATTCATCTAGTTGTCCATCTGAAATAACTTGCACAAAGGATGAATTAAAAAAAGCAGCCCACAAAACTTGGACAACAGTCTGCATTCAAATGCAATTTATACTTTACCAGGACTACGCTTGGTCAGTGCCTTAAATTACATAGTCTTGCAACATGGAGATATTTTAGGATTTGAACAAAGGTTTCCATATACCATCAACAATTAAAGCATTTCTAAGATGATGCCACTGTTGAGTTAATACCAGGTCTAATCATGTTATTACTTTCATTATAATCTTGACCAAGTCAGTTTGGAAAAGGTGAGTGCTTTCAAGACGTACCATTATAAATGTCAACTGTGTACAAGTCACTTGCTTTAAATATACATGATCAGGCTAGCCTTCCTTTCAGCGGCACAGTCAAGGCCAAGGACATATATTTTCTTTTGTCTTTGAAACAAATATAAGACATTGGCTTCTTTTTTCACTATCAGGTTCATAAACAATCCTTTTAACGAAGGATCTTTTTTTTACACTTTTCCGTGAAGTGTAAAAAAAAGGAAAAATAGTACAATGCAATAGAGTAACACAATGTTATGAAATTTTCAGTTTGAAAAAATCTTTCTGTAAAAAATAATAGCTAAGAGGATTATAATTGTCAAAGCCCAGTCAGGTTGGAAAATTGAAATTATGTCATTATCTTTTTTTTTTTTATTGTTATAGTACTACTACTTTTTTTGGGTTTTTTTGTTTGGTTGTTTTTTTTTTTTTTTTTTTTGTTCAGGGAGGGGTTGGGCAAGGATGGCTATATTCCATGAGGCTATTTTTACAGAGACTTTAAGGAGAATGCAGGTATTTATAATTTCTTAAAAATATGATCAGACAAATATGGATTTTGCTGTATATGTTGGTTAATTGGTTCTATGCAGTTGTCACAGAACTCACATGCACTCATTGACTATTACTGAAACAGCAATTACATCAGCATTTCTTCCAGCAGTGGCCTGAAAAATTATTTACAGGGATCAGAGACTTTCATTCTTTGAATACACAGAGATAACTATCTAAACTAGAAAAAAAGCCCTGCATATGAATGCAAAACTTGCCTTCTCTCCCTCCTAAATTTACATCTTTGATTAACCAGTAGTTTGTTAGCCTGGCAATTCAACAGGACTGAATTCTCAATACATACTCCAAATGCACTGGGAAACACACTGTCTTTGTTTCCATCTCATCTTTGAAGATCTTTTTTCATGTCAGGAAGAGTCAATTTGATACTCCAAGGAGAGTTCATGGAAATGTTCAGTCAGAACTTTCTCAATTCTTAAGCTACTTATGCATGGCTTTTTTTTTTTTTTTTTCCCTATGGACAATTGAATCTAAATGGTAAGGTTGTGGTAGCAGGGAGCTATCTCATTTCAGACAATCCAGTTCCAGCTGCCTCCTAATGGAACCACCACAGGTCACAGCTGAGTCAAGCTGGTAGTGCCTGGGGGAAGCATGTTCATGGAAGAGCAAAATACTGGACAACAGAGTAGTGAGAGACAGAAAGAGTTTGAGAATTGCATGAATACCAAGGTGAGAAAAGAAGGAAGGGAGGAGAGATGGTCCAGGCAATAGAGTAGACGTTCCTCTAGAGCCAGCAGAAATGCCTACAAAGCTGCAAGTTTATCCTAAAGGAACTGCAGCCCATGAGAAGGACCCTTGTTGGAAGAGAGAAGAACTGTGAAGAGGAGTGAGTGGCAGAGAGGAGCCATTAGGGTCTGACCAAAACCCATAGTTCCCCATTCTACTGTGCTGCTTGTGGGGTGGTGTTAAGAAAGGTACAGGACCCAAGAGTGAAGTTGGGTATGAGATAAAAAGGAAGAAAAATATTAGTTTAATACTTGGTTTTGTTCCTTACTACATGAATATACTTCAGTTTACAAGAAAATTAATATTCTCCATGTCAGTAGGAAACCTCCCTGTCATTATTTCAGCCTACCAGCATTCTCAGGTGATTTTCTCACCCACTCCCACAATGACTCAGTGGCTGGGTGGGAATTTGTTCTCTAGGCAAGGCAATCCCACCACAGCATTGAAGTTAAACATAGGTGTATCACTCATATGACACTGTAGAAAATCTTCTAATACAAGGCATGGCATAGCCCCTTGGCAATGCCTTTCATTGTGTTCTAAGTTCCAAATTTGCAGAATAAATCTATTCTGTAAAATTTATTTACATTTAGCATTAAAATACACTTAAAGTTGCATGAACACAGGTAGTTAAACACAAAATTAACTCCAGAAGGTTTAAGTATTATATTTTGACTCAATTGTTTCCACAAATAGCTGCACTGGTACTGTACATAACAGGACCAATAAGAGACTTGTTTATCCAAAAGCTATTCCTTTCTACCAACTCATCTTAATATAACAAACAAAATGCAGCTCAACCTTGTGTTGTTCTAAATTAACAAATAGTATGTGACACCATATCACCAATGGAGTTTCTGTTTTAAGATTTCCTTCACCTTCAAACTGGTGTTTTTTTCAAGTTTTCCTTAGTAAAAATTATGAATATTTTCTACAGTGGTAAATACTTTTTATTGTGTCAGTATTCAAAGTTCTGTGTGGCAAATGCTCTTGAATGCATAATTTATACTTCATAAAATGGAAAACTGATGTGAAAGTTCTGAATACTTTTTGATCAAAGCAATTAGAAAACAGATATTCCCAATCTAAGAATATGATTTCCAAGAACACTAGGTACATATTAAAAAAAATAAAACAAAACAATAACAAAAACCACCAAAAACTCAACAACCCAAGAAAACTCAAAAAAAATAATAGCCCAAACACACTGAATACATGGATAAGGAAAAGAGGAATAAACAAAATTTCCGCTAAAATGCTGAACATGAGCTAAGGTGGTGAGTTTCCTACAGATACATTCAAACAGTAAGTAAAATATTGCATGGCCTGTCCTCTAAGTATTCTTAAATATTTTTGTGAATTACTCCTGTAACTGAATTGGGAAATGATGCTGACTTCTAATACAGAGCACTTGATAAATACCTTAAGTATGAAAAACTGTATATGCAGCAAGGGAGGTATTAAGGCTAATTGCCAACAAAGCATTTCAGCCTTCCCCACTTAAAATTAGTCATCTATGTATAATACTTATGTAGGCTCCCTTTTTATCCAGACCAAAGACTTCTTCCAGACCATTCTCACTGGTCTCAGGCACCTCTTTTTGAAATATATTAATTATTTGATATCAATATCTTTCCACTTACCACAGAAGGAGCTAAACCTCCAGTTTATAACGTGACAATTCTTAGACAGCTGAGCTGGATGAGATGGTTCCTGCCCAGGCTAATCAAGAGGCAAACAACTTCTAACAAAATCTTTTATGCCAGAGGGAAACCAATGCAAGGTCATCTTTGCAATATATAGGGATTTGTTAGGTTTCTTTTTCCTTGCTTTTTTAATCTTCGTTTTCCCTTTACAATGTTCCCCTTGTCTTTAATAAGTTTTGATATAAACCACCTCACAAAACTCTTTCCACAGCCCTCCAATGCAAAAGACCATAAACTAAGCACCAACACCAAGCTTGGAAGGTTTACTAGAATTTTAAATGCTAACCTTTTTGAAAAATTTTTGGGCTGCAGGCAGTGGTGCAAACCCCAAAACAAGGAACTTTGCAGTTTACCTTATCTGCCTTTTGTTTTTTGTTTGTTTGGGACCTTTAGAAGGGATCATCTAGTGAATGGGTACATTGTGAGACAGCTGGTTAGATTTCTTCATTACTTAATCATGTTAACACCAGAGGGAATGAACATGATCAGAGTGCTGTAAGTGGTGAAATGGTGACATCCATTTGTTTCTTTTGTGGCAGAGTATAAATAAGACAGTTTTTAAATGTAGAGAGCATAAACAGTGAATTTAAAATCTGAAACCTGGAAAGAATGTCTCCCATTTAACAGACTATTGCATATTACCTCATTTCATAGGAGTAAGAAATAATTTCACAGTCCACCAAAGCAATGAGGAACTGCAGTGGAAATGTGAAAATTATCAATAAAACACCAGGGTGGTAAGATATAGTGTAAACTACCCTAAAGAAATTTTTTACTATGTATCTTTGACCACCCAGGAGTTAGTTTTAATTAATACAAATCGAGTAATGAGGGGAAAAGTACATATTTTGGAAAAGGTACTGCATTGTGAATATTTTTCTCCTGATTGTTGCATATTTTTATTACATGTAACTGTGAAAAAAGTTGTCTATAAAAGAGTAATACTAGAAGAACCCTAAGTAGAAAGCATGTACACTGAAAAGATATTTCATGATATATTAAATTCTACAGTGTGTATCAAAAGCATCTACCTCATCAATGTAGGATTCTCAAAAGGTAATACTCAATCCTCTGTGATGTTGAGTAATCATTTGCACTCCTGCACAGACAATATAAATCACTGTTAAATCAGATTATCCTCTGAGGTAAGACAGCAGTTAAATAAGGCAGCAAGTGTCATCATAGCTCCCATGAAGTGAGGAGCACTGAGACAATGTGTGTGAGCAGACCTGCTCCTGAGACCACTTCAGCCCCAGGCATGCCTGATATGGCAGAGCAAAGAGTCTGGTGGAGATGATGCCTTAAGTTTTTGCTTTTATGTTTTTTAGATTCTGTGCTGTTTTAGTGGGTAGTTTTAGGTTTCATATTAAGTGCTACCGTGTTATTTACACAGATTAGATAGACAAAACAATTCCTTCTCTAGCTCGATACCAAGGACAACTTTCAGGCCCAAGAATAAAAACAGGAGAGAAGAAAAAAACAGGAGGATGGAGCTTCATAACCTGAAGCTATGGTTGGACAATTGTTTCTAATATGCTGATGGACCAGAACTGTGAGACCTCATGATCGGACGTCCAATTTGTGACCATTTTCGGGCATCTTGGGTGTGGCCCAGGTGTACCCATTGAGGCTTTTAATAAATACCTACTTTATCCTCTTGCTCTGTCTAGTCTTTGTTCCAGGTCAGCCTCCAGAAGGCATCAGAGATCAAACACACTGAGCCTGGCAAGCACCAGAACCTCGTGGAAAGGCTGTTCCAAAAGAACACCTTAACACACTGGACTAGTGGATGGTTTTGCAGAAGAACAAGTTTGATATTTGTTCATGAGCAACCAAACACAGTGTGAATATCAACACCTGCCTATCATGATTCATGCCATCCCCAGGATCCATAGCTTTATATTGTTTTCAAGAGAGTTATCACAAAGGTGAATGGGAAGAGTTTTGTCCCAAATGACCAATTTATTTTTTTTTTAATATAAAACTGCATTTTTCCAATGTTACAATAGCTGATCCTTCATGAGTCTCTGGGTTGTGTGTAAGATATATTTAAGCAACCTAAGTTAAAACAAATCAGACTGAAATCTAGTTCATGAATGATACAGAGCTTTTGATAGCTAGATATATTTGTCTTTTCAGAAGAAAGAATTAAGTATGAGACACTTAACATTTATTTACTTTTCAAGCTAAAGTATAAATAATTTAGTGGTGATAAGACTTCATTTGAACAACATTGCAATTTGATAATGTGTTTCTAAGTAAACACTCTGTATTATGCTAAGGCAGGTCTTTTGTGAACTATATTTGTCATAATCGCTTTTTTTTACCTCTTTATGTTTCCTCTTACACTAGTAAAGCTTTTAACAATTAAAATATGGTTTTGAGTTGGCTTCTGTAGGGGATTTACAATAACGAGAACATCTTTTTTGATCTTCCTGAAACTCCACCGAGTAATTTAGTCATAAATAAATTATACCAAAATAAGAAAATGTAATAAAGACAGCTATAGATAGTGTCTAGATCAATATAAACATTACATTGTACTTTCACAATCTTTTTAACTCAAAGGAAATCGTTGCCCCTCACACAGAAAATCACTGAGCTTCCACTCCACCATCTTCATAATAAGACATTGTCACACAATGTGATGAGAACAATTTTTTCAGAACTTCAAAGGAAAATCATACAGAATCATTCTGTCATGCTCATACATCTTAAGACAACATTTTTCACTTTAAAAAT
Organism: Cinnycerthia olivascens; assembly: GCA_035048155.1. Lineage (NCBI taxonomy): Eukaryota > Metazoa > Chordata > Aves > Passeriformes > Certhiidae > Cinnycerthia > Cinnycerthia olivascens. Next base: position 61,598,178 of record JAWWMU010000001.1, read on the forward strand.
ATAATGAGACTTTAAATGCCATTATGTTGAAGATGCAAAGGGGAAAACACAATAGAAGAAAATATTTTTCTGCGCCTCTTAGTGAGGGAAATTAAATAATTATTTAGGATTTTTTTTAAATCAAACTACCTATTTCATACTCTTTCTCAAACCACTTACTTTCTTTTAAAATATTTTCAGTCCAAAGTAGTGAAGTCTCCCAAAAATGCTGCAAAAAGCCTTCTCCAATATCCAGAAACAAAGATCTAGTTGTTTTATATTTTCCCTGGAGTAAGTTCATTTTTATCTCTATATATTCCCTCAATAATGTATTTTCTCTCAGCTTCTAAAATTATATATTTCTGTTTTCCATACATATTGGATCCTTACAAGATGTGGAAGTTCACTAGTTCAGCAAAAGAAATCACCACTTTTAAAACTATCCATTCAAATGACATAAAACAGGCTTACACAATTCACTTACACAATTCACTTACATCAATACCAGAGATGAAAACTTTCTAGCATTCCTCAGTCTTGGAATAATCATTTGTGTCTATTTGTATTTCTACAATTGCTTTGTATAAGTAACAGTTCAAAACACTATTTTGAGCTTTTTTAGATTCCACAAAGGAGCCAACATCACCAGACAACATTTAGCTAAATATCCAGGCAAACCAAAAACTCAACCAGACAATAATATAAAATTAAATAGAAGTAGTAGCTCTTTTTCATAAAGATAGAAGTTCTCTGAATTATAAGATAGTAAAAAAAAACCAATAAAGTATACAAAATATGGAGTAGAGATTGCATTTTTCATGTTTTTGAAACAACAGAACATCTCAGAAATGTAATCTACCAGGAAAATAACCCAAAAAGTAGAAATAGGTGTGATGAGAAGAACAAATCCCTTTTAAAAGTCAGCCATCTAATCCTGATCTGTCAACAGCAGATGGATTCATACCAACTTCCCTGCATTTCTAGGACTCAATTTTGTTTATTTTGCCAGGTTCTATATCAAGCAGTCACGCTATTTTAAGGCATGTCTTAGTATGGAAAAGCCTTGAATCTCATAGTTGTTCTGACAGTTAGAGGCTGAGAGGTACAAACAAAGTGTATGGGTTCCCTCTAAAAAAAAAGTTAGGAAATTAGCATCCAAAATTTTGAGTGATAAAATTTCTCTGTTGCTGTTTCCTCATGGTTCCATGAGCATGCATCTGGAATGTTCCTAAAGTTGTAAAATAAAAGAAGTGCTCAATAAAAGAAATGCTGAGTACAAAGGTAAATGGCAAATGGTTCTATGTAAAAGTTAAACCACCTACTTGTGTTTTATACAGAAATATATAATCCTATCACAGAGCACTCTTAATGAAAATACTTTGTTGATTAATATGAATCAATTCCTCACTTTCATCACCAAAATTATAATTTGTTCCTCTCAGCCACCAAGCAGTAATTGTTTAGGTGCACTGGATTCTTAAAACAGTAAAAGCTGATTTTATTTCAAGAATTCTTTGCAGCCTGAATCACCAAGGATTTTGTTGTTCATATGTATTAGTATTTTTTATTTTTATTTTGTGTTTGTCTGTGTTCTTTAATAGACCTCTATAATCCTGATAGTTTGTGTCCAGAGCCGAGCAGGTGTGTGAGGAAAAATCTCAAGTATTTTTGATGCAGGCAAGAAATTACCCTTACAATCCTTGATTGCAGTAAAAGACAAAAATGGCTTAGTAAATATCTTTAGCTTCTAAGAAAAAGAAAAAGAAATAAACCACATTTTCTAGCATGCCGCAGCAGATAATGAACTGTTTTAAAATGTAACAGAACAGGGTTCCAATTTTTAATGTGGAGAAGTAGAAGGGCAAGAGAACCTCACTAAAATACCTCTAGTTTTTCATTTCACTTCAGATGATTTGGAATGAATGGTTTTGGAGGACTTTTTAATATTTACAAGTGCCAAATACTAATGATGCATTTATTGTAAGTAACTGTTGATTCCTGTAATCATGAATTCATATCCTATCTCCACTGTGAGTAATATGTTAAGGTATTTTGACAGAACAAGATTATTTCTCATCGTCAGGAAGAAAGTAGAGAATTTCCACAGAGATCACAGGGATTTTATTCACAAGGACAGTATCTGTATAAATTGCAAAAGTCACACCTTTGTGTGTCCTATTTTTTTACTTAGGTCAAGACTGTCTAACTCATCTCCAAAAAAACCAACACTATTTACACTTTTGAGTCTCACACATAGCAGCAGCCACAGAGCTTCTAACCTTACATAAAGATTAGTCAGTAGAAAGGTGAACACTGCAATGCAGTAAAGCTCCTGCTAACCTTGTGTTGGTGCACTTGTCAGAGTAATACTGTATCAAAGGCATAACTTTTGTTTTGATTCCCTGAGCCTTTACTAGGCACTCTCAGTTCATAGATTTTTGCTATTCATAACTGAAGTTAAACTCCATTAAATAGCTATAATAGAATGAGAATGTTCATGATGTCTGCCTTGGTACTTCTATCAGGGGCAGCATTCCCATTTGTTGAAAAAATGAAGAAATTTGTATCTGGCAAATTGAATCAGCATTACTGTATCTTCCCTTAGAATTTCAGGCTTCTTTTATGGATTTTATTTTCCTGCCAAAACTACTCTGCTTTATTGCAGAGTACTCAGATTTTTCCAATACTGGAATTTTATTTGGGCTTATCAACTTCTTTGTTTAAAAATAATGGAACATCTTAAGATCTTTTCTCATGTTATCAAAAATATTTTAAGTAGTCCTCTGCCTTAGTTCCTGGTCATCTGCAGAGAATTTTTTGATTCTATTTGCAAAAAAGAAAAGGAGACAAACAAACAAAACAAAATACCAAAAAAAAAAAAAAAAAGAAAGAACCATCTCTAGGCTCTTCTATTTCTCCATTTCATCTCTAAATGAATTGCATACCAATTTTTTATAAACCTTTTGCAGAATGATAAAGAAACAGCCACAGTCCTCTAACTTAAGGGTCTGTCAATACTGGCAAGGTGGGGATGATGCAGAAATAGGATGAATGTTTTTTGAGGAACCATAATTTCTTAATGTTTAAAAGATCTGACTTCAAGAGAAAAGGATCTTTTTTCACTTGTATATCTGTTTTAAAAATACTTAATTTCATATTTTTGTTTAAAAATTTAAAAATCATGAATCGCAAGTTCTTCAGAGGTGTCTTCCATCCTCCTTATGTTAGAATCAGAAAGGATATGGAGAGATGCAAAAAGGCCACAAACAATCTGAAAGAGGCTGCACAAATTTCTTTTCCTTTAAAAATTGCAAAAACAGATGCATGTAAAAATCTAATTTTGTGATATAAAAAGATGAATATTCAGAGCTTGCTGAGTGCAAAAATAAATCACTCAATAAGGTTAAAAGAACAGTGAATTCTGGGAAAGTGATAGAATACAAGCTAGAGCACAGATAATCATTAGGCAATGAGAAAGATCTGGCAAGATTTCTGTAACAAAATTAATGTTGATAACTCTGCATCATCAGTTTACAAGTACAAGTGGGATTCAGGATAAAAAAAGAACTATGTCCCGTTTAAGTACTGACAGAATATAATCCCATATGTTGAAAAGGACACTATCAATAGGCCAATCTTTTCTGTGAGAGGGAAAAATACAGTCTAACTTACATAAGCTGCAAAGATATTAAATTTGGAGTTTAAAATTTTGCACACTGTAAAAGCATTAGAGGAATTGAACTTAATTATTTGTAAGGAAGAAATGCTTAAGTTAAAAAAATAACTCCTTAAAACCAGTCAACAAATAAAAAACCTCCATGAATTGGTCAAAATTATATCTTCTGACTCTCTATCATCTTTCCAGCAACTGTGGTGCAGCTCCATCCTTTCACACAGTCCCATTACTTTTGTAGGGTTTGTTCTCTGCCATCACCCAGCCACCTGGGACAGTTTTCCCTCCACAACTAGGCAATCTCCTTTATCTATTTCCTTGTTGTTCAGACATAATCTACATCTCTGAAAAAAAAAAAAAAAGTATATGCTACATTTGGATTGCTTGAGATTTCTTTTCCTGTATCTGCAAATGTACAACTTTATATCTCTATCAACCGACTGAATGAAATAGGCATTTATATTATTTACTAATCACCTACGAACTTGCATACAGCACAGCAGCAATTTCACTGCTTGATTTAAAACCCTAAAATAGCTCCCTTAAAACCAAATCAAAACAGATGTGCCACATTAATATAAAATATTATTTGACTGGGAAAAATGCAAACATCAGTAAAAAAGATGTCTGCATAACATAAAATCCCATTAAAAAATAAGTAAGTTTTAAGTCCCAAAATTTGTAACCTGCATACAACTGTCAGTCCATTGCCAAGCCAATATTTACAGTCTTTACTTCCATTTCCAGCCCTTTAACCTCCCAATATCCAAGCCAGGTCCTGAGAATGCCCTCGTCGCCTCCCCATTTAAACTAATTTTTTCTGATTCAGCCAAAGGCTGATCTAATACCCACTATATATGAACCATATTTCTTCATGCAGCCTTTTACCTGGGAATCATTTTAAGGATGGGCAAGATAATAGCAGCTATCCTGCAGCTAGTTCATGTTTCTCAACTTAGATGTACCATACAGCTCAAGTCCAACTGAACTGTCCACACTATTAAGTCATCTCAGTCCATGAGAAATTTCATGAGAATTCTGCTGCTAAACATTATTTTCATGCTTTGTTTTTCAAGGTTTGGATAAAATTTCAATTGCATGATCAAACTGTTCTCATAGCTACATGTATGCATAACTATCATGTGCTCAGGGGAAAAAAATAAATACAAGAAACCAGATCTAAATATATCTCTCCTACCTCTAAGAAAAACCCCAGCATTTAAAAGATAGCAGTAGGCACAATATTAGTATCTGATTGTTGGGATTTTTAAAAAATTTCATTACAACAGAAAACAATAGTTTATACACTTGCCCAAAACCATTCTTAAGAGTAGGAATTTTTACAGAAAATTTATTTTTTAAAAAAATACCAAACCCCACTTTTCTTTAACAAAGAAATCCCTATATATTTTAGTTGATTCTGAGAACTGAAAGCAATCCTGCGGAGACATAGAGGATATAATCATGGACAAATAAAAGGCTATTACAAAGATAATAGATCATATTTTCTATCCCTTTTTCCCTCACAGAAAGACCTACACTTGTTTCTATCCCAGCTGATATCAGCCTAATTTCAAAAACTCTTATCAGTGAAGTTTTCAAAACCTTCCTCAAACCTCTAACCCAGTCCTTGGGTATCCTTACTTTTACAAGATATTTCCTAATGTCTAACCTAAATCTCCCTTGCTGATTTTAGTCTTTATTTGTTATGCCCACACAAGTTTGGTATTGTCTAGTTTGAGCAACCACTGTTCTTTACAATTTTCCTCATGGATTATATTTTCTTTAGACAACTGATCATTCTCATAGCTCACCTGTAGTGAACTCTTTTCAACTGGTCCACGTCTTTCTGCTCTGGATTGTCACGAATTGAGCCTCATCCTTTCAATTATCCAGTAACAGAAATCAAATGTATGTTCTGTCAACCAATCTTTGTACAGAAAACCTACAATGGCCAGCATTTTCCCTCAAAGGTTAGATTAGAAAAAGAAAATGCACTTCTATGTGTACCACAGTCTGGGTTATTTTTGCAGATTGACACAAAGGACAACTCACAAGGGCTCAGGTCTCGATCACATTAAGTATGGTGTAGTACCAACATTTATTTACTCAAGTGCAACTATCAGTAAGAGGCTCCAACACAGATTTTTTTTTTTCACAAAGAAGAAAATATTTTATGTTTCTCAAAATTAACTGATAGAGAAACCCTGGCACACAGATACTTCTACATATATATATATATGTATATATGTGTGTGTGTGTGTGTGTTTGTGTGCATCTGTATATATGTCTTATGTATACACATTTAAACATGCTTTCTAGATAGGCTAACTTAAGACCATGATTCAATTTCACATTAAGAAAGGGCAGAATTTATAGGAAAAATAAATCAAAATCTCTGATGCTTCACAGCACCTTGTAAGTGTACACATATTTAGATGTACTACTCAGGTGCAGTTTGGAGGAGATGTGCAGGTTACTTTTCAACCAGAGGTGTCATTGCAGTTTGTATGTGCCCTATGCATGAGACTGAATACACACTGCAGGTCTACTTTCCTAATTATATCTAGCAGACTGTGATGCTGTGTTAACAAGGAATCAAGCACAAACAAGTATTCTGCAAGATTATGTAGGCCTTATGCCACCCACTACTGAGTGAGTTCAGTTGAGTATGTCAACAGAAGTCACCCCTTTGACTGCGGTTCTGACACACCAGTAAAGGGATGAATAATTCTAGGGATTGGTTTTCAGGTCTGGGAGGCGCAGCTTCACATATGAAAATGGCTCATTTAAATACATCAATCAGTCCTCCCCGAGAGTTACATTAACTAATACAGATAAAATGCATTTCTGGCTGTATCTGTAAATACAACAAATTTAGAAGCAGAGTTACGTTGGAGATTCTGTCATGTTCACAGTTTCTTTCAGTCCAGCTAAGCAACAGAATGTTGACATTGATGTTTATCCCAAATTTGTTACTGTGTCTTATTTTAGAAGAAATCTTTGCAGTTTACCAAGTCTCTAGAACTGTATCAAATTGTCACTATTTTTGCAGATACATTTCCAAATCTCCACAGTCAGCCCACTGGACTGGAAATATGCACTTCATTTATATGATTTCCCATTCTTTATGCTCCAGTATTTTCCTGTATTTTAATTATAGCAGACATTTCTACATAGTTTTACTGCTATAAAACCTTTTAGTTTCAAAGCTCTTTGCATGTTTAGCAATAAATGGTGAAGCAGGATCCAAACATATTTTCTCCATGCTGTATGAAGAACTCTTGCCTGTGAGATACTGAATTACTTCACAAGTCTCCCTATGACTATAAAAAGTGAGAAATTTTCTGTATTGATGTGTGGGTGCATAAGAGTTTTTAAAGCATGACTTTCTGAAGACATCAGCCTTAATGATCTTGAGCAAGGTATACACAGATATCCATACATGTGTGTGTACATCTATTCACATCTAAAGATATCCATATATATATATATATAGGTGGATATGTATATTTATGCACTCACACATCCCACTGTAAAAGCCCAACAATTCAAAATGACAGAATTTTGAGATACACTTTAGCATATCTCACGATAAAGATGGTTATTATAAGGGTACAATGCTTCCTACTTAAGGGAGTTATTTTTGGTAGAGTGTTTAGGTTTGGTTTCTTTTGTTTTTTGTTTTTTTGACTACCTGACTATTCTCCTGTGCTACTTTACAGTAGGCAGAGTGATACTGAAGTTTGGAAAAAAATAGTAAAAACCCCTAGAGAGTTATCTATCACAAACACACATATGCATAATAAATATATATGTGTGTTTGTTCCAAAAATCAAGGAATAATTCTTGATAGTCCTTGGTACTCAACAATACTTGGTACAATAATAATTTGTTGCTTGTTTGTTTTGTTGTTTTTTTTTTTTATTCCAGAACATCACAGTATTCACATGGATTCAAACTTAAAATGGAGAGAGTAAGGAGTTAAAACAATTACATCAGGAGTTAAATCAATTTTTTACCACAGGATTTTGTCTTTTTTTTTTTAATTATTATTTTTTGCCTACCTCTACAGCTAGAAGAAAACTGTGGAGCCATCATCTTGATTAAAATGCAGAGAACATAAGTACCTATTTTATTTTCTTGTTTCAGTTTGCTCTACAGCAATAGGCTATTTACATCACATTTTTGTCATTATTACTACCTGTATCCTGTGACAGAAAGAATCCTGCTCTTGGTCCCCATGAGGGCCTTCTAAAGCACCTACATATGCACCTCACTGGGCCTTTCCTAAACCCCCTCCTTTTAAATGAGCTTGGGAAATGTTGTTACTGAAACAGCAAATCAGCCCATTTTTTGAGCCTAGAGGAATACAGTTAACTGATTTATTGCCCTGTGGATGTTGTAATTGTTGCAAAACACGATGTATTCCCAGAACAGTGATATGTCACTTGGAAAATATGCCTCCCAGCATTTCACTGAAATTAATGAAGCATCATTAAATAGTTGCAGTTCTTAAGCATGTTGCACATCCCAGCATGCAAAGAGTTATTGACAAACTTTGAGATGTCAAAAGATAATATTATCACTTGTAGAATCATAAGCAAAATAGAGTAATAGTTACTGAAGGAATGTTGTAATAATATCCCAAATTCCAGTTCTTTAACACACACTGTAATTTTGAAAGCCTGTAACAGAAAATGATAAATGGTTGGGCTGCCTGCAAGCGTGCAAGTAAAGCTATTAGGAACTATGAGGAAAAAAAGCCCCTCCTCACTCCCCACCCTAAAAAAAAAGTGTTCAGGAATACTTGCACAACTAAGGACACTGCTTTCAAAAGACTCCCTTGCTAATAAACAAGGGAAAAAAGAAAAAGAAAAAACCAACACTAATCCTTCTCTAATACCCGTTTAAATATTTTTTTAGAATATATAAACTCAAATAGAAACAAGCATTTCTTATTAGCATTCATAATTTGTGAAATGAAATTTAAAAAAAAAACAGGACAAAATTTTCAAGAATATGCAGAAAACATTTTCAGTATTCTCTAAAATTCAGATTTAGATGATTACATACAACACTTGGTTTAAAATATAATTAATGGCTCTTATTTGGAGACTATTTTGAAAATTAAGCCACAAGAAACACATTTTCAAAAGCTGGTACAATTACATGGGTTGAAAAGTACACTCAGATTTGGCACTTTAATTTTTACCTTATGTTAAATGCTATACTGTAATCTTTCATGAAGACTAAAGCCAAACTTCAGCCAAAGCTCATCACTTGTCCAAGTTCCACTTGCTATTCTGTAATGTGGCTTGACTATGATCAAGTCACCAGAATCTTAAAGGAAAATCACAATCAGGGAGATTCATAGCATCATGAACTTGATCGCACACTGACACAACTAGAAAGTAGAGCAAGCTTACTTTCAGAAAGGAAATCTAACTTCTTAACCATGAAAATGCTGTCGTGGACATCTAATTTTGACTTAGCCATCTGAATTAAGCACCTCTTCTAAGCACAGCTACAATATGCACATTTCAACATAGGCTTTATGAAAACAGGTTGGTGTGACAAAGATTATTTGTCCTTGTAAAATGAAAAGCTATCTTTCAGTGGTCCATTGGTTAATGATGCTGTGGGTAATACAAGTAATCCAAAAATAAACAATATCTGTAACCTCTATTTTCTGAATCAGTATATTTAAGCAGTGCATAAATGGAACATACTCAAGTTTTCATGGCAACAAGCCAGTATTCCATTATATATCACATTTTTGTCTACAAGGTACTTACTAGTCTCCATCTGGCTGGTATTCTAAGAAATATTGGAATCTTAATAGTCTGTCTTTACTTATGCCAGGCAAATGACTGGGCACTTATTGACTGAGACTTTATTTCATATAATGAATTGTCAAAGTGCAGGCAGGTATTCTATTATGGTTACTAAGTACTTCATTAACATTTCATATTATTTACTGTTTTTAAACTACCAGAACAGCACAAAAAACACCTTAAATGGCTATAGAAACAGCAAAAAATGGGCATGAAATATGTGAGAAATGCTAGCAATGAGCAAGTGTTGCTGGCAAGTAAACATTGGAGGCAGATCACATATACACATAAAACATCAGAGATGTTGCTAAGTGTTTATATTCACTTTTCTATTAAGTGTATTCAGGCTAGCTGGAATTCTTGGGTTTCTCTTCAAAGAATGCAAAAAACCTATTTAAATTTCTTGAACATTTTCTTTATACTAATATTCTGCACAGTTATATCCACACCAATATCCTGCCACTCTTTAAGAAAGAAGAGGGGAAAATAATAAAAAGCTGCCTTTCAATCAGCCTTCAGATAACTAGTCAGACACCATCCACCTGAAAGAGGCAAATTTCGTGCTTCCTGTATTGATCAGATCACTAACACCTCACAGAGTTTAATAGGAATTAATAAACGAAATGATAAATAAAAAACATAAATAAGTGTATAACCAAATAGCCTCAGTCTTACATACTATCAAAAGCAGAAGAGAGAACTGTTTGTTGCATGTAGCCTGCTCGTGAGTAGAACACTCACTTCACCAATATTCTACAGTCAGTAAAGAGTACAGATGCCACCTATATAATAACTTAAATTAACAGCATCTATTTTAAGGGAAACAACACCAACAAGAAGTAATAAAAGAACAACAACAACAATAATAACAATAACAATAATAATAACAATAATAGTCACCACCTTACAGCTTCTAATTATTTAGGAAACAAGGTGTAACTTTCCAAGCTATATAAAATCATGTCAAAATAGCAATAAAAAATTCTAGCAAATTAGAGATATATCTCTTTTGGTCTTAAGTAATCTTTGCACAAATTATTTTAAAATCTCTACAATGAAATAAACCCAAAATAAATTTAAAACCCTAACACCTAACATTATCACAATTTCATTACTGTGATAGGTACATTCAGATTATAATGGTAAGTTCGAATCCAAAATACCAACTGGAAATTAGGTGGCTATGAAGGAGGTTCTCAGAAAAACTTAGAAATTATAAAACTTGAGGATTTTTGTGTCATAAGATTCCATGAATTTAAAAAAAAAATCGACAGAGCAATTTTCTGAAGAAAGCCTTTTACTATGCAAACCTACTTAATACTGAAAATTTGTATTTTAATAATTTGGATGAGGGGAAAGTAAATTATTCTACAAAGAATAAAAACCTTTTGTGAACCTGATGGCATTATTAATTACCTCGAACAAGAAGAGTACTATTGTTCAGCTACACTCTCTCTACTGCCATTTATTTCATTTAGAAGGCACTCATATACCAGGGTGATGGATTGCAACCTACAGTAAATAGATTTGGAATAGATTTAATGCTTGCCTTCCCAGTCAAAATTCTAAGACTTTGTGAAATGGAAAGGGGTTTGGTCCTTTATTCCTCTCCTTTCAATTGGCTATTCACTGGCTAGCTGACAGCAAAAGGACGTAACCATCCATCATCTTCAACAGGGAGCCAAAGCAAGCAAAAGAAAATCTTAATAATTATGTTCTGCCAAAAACAGCAGGGAAAAGGCAGTGTAATTTTGAGACGCAAGAATGATACGCAGATCCTCAATTTTTATCACATTGAGTATCATTATAGAGAGCTATTCACATCTGTTACAAAGGAGAACTATGCACTTCTTAATTTACTCTTCAGTCTTGCTAGTTTGAATATCTCCTTCATCATTTTCCAAAGTAAAATGAAGGCATTGAACAGTGACCAGGATAAAACTATTTACACAGTAAAACTTTATTGACTGAGAGCACATGAATCTTACTAATTCGACTTTAGAATTCAGACAGGAAAGAATAACAGGTGTCCAGCACCTCAGCACTATGATAATGATTTCTTGCATTGAATTAATAGCAATGAAACATGCCTGATTTCAGCAGCTGTTGGAAGCAGCGGGGTTGCTTCTGTCGGAATAGAGACTCCCACCCTCCCAGATAAATGCATTCAAATCAAACAGTGCATACCAACAGTCAGCAGTGCCCTGCTCTTGTGTTAACAGTGATTAATCACATCACTGATTGGTTCTCAACTATCTCCACTTCCAGCCTCACTGTGGACAAGATCACGGAGCAGCTCATTAAAAGAGCTGTACATGAGCTGCTGGAGGGAAGGATGGTGATCCCTGAAGAATTGTTATAATCAGTATGAGGCCTTTTCAGCACTTTATATAAGCTTAACTAAGGTCAGGTGTCACTGATTGCCCACACCTCTCCTGAGGCCAATACCACTTTGTGCCCTGCTACTGACAATACCATCCAAGTAGCACAATTCCATTTTATTGGTGGAACATTTGTGGGAACTACAGCATGGGGAAAAAAAAGACCATTGACTCTGTGCACTTAATAAGTGGTCTGCAAGTTCCTGGAGTTTAGGAATACAGAAAAACGGATAGGATATCGGCAGACGCTTATCCAGATGTACCAGCTGGGTAATTTTTCACAGGTACAATATTATTTAAGCCATCTTTTGCAATCTGTTATTTTTAACCTTCTACTAGCTAGATATCCATTTTAAATTGCTGATCCCATCCATCTTTATAGGCAATAAAGATTCTCCAGAAAATAATTCAAACATCAGTAAATAGATCCCTGGGCAGCATGATTCACTCCCTTGAGATTTTTTTTTCCCTCCATGACCATAGACAGCCCTGGATGAAAAGTTCTGATCTAGCACCTAACTTTTAGATGGGTAACATTTTTGAGAGAAAACAAATTTCTCTGAAAGCAAATTATGATTTTCGTCACTAGATTACTCCAAGTTGTTGACCCATCTATTTCTATTGCTTGTTCTCAGCCTGTAGGTCTTGGTCAGGTTGTCAGAAATATTTACAATACTACTGGACATTCCAAACTGACCACCTATGTCCAGTGTAACATTGGCCTTAAAGAGACCTTCAAGGATCACTGGTGTGTCCTCTCAGATGAATTTATGTTAGGTATTGTAAGGACCCTGTATTGATTTAATTAATTTATTATTCAGCATTCCTCAAAATTACCTTCTTCCCTCCGTTCTGCTCTCTGACCTGACATAGGTGTTGGTAGGTCTTAGAATCAGATCTCTCTGAGCTCATCCACTGCTGTAAGAAACCAGTCTTTTGAAAATTGAAAAAAATCCTAACCTATGTACAAAATACTGTGGAGGTCACCTCATTAAAGTTTTCCTCTAAGTTACTGAACAGTAACAAACCAAAGAGTTTTAAAGGCATCTGTTACTTAGCCACACATCCTTGTGGATTTTGGTCTCTCTAACTCCTGACAGCTGCTTAAGTCATTACCATATCCTCATCAATGTAATCAGTACCCTAAGGCTGCCCTACCTCTCAAATTCACAATCTGCAATGCTGCTCACTTCAGTGCTTTGGGGCATATTAGCAACTCAAGCTTTTTCTGCTTTGATGTGCATGTTCTGTACCACTGACCCCAAAATATGCAGGTCTAATGAATTAGCTTTAATAGTTTTCTTACCCATTTAAATGTTTTTGTTTTAATTGGCTATACTACTATGTGTCTTGAACTACACTGAAAAGTTCACAGCATAGATGCTAATGGTGCCTTTCTAATTACTGCATAATGAACAAAGGTCTGTCTGAGCAATTTCAGAGGTTAGACTTCATAATTAAGAACCCCATTTTAATAAAAATCAACTTAAAAATTTCACACACTTAATAGAAATAATATACACGACAAAAATATTTTTTAAATATCTGGGGATTTAAAAATATTTGTATAAATTCTTTTCGTTACATAAAATTGGGATTTTATTCATTACCTTTTAATCTACCTGCCAACAGCCAAAACCTCAGCTTTAGCACATTGTCCCTGAAGTGCACTTAACTTGCATGGATCACTGCTCTGGGGCTGGACTTGATTTTTCTTTTCAGTTACTTAAGGGAGCACGGATAACTGAGGGGGAGAGCATGCCAGCTACTGGCAAATTTGACATCCTTGTCTGTATGGAAAAGAAAACTACAGTGCTTTTTCAAACTAAATTCTATTATTTCTCCAGGACTTCCAGTTGTGTGGATATCAGTAAAGATATTATTTCTAATGCAGACAGAAAGTGTAGCAGCTGTTTCTATTTCATCCCCTGTGCCTGCCTGCTTTGTGCATCAATGGCATTAGCTAAAACAGTTTTGCATCACTGCTAGTCTGCTTGAGCTGAGATGATGACAACATGATGAAAGTTTAAGATTAAGGTAGATGAAAAGGATAGAAAGTCCTGCCATAATGTCTAAACACTGTGGATTAGGTATTAACAAGATCCAATATCAGTTATTTCCACTAAACCATCAGTTTTCTTCTCCTTTCATGTTCCTTATGTTATGTTAGGTTAGACAAATATTCATACACCTATGTTGCAACACATAAGCTATAATTAAGACATCTGATATTAGGATACTTAATATGGTTAAATGAAAAGCTACCAGACTACGTGAAGTTCAATCACAAAAAGGGTTGGGCATTTCACTACCATTTCAACTTAAATATTTAGGTACAAATTAACAGCAGTGATGTGTTATATCTCATTTGTATTCCCAAAAGCTAGCTACAGCCACATTCAGTTTCTTGCCACAGTTCCATCTGGCCCTAAGCATTTTGTTTGTTCATTTTTGTGTTTATTAAAAATTTCCCTTAGAAACAAAAAAGTAACTTTAGTTGCAGAGTGTGCAACTAAATATACATTAGCAGGAAAATCAGGTAACATAAAGCTTCTGATAAAATTAACAATGTGGTAACGATAGTTCAGGCATACTAAATGGTTTTTGACTGCCAGAAATCTACATTATATTCAGATCAGCTAAAACCTGTGTGTATCTGGGGGTTCACTTCCAAGAACATTGTTGTTTGAATCAGGAGTTTTAGAAATGAAGATACAGCTGACATTCACTGACTGAGACTGAATTTACAATGTGCAGAGGCTTCAATCTGCACAAACTGCTTCACACACACTGCTCTGATGAATGGTAGAAGGAGTTCCTGTATTCCAGGACATCCAGCACACAAACAGACCAGAGCTAGACCCAGCAAAGTTCTAAAAATTCATAAGGTTTAAATGTCAAGACCTCAGCACCAGTTGCTTCATCTAAGGTGGTGGTGGAAGACAAGTAACGTGTCTCTTTTCTGCTTATTACACTTGAAAGAGAAAGAAAAAACATCAATGAGGTAAGTTCTTAGTCTGAAAATTACAGATTTTTTTTCTACCCATATTGTTCTACAGCAAAAAATCTAGAGGGTTTAGGGTTGAAAAACCTTGGTCTCAGCCCTATACAAAAGTTGAATCTTCTAGAATTCAACAAATTTCACAAAAACTTCAAACTTCACAAAAGTTGTAGAGCTGACACAATCCTTCAGACTTCCACTTTTTAACCAATATCCAGAGGTCAGGAAGAAGACAATGTATATTTCTTAGCCCCTTCCTTGCTGGTCTCTTTATTAATCTGAACACCACCACCTTCTCTTTATGAGCAACATCTGATAAAGCATCTCTGCAAAGTTTGAAGTCCAAAGGGATATGATGAAATCTGAGGGAATTATAAATAATTTTAATAGTTTTTAATTGTTGTTAGAAGAAATAGATGTCTTAGCAGCCAGGCATGTGCTAACTCAGTATTTTTATATATTTTTCCTCCTAGAACCACAAAATGATGACTACTTCACCACTACACTACACTACACTACCACCAATTACCGTAGAAAATATATCACAGTCTCATCTCTCTACAATTATTATCCATTCTCATTTATGTAGCCTATGTAGTTTCATTAAAAAGCATGTTTTTGGAGATAAGTGGTTATTTTTTTTTATTCCTGTCTTAATGAATACTACTTTCTTCCATAAACTTTACTATATAAGCATAAAAAATACTAACTGATTATTGAGTAATTCTTAAATGGTAGGATGAATTTTGAACTGGTATTCATTTCACAACTTGCAAAATTAATACAAAAACAAACAACTAAGTGATGCAGATTTTAAAACAGAATTGCATATCACCGGAAGAAAGTATTTTGATCAGTGAAACTGTATAATACATATTGAATAGAGTTTCATTGATTGGTTAAATCCCACAGTTTGAAAAAACAAATATGATCACTTTTTTTCCAAGAAATGAATCATCATTCCCGTGGGTAAACTGATTTTTTGATGGAATACAGCAAGGGAATATCACTGAGACACAGCAGAGGAAAGGGCACTGTCAGATAAACCAATACAGCTCTCTATCAAGCAGAGCTGATATAGGAGTGGAGGGGTAAGTGAAATTCCCAACAGTCTTCAGAAAATATTCCATTTACTGGGTGGTTTTTGTGACTACTTAATGCAGCTTCTATTCCTGCCTGTATATTCCTATTATATGAAAAGATTTTTTCACAGGTGAAAGTGAGAAGGAAAATAAGACTTTACATCCAACTTCTTCTTATATGCATCTTCTTGAATATACCTATTAATGAAAGAAATAAAAAAAATAATAAATAAAGCAAAAAAAAAATCCACTATAAACTCAGTAAAATTCTATTTCAGAATGTGTTTAGGATTACCTCAATTTCAATTTTGTGAGATTGGACCAAAGATAATTATGTATTAACATAAAAAAAAAATTAAAATAATGGTTTTAGAACTAAGTCCTTACTCTCTCACTTAGTACATATTTACATTTAATTTTCATGCTTAAAGGACTTGTATTCCAATCTCCAAACTGAACTTTAATGCAAACTGAGGGTAAAGATCATCATCTTCATTAAGCGTCAACCAGCAATCAAACAAATAAGAACATTTCAAAGAAGATTTCCCACCCTGCAGGGTTCCAGTGAAGGAACTAATAAAGTGAAATATGAAAAATAAAACTGTTCTTCAAGAAGAACAGATCTAATTAAGAGGAAGACCTAACAACTTCATGGATTAATTGGGAACCAACTGAGATAATTAGACCTCTGGGAATAAAATTACACCCATCATAAACCGCTTTTTTCACAACTACAGGTTAAGAGCTTAAAGCTTTAATTGGGGGCAGCACTAAGAGGAAAGTAGAACTTGCACAGAAGAATTAATATTTGGGGAAGCAATATCCTGAAGTACTTTGGCATCGTTAAAAACCACATTATTATTTTACCCCAAGTGCATGGGATTCTGGAGCCAAGCGGACAACTGTGATTACAATTTATACCAATCAAAAAATGCTCACACCATTATACTTTGACCTAAAAACCACATGTAGCTACTCTGTACATTAGTAGTTCAAATACAGTCTCACCCTCTGAGATTAGTTTAAATGAGGTGTGTTTTTAACATATAGTTTCTGCAGTCAAACCATGTCTTTCAAGAGAAATATACCCTGAGAACAGAACAATAAATAAGAAAAAAAAAGAAAAAAAAGAATCTAAAGACTGGGTAAACTGCTTCAAAGAACTGCTTCTCAGAATTGCTCCAAGCACTAATTTCAATTAAATAATTTGAAACTGAAACAAATTAATGCCACAATACAAAGTCATGGAAACTTTGGCATCCAGCTGATGAATTGTGTGTCCATTTAAAAACTTGGAAAGCACAGTGGGAAAGCTTAGTAATACAGAAGGCGGTCAGAGTCTCTGCTTTAATCCCCCGTTAGGGGTAGGAAAACACCTGCAGAAGAAAGAAATTCTGTATTTTCTAAAAGCTCCATATGTTCCTTCACTAATGATAATATCCAAAATAAAGACAAATTATTTTCAATTATAAATTTTATTTACTTGCAAAATAACATATTTCAAAACTAACTCACAATCTTTATTTTCTGAGATTAATATAAACCAATTAGAATGCTGGATTCTTTACCTGCTTTAAAACACCATGGTATTAGATTTACTGGGATGTAATTTTGATGCAAAACAAGTTATATGACCCAAAAAATCCAGAAAGTTATCAGTGTGATTAATCACTGATAAAAATCTAATCTAGAAAAGTTTGAAGGATGTTTTTGAGATGTCTGCTTCAGTGGGTTTTAAACATGTTGCAAGGTGCTTCTGTGAATATATATGGTATAGCCCATGGGTTTTTTTCCAAGGTTCTCCAATTTTTTCCAGGAGGTCTCAAGCAATTCACATTTACTTCTCTTTTGCAGTCCTTGTCAAGCTGTCTAGCTCCTGCTGTTGGGCTCCACCTGCATATTCAACCTGTAGTTAAGAACTACCCTACAAGCCTGATAAAGTTGCCTCAGATAACAGGTGTCTTGGGGAATTTCACCCACCACTGTCTGTTTGATATAGTGCTTAGATGTGCCTTAGTTCTTGTCTGTTTTACCCTACCTCCTCTCTGCTGCTGCTGCAGTAGCTCAGAATCCTCCCTTTTCTTCATTTTAAACGCCATCAAGTAATACGAATCTATGAGGTAGATGAATCAGGGAAGGAAGAAATTGTCCAGACCAATAACATTCCGATATCATATCCTATAGATGGGCAGTTTCTTCGTTCCCTTAGTTCTCTGATGAATCTTGTAGTCTCTGACCATGTCTACACTTTGCTCTTTGGGCTGGTACACTTTGTGACTTTTCTCGTTCAAGATTTTTTTCTAGCTCCAAAACGAGTCTCTCACATCATCTTATTCAAACTATACCATAGAGTGATACATTAATTGCCATAGCTACAGATGTTAGTTTTAGTCAATGAAATTGTGTGCTAAGTTTAATGTAACACCACGACCTTGTAAGATCACAGCAAACACATTGCTAGTAAGTGTCATCTAATTTGTAACTTGGTATAAGAAATAAACATACAATAATAAACTAAATCTCCTAGCAACCTTATCAAATATCATGTAATCTTGATCATTCAAAACACAGGCAAAAAAAATCTCTAAAAAAATATGAAATATTTATAAGCGTATTGCATTCAAAGCCAAGATCGTCAGTTGGTTCTAACTATTTCTATATGCCTTCTGGATTCAGGCACTAATCAACCAATAGCTATCAGCATGACTTTTGCTGAAATGCTGTTACATTAATGAGTTTGGATCAGCTGCTCAAACAGTTTGGCTGAAAAAGATGTATGGTCAGGAAATATATCGGGGGAGGCAAACATAAATGCTAAGCTTTAGTCCCTTAAATTCGTGATTGCAAACATAACGCCCAAAATCTTTTACCACATTCAGCTTGATTTGATACTGCATAAATAAGACTGTATATAAAAATGCCTTGTTTATATTTCATGCAAAAATAATGAGAGAAGTTCTTCTCTTTATTATACAATTTATAACCCAAATGACATCCTATGTTACACCAGTGTAAACCACCAGTGAATTTGTCACTATCATATTGAAGTCAGCATTATTCAAATCTAAAAGTTATTGCCTCAGTTGTGCTATGCCTCTACATTATCCTGTCTGAGACTGACACAAACTCCAGTGGGGTCATATCCCTAGAATTAACATTCTGGTGTGAAAAGGCAACAGGGATTTACATATGACATTGCTTAAATTAATTCTTTCTGTTGTCTTCAGTACAGTACTTCCCTGGAGCACCTTTAGTCATTCAATCCACACAGAATGAGAAAGCTTTCTGCTGTTAGCCTATTAAAGAAACCAGAATACAAGACATCAGGCATGTACCTTGACTTTAAGGAAAATCTCCTCAAATAATGGTAATTATTAGATTATACCTGAATGAATTGCCCTTTGCACCTGTGAGAATGGAAAGATGATACACCCAAACCCAATGGCTCAGCACTATGTAGACAAAAAAATGTGTTTTGAAAAGGAGGAAAACCATGCCTATCATCTTTTCACCTGCACGTTACTAAACCGTGCCTTGGGTGGAAAAAAAAAAAGCATTAAAACCAATTCAACGGAACAACCTGAAACTGAAATTTCAAACACAGTGTTTTAAAAATATTTTAATGACACTTGTCCTATGTAGGAGGCAGCTGCATTTCTCTAGTTTAAGTCAGACACCAGCGTGTGGGATTTATTCAGCTCCTGGGTTGTCTCATGAATTCCTTGAGGGAATTCACAATTCACCAAATGACGTATTGTTATTATCACCAAAAGTGAACCGTATTCAACAAAACAGTACTCAGTGGGCAGCAAGTCTGCAGCGTATAATTATAGTTGTCATTTCCCATCCCAAGATTAAACATGTTTTCACTTTTCAACTTCAACAACTACAAAAAAACCCCACCTCTCTCCACCTAAGAAGAAACACCTTAGGAAAGTACCAAGGAGATCAGTTTTAATAGTTAAACAATTATTTATCTTAGTTATTTGAATAAACCCCACTTATTCTTCCATTGGAACATCTGGATTTTTCTTCCCTTACAGTATTAATCTGGGATCTGAGGTTTTGCTTTATAATTTGGTTGGGTTTAGTTTTGGTTTTGGTTTGTATGTTTGTTTTGTTTTCTTTTTTGAATAGATGACAGTGACATATAATTATCAGCTGCATCTACACTATAATTAAGGTCCTGTTTCTCTGTTAATTAATGTAATAACCTTGAGAAAAGTAAAAAAGTCCCCTACTCCTCCTTTCTTTTTTTTTTCTTTTTCTTTTTAGCAATATAAAACAGTGTGTAGATCTAGTTTATGAGTTATGGCATTTGATGCAGTATTGTTGGTATCTTTAGCTAGCTAAAATCCTCCATATTTCTCACTTAAGAACCTAAGGTCTTGTTCTATTTTAAGTTCCATGGGTGTAATTCAGAAAGAAAAATCTTACTTTACAGACTTTGGAAGTCCTTGCAGATAGCTAGAATGGAGTCCTATAGATGTGCCAGAATTAAGGGCAACAGATCTAACTCATAGCTAAGGAAGTTTAGATGTGTTTTCATACACAATACGACATCATCTTCTTTACTGGTCTGACAGGATTAGAGAGTCTCGCAGAAGAACATGCAGTGATGAATCCTATTGTACTGCTATGTTATACCTCCTGTAATTTAGAAATCATTAATTATCATGCCCATACAACATCAGTGAACGTGACATACATCCTTGAGGAAGCATTGTCTTACATACCCTTGGAATAACCTGCAGCCTAGACACATTATGCTGAGGAAATAGGTGCTTGGTACCAGTAAAATACACCAGTAAAATGTGACCTAGTATATTTGTGAGGTGCTCTGCCATCTGATTTATTTGCTTGCATTAATATCAGCTCACAGATCCATATATCAAACCTATTTCATTATTTTATTTATATAGTAGCTCATTGTGGAAGGAATTCTGCTATATGTCTCATAATAGCAAAAAGCAGATGCACATTTCTGTTCTAGAGGGGGAAGATATGTAATAACAATTGTCCTGAGGATACAAAAAAAACCCACAAGAAAAAAATTCCCATTCTGTCTCTTAAACTCCTTTCTTCTTTTTTACTTTACCATATGCCCAAGAGATTTGTGAGACGATAATTCACTTGCTGCTCATGTCTTCTCATGTGAAATTTTAAGCAACCTACTAGGCTGGGTGGGTTTTTGTTGTTTCTTTTTGTTTTTCTGAAGAAGAGATGTTCCTTAAAACCTTTTGAAGGTACAGCTTTGTGTCCATGAAACTTTTAGCAGAGGCAGTTAGATTATTAATAGAAATATGAGAGACGATATCTCTGACTACAAAATATGGATGTAAATCAAGCAGTCAGATGCAGTTATCCCACTGACCTAGTTTGTAGGTTAGGAACTCTGCATCTGTTCCTCCACCTTCCTAACAACATGCAACTGAAAACTAAGTACCATAGCAAGGAAAAACACAGACATGCAGTCTCAGAATAAATTTGTGTGTTTGTAGAAGAATAAGAAGAGAACATCAAGTTGCTCTTTGCTTGAATTCACCTTGTGTTAACACATACTTGAAATGACAGTAATTCTAGAGTTCCTTCCTGCATTTAACTGCAGATTTGAACTCTGCAGCCTTTCTAATTGGTCTTGCTTGTCACACTTAATTTGTTCTGATTTTATTTTAAACAATTATTAAATACAAATGAAAACACTAAAAGCTATTTTGTTCCATTAGCCTTGTGCATTCCACTCTGGTATTCAGACCCAACATCAACAACTGCTGCAGCAATACTGTTTCTTTCAGGATAAAGACAAAACATGGCCTACATCCAACTTTTAATCAGCTGTACAGATGGGTTTATTTCACAAATGCACTAGGCTGCACAGATGGAAGTTCCTGAATTCCTGACAAGGTGTTAAAATGGTTACTGAGACTACAAAGGAATAAAAAAAAAGCAGCACTGGAAATTATAATTAGTAGGGACTCTATCTCTTAAAGCCTTATTAGTTCAGAACTTAAATCTTGTCCTTTGTGTGTGGGAAGTGGTTTACTGAAGGGAACACTTATCAGATTAGCTATCATAACTGTTTTCTATCCCTTAAGAATACGCAGTCTTACAAATAGTATAACTTAATAAATATTATAACTTAACTGTTATACCTGATATAATACTCCCTGAAACCAGCCAAAAGCGTGACATAACATTTTTCACCAGCCAAAAGCAGAACAAATGGAGCAGTTTTTTGTGCTCAGTGGCATACTGATCTGCAGTTTAAAAAAAAAAAAAAGACAACAACGACAACAAAACAAAACACCACAAAATCAAACCAAATGAAACCAACCAACCAAACAAACAAAAAAACCCAAACAAAACCAAAAAGACAAAAATTAACCAAAAACCTGCAGGTAGCAGTGGAGGAAAATAGCTTCATACATGCTTAATGGTATTATACTTTTGAGCAGTGTTATTACAAATTCACAGATTTTATGCCTAAAAATTGTAACTGAATTATCATACTTGACTGAATGGGCCACAGCTTTCATCACCTCATGGAATACTACGCCAATTTACTGTCATGATGCCAAAATTTTAAGCTGTTTTGGAAATAACACAATGATAAAAAAGGTCACGAATAGCTGTGAACATTACAGAGTCCCATGCTCTTATTCACAAGAGTGGAGGGCTGCAGAGACAATGCTATCTTTATGCTAAAGCAACCAACCATTTTTCCATCTTTAATGTGATACTTTTTGTGTCATTCAGTGAATAAGCGCTTCTCAATACCTTCATATAAACTGAGTTGGGGACAGTTGTGTATGGATGAATCTGGAACAGACTGTCCTAATGTACTGGAAGCTGCACCGTAATTTTATGCAGAGCTTTGTGCTGAATATTTTATTCATAATATGCTCTTGGGAAGATCTCTGATCTTTCAGTACTATGAATAAGAAATGTTTATTGTCCCAAATTCTAGTTTGTCTTCCATGCTAAAGACTTAGCTTGGCAACGAACAGAGTACATAAACATGCAAATGTGACACCATACAGGCAGTAGATACCTTTCAATGGATTAGATTCAGATAAGGAAAAAAAAATGTTTTGCTAGATCCCAAAACATACAACGACCAAGAAAGGCATCAGTGCTCATTTTTAAATGTAGCTTGGAAAGGAAAACAGTATTTAGAAGTGGATATTAAATTGAAAAACCATGGTGTGAATAAAAATAGGGGAATAAACATAAAACGAATAAAATAGGTGGTACAGTGAAAAAAAAATTCATAGTTTGGAAAAGATATAGAAATCTGTAGAAGCGAACTTCATTCTAATTGTAAGCAATGTAATACTGTAGGAATTTCATCTGTGGGAATTTAGATACAAAAAAATAAGGTATACATGAGCAGGAAGAAAACAATGTAACATAGACTCATGGAAAATAAATTCTATCAAACTAATACTATTCTTTTTGACAAGAATACTTTCCGTACAACAATATATAAATAAATAAATAGTTACTGAGATTAAATAAATAAATAAATAAATAATGGATAATTAAGAATTATTAAAATGTAAAGGTAAGCACAGATTCTTTATCAAGAAAATTTCTTTCTACTGGTATCCATCAGGTCACAAATTCTGGCACTGTGATTTCAGATTTTTATGAATGGGGAAAAAAGAAAGAAGGAATGGGGTTCACAGATGAATTAAGGATTAGTGGAAAGTGAATAAACAAAAGAAGTGACTTAGTGATTAGAAGCGATTAGAAGAAATTCTAAATCATATTGGATCACATTGGAATCTAGGATCAATCAAACTATGTATTTTAACATGACCAGATGTAAACAAGAAAAAAAAAAAAAAAAAGTGGGATGGGATTGATGGTGCTTAATGAACAAACAGAAACCCTTGCAGAGCATGTTTATACAGCTGGGGAAATAGTAACATCCAGGAGGATTAGAGGACTGCTACAGAAAATCAGCTGAACATGAGCTCCAATTACAAGACTGTGTTGGCTTTGGCTGGGGTAGAGTTCACTTTCTCCACAGTAGCCAGGACCAGGCTATGAAGAAATGGTGCTGCTAATCCAAGGCAGGCTAGAGACTTAATTCCTTGTTTTGTTGTGCATGAACATGTGGCTTTGGCTTTACCTATGAAACTTTATTTTGACACACAAGTTTTCACATTTTCACTCTTCCAATTGTCCATCCTATCAGGTGGGGATGAGAAAGTGTCTGCATGGGGCTGAGTTGCTGACCAGGAGTTAAATCATGACAGACAGCAAACAAGAACACTTCGGTTATATTTAAAATACTTATATAGTTATTGCAGATTTCCCTATTGAAATTTAACCATTCATTAGGGTTTTTTTATTGCATGTAGGTTTGACCATTACTAGAACATGATGCTTGTCTCTACATCAGGAAGAAAATTATTAGAGTGAGGCAGTTAAGAGAACAATAGAAGACAGCTTCAAGGTTCAAGAACTGTAGCTCTCAGAATCTCAAAAACCCCAAACAATAACCTTTGATTGTATTAAGAATTTTCTGATAGGAGATGTTTCAGTCTGGCAGACACAAGTATACCAAAAATTAAATTACTACAAAATTCAACATATCAAAATAACATTATTTCAACAGTAAGTTTAATTATTAAAATAGAATTTTTAAATGTTCAGACAGATTCACTTTAGTTGATTATTTTTAAAGTAAAAATATTTTCTTCTAAAGAGACATTTAAATTAAGGAGGCAATGAACGAGAGGAAACCCTGCAGCCTTTGTAATGGAGAATTGCATGTTAGATTATCACATGGCCTCTCATGTCCTTATAAATGAGAAAAAACATGAAATAATATAACTGAAATGTTAGCAATTTTATTTGGTGACATACTGAACTGGATGGAACCTGCATAATATCTGTGCACATAGCAGGATCTAC
The DNA here is from genome assembly GCA_035048155.1 of Cinnycerthia olivascens. Lineage (NCBI taxonomy): Eukaryota > Metazoa > Chordata > Aves > Passeriformes > Certhiidae > Cinnycerthia > Cinnycerthia olivascens. The sequence continues at coordinate 61,623,056 of JAWWMU010000001.1, forward strand.
ATTCCTTAATAGTTAATATTGATGCACAGGTGTCATTCCATTATTTAAACAAGTTGAAGTTAACATTTTAGTAAATGTATGTAATGGTTTTATGTTATTCTACAGAGTAATCTAATGAAATGTAATAAGATTTTTTGTTTCTGAGGTTGATTTCAGTATAAACATGTGTAAATAACTTATACAGCATAAAGAATATGAAACTATTAAATAATTTTATAGAAATGCATGACTTCATTAAGGAGTACAAATGGTAGATTAAGTCTTATCACCAAGAGATTCAAGATACAGCATTTCAAGAGAATATATTTTATGTGTATGGGGAATCAGATGTAAAATTATACACCACCGAGATCAGCAAATACTAGGATGAAAGACTGTCAATGAAAATACCAGCAATCCAGGAGGTTATGTTATATTTCATCAGTATCTACCTCTACACTTGAAAGAAAATCACAAGGTGATGATGTACTTGGTAAGAAAAGGTGACAGAGAGTGGCGTGTAATGCTAATGTGCCATCACACAAATGAGAAAGAAAATCAAGACACAAATCATTGGGAATTGCTTACAATCTCATTCAATATTTCCCCATGTGAAAAATTCTATCCATTAGATTTTGTGAGCGTGCAAACTTAATTTTGAGTAATTAAATTTTGGCCAAGTCAGGCATCCTCAAACTTAGATTTGTCTGACAGGACAGTCAATTACTCTATAGATTACTCCATAGACTACCTAATGCCAAGAAGCCAGGAATTAATTTTTTAAAAAATTAATATTATTAATAATTCCTAGAAAATTTCCACTCTTTATTTCTGCTTCGTAAAGAAACATTACAAAGGGTGGTTCAATGTCTTTAGAACTTAGAATGACAGAAGCCAGTGAAATGGAATTCAATTCAAACGTAGTCTTTATTTAATATATTTTCAGATGTCATATCTTAAGTCACGTAGAGTAAACTTACATGTTCTTAGCTGCTAGCCTTTGGAGAAAACCCACACAGCTCCTGATGTAAACCACCATCTAACCTTTTAGAATTTATCTTCAGATCCACTTGTATCACTATGCTGACTAGAGAGGAGGCTTAAATGACTGTATATGATATGAACCTGAGACTTGGCTCTCCAGTTTCACATTCTGTGATGTGAGATGGCTGCCTTGGTGAAAAAAAGGGTACCATTAACAGGACAGAGAGAATTTTATACCTTCAAGTTTATACACTTTGTTGAAGTCTTAGAAAATTCCTGTAGACAGTATGACTTTTCACGCAGTGAAGGACTTGATGTCACCAGAAGTCTGGATGTATAGGGTACAAATACCTTCAGTGAAAGCTGGGTGTAGCAAACCAAGCAGGGTAAAACACAGAAGGCAGATGGAGAAGCAGTCTAGTGCTCTTTCAGATCAAATTAAAAACTCACATCTTCCAATGCTGAATTTCCCTCCAGATAGCCATGAAATACCATGAATGATATGAATGAAAGTCTGCAACTACTGGAAAAGAACTAGCATCACAGAATACTTCAAATTTGACAAAAGATATACACACCACAGTATTAAAGAGATGATGTTTGAGAAACAAGTCCCTTGTTCCATGTTGTTGTTAGCAAAAATTATAAGACATAAAATGGAAATTACTTTTTCATTAGCAATACTATATTTCTGACACTTATTAGCTGGTAAATTTTAAAAACATAAATAAACTATCTGGGGATTAGAAGAAGAAGAGTCATCTATCAAACATATCAACATATTATGTACCTTATGAAGAAAAAAGAACTGAGCAAGTCCAAACTAAAAGAACTATTCTGAGAAGTGCTTCAGTAGTATATTATGTGTAAACACAACTGAAATAGTCTTGTGCATAACAGAAGTGCATAAATAACAAGGAAAATTAAAAAAAAAAAAAAAATCAGGAGTCCTTTGTATTAATAATTGCAGAAAAAAACATGCAAGTTTCATCATATCTAAACTTCAAAATGTGAAAATAAACCTGTTTCTGGAATAAGCATTCACTTGAATGTCAGTAAGTGAAATCAAATAATTTACAGTCATCCTTAGGAATTTTTTCTTTTTTTTTTTTTAAACACAGCTGTCAGAAAAATAGGTGGTTATGGTGGCTGGCTTTAGCACAGTAATTACGTTATTTTGATATTTACTCAAGAAACAGAAAACCTGGTCCTCCTGGTCTGTTCTGAAGCCCCGATTGCCAGGAGAGAATATAAATATTCTCTGCTCTTCCTATAGAAATATCTTGTAAAATCAAGAATGCAGCCTTCTTAGTTGTGAAAAGAAAGCAAATGAGACAGCCTAACAGCACAAGCACAGACTGAGGCGAGAGAAGTCTCTGTCGTCACTACCTACACTCAAGGATGTTAGCCAATATTGTTCAAATGCAAAATGAAGAAAGAAAAAAATCTTGAAAGGATACCTCCTTTCTACGTGACTATCCCAATAGAAGACAAAGGAGCCATGCTTTCTCTGGTGCTGGCTTCTTTAGGACCCAAAAATGTTTTGTTTTTTTTATGTTAAATGTCACTTTCCTATCATTGACACTGGATGAGAAAATAACAATAAAATAAATTAGTCCTATGATTTATTTTAATAGTCAATAGGTCATTCACTGCATGTGTTGTTCTGCACCTGCCACTGAAATAGCTATACCCTCAAATCACAATTTTGTTCAATTCCCCCATCATACATTGCTAAAGCATGCTGCAATCAGTTACACATAGCGCTGGACACATGGTTTTCACCAGGACTCTGATAACAAATTATCCAGCTGAAAGAAGTCGAAATGTGCAAGGAGACTTTTTGCCAAGAAGATGACTGTGCTGGCTAAATGAAGGAAAAATAGGAGAACAGGACAAAATAATCTGGCATTAATTCTTTTAAGTATACTGTAATGGACATTTTACTTTTTGAAAACCAGTAGCAGACTACATGATACATAAAAGTCTTGTCACACAAATTAAAAGAAAATTTTGTCTCATGGAAGTGATCCTTTTACTTCGTGGGAACAGAAGGCACAGTTCACTGTATTTTTTATGCATTCTTTCCTCTTTTTTTTTTCCTAGTGGGTTCCACTGCATTTTATTTTGGTGAATAACTAATTCAGTTTTTGTTACTTAACAGCTCCCTTTTATCCATAAACATAAATTAGTGTCTTAAATTTGGAAGTAGAAAAAAGGATAGAAACCTAATTTTTCTGAGAAAAAATTGTACTGAAGATTTTACCATCTGGTAGTGCTTGATTATTGAAACTTTATTTTCATTGGTTAAGAAAAATAATACCACTACATTCAAGAAAGTAGATTAAATACTATTAACCTCAATACCTTTTCAAACAAAGTAATCTTTTGAAGTGATAATGGATTTAAAAGTAAGTATTCTCATTACGTTGTTTTTTTACATCATTATGGCTTCCCTGTTGGCCACATAAATTTCTAATTCTGATATTGTTAATTACAATTATAATATGTGGTATATGAATAATTTATTAATTTCAAACTATATTTAAGGCAGACCAAAAGGCAATTGAAGAATTCCATCACCAAACTTAAAGAGAAGTCCAAAAATACTGCTTGCCATTTCATTCATTTGGAAATGAGCTGCACAAGATTTCCAGAGCAAAGCTACCATCTATTCAAGCCTTGAAAATTAAAGTTTAATTTGAAAGACGATCGGCCAATTCTACAGGCACAAGACAGGCACTAGAACTCGTCAAAAACTTATTGATGGGAAAGGTCTGAAGCTGTCGTGCTTTCACATGTATACCCCAATTTAGATTTTTAGTTACTTTTACTTGAAAAATTGGCTTCAACTCTCCACATGGCTTGAGGCATAATTTCAATACTCCTTTTTTTGTGTCAAAAACACCTGTCTTTTTACTTTAGTGCCAGAAGGGCTTAGCATCTTGTCAGTGAAGTAACACAGCCTGCACATTTATAGGTGTCACTCACTTTGCCATCTGTTTTTTAGGATAACAGTCACAACTATCAGCCAGCCCCTTCAGAGGCTCTAACAATCTTTGTGGATTAAGGTTGAGATTTACAGTAAAGAACAGCTAGGGTTATCCCACCTTTTCAACTCATTCTATGTGTCCTTTAAACATAATTCTGTGAATATATCATCCTATATGAATTCAGCAACTACCCCTCATGCAGAAAAAAATTATCACTAGCATCTCACCACTTTTTTAAAGTGTTACAGCAAATAACTGTCAAACAAATGTCTGCAATCTCTGCATGCTGCATGCATATAAACACCAGTTCTTGTACCACATCCAAACCTACCCTACAAGAAGCTTACTTCTAAACTCAAAAGACAGGAGTAATGTCTACAAAAATACTAAATTGCATTTAATTGATGAAATTATTTATCAGACGATTCAGCTAGAGAATTATTAATAAATACATATAGTATGAAATTCCAGGGTTAATTTATCTCTTAGTGACAAAAATGGGGTTACTTTAAAGATTTTGTGGTTTAAATTTTCTTTCCCAGGAAGTAAAATTTGTTAGTTCATAATTTTTATTAAAATAAATAAATACACAAATAGTGCCATAGACCACATGTCTCTACAGCATAGCTAAGAATTTTTCTGTAGACATACAAGACCAAAGTCAGAAAAGAGAAAGACTGATGCAGTGGTGGTATATCAATACTGCTGTGAGAAAATGTATAAGCTAATGGCTCTAAAGTTGGAGAAGTAGAAAGAAAAAGGTTTTCTCCTGTAATAGCATTTAAAGCATGTTCAAATACTTCCCTTAATTGGCAACTGAATAATCCTAAAATATGAGACATTTTAAAGTCTTGCAATAAGACCAAATGGAAGACGTAGTACCAAGCAAATACCCTTTTGTGATCTGAAAGCTATATTCTTCCACAAACTATATGACCTTGGTTATTCTTTGGCACATAAACACTGTTTCATACTTCCTCTGATGTTAAGATATTAATTAAGAAAGTATTTATGCTACCTATGACTTGTCCTTGGTGTGGAAGGAGCATTTTATGAGTTCAATAACAAGGGATGGCCAAATGAAAGCTACAAAAACATTTCTATGTTAAAATCTTGGCAAGGGCTTTTTAATTGTAGTGTTTTGGTTGTTAAAAGCTTAGTGTCTTCAGGTCTGAAGGAACACAATGAGAACAGATTACAAAGGTAAATTTTCTGTATTAGCTGAATATCTTCCTGACAGTTATCTGAATGTATAAACCTGTCCAAATTACTTGGAATAACACATCCTCCTCTTCTTTTTCTAACTCATGCATCATAATATGCCATTCATACCTTATCAGCATCTTCATTACTTTCCTTAGAGTAGGACATGTGTAAGGGTGGACGATGATCAGTGAGACTGCCCTGAGAAGCTATAAAGTTTCAGATGATTTCTCCTCCTTTTATGAAACAGGCAGGCAGAAGCAGCTGCTGAGCCACATTTCTCCATAGCTTTGCTGCCTGTCTGCCAAGCCAGTTAGAGAGTTTGAAAGAAACAGTAAACATGCTCATGTTGACAAAATGAATTTCTAAGCCAGAATACACTGTATGACTGAGAAAAAAATATTTTATACTAAATCTGAGTGCAGACTGGAGCTATTTAACACCACCTTTTAGAAAGTTTGAAGAGATAATTCTGCTCTCTCCCCTGTTACATTATAGTGATTTGTTTCAGCTTCCTAAATGAAACCTGCTCATTTTTTTCCAATGGGAGATGTCAAATGCTCTCCAGTCTTTCCCTTCTATACTGAATTCATTGAAGTGGGCTCTTCCTCTACTCCTTTTCATGCTAAATTCGCTGTGTTAGTTATTTATTGGTGAAGTCATGCCTCTATCACAAAAATAGTGCATCTTTAAAAAGCAATGTAAGTAATCTTGTTAGCGTGGCATTACCAGGACCCCTTAATTACCGCTGACTGCATGGAGACATTTTTTTAGGTGTCATTAGATGTTGGTTAAGTGGTGGTCTTGGCACTGAGTTGTAGCTGGCCAGTGCTTTTCTACTAGGCCAAATTTTCTTTCCAATTTTGAATTAAAAAAGAAGTTGCCTGAAATTCCTCAGCCAAGTCAGCTTGTTCACTACGTTATGACATTTAGGCTGTGTGGGTGGAGGGGGTTGCAAATGGTACTGCCTTGCCATCCCTGTAAAACATTTAAGCCTCTCACAGAGCAGCACAGCAGTGTCAGTGCAGTGCTCTCACTATTGTGGAAATATTGCATGTGGCCATTAGTCTTCTCCCTTCAATTAGTGACAGCCAGTTAAGCTGTGCCCTCATCCTGCTTCAGCTGTTGGCAGCAGCCCCAAGTCAAACCTGTCTCCCACTCAAAAAGCAAACTAGGGAGACCTACTGTTCACAAGGCACACTCTTTGGATGGGAAAAGGGACACACGACAAGGTTATAGACTTGTCTGAAAATATCATGCAATCAAGCTACAGGTAAGCAAGTGGCACTGGAAGAGTTCAGGAGAAGATCTTCACAGTATGTAGATGACACCATGTTAAAAGGATAAAACGTCTGGAGTGCCATTTCACTGAGTTCCTTGTTTTACCTTTTTTTTTTGGTTTTGGTTAGTTTGTTTTCAGAGGTGTGGGAGGAGTTATATACAATGACAGATTTGAATTAAGGAGTACTGTTAAGACAGCTATTTTTTCAACTGGACATACAAGAAGAGATTTGAAAGGTCAGCTAAAAAAAGCAATTTTGCCTTCTGCTGGAGAAATCCAATTCAAATTGGAGAAAAAGAGTATTCTCTAGCATCAGCGATATAGGAAATGTGAAGCTAAAGCTCCTCTGACAAATCTTGTGGGGCAAATAGTCTTCCAAAATAAATGGGCAAAGCCTAAGTGATGTTAAACAGAATCTCATTTTATTGATAGAGGAAGAGATTGGGTGCTATATCTGTACAAAAGATCCCCTAGGCAGCTGATACTGAGATATGATCAGGAAGTTTTCCTCTCTGTTAAAACAACATGATTTTAGATTTAAAAAACTAAAAAAACTTTATAGAGTGTTTGAAATAATGGCTCAGAACTGTGTTTCTGCCATCTTGAACACAGAATCAAAAAGCTTGAAGTCAGATAACAGTGAAAGCTTAATCTGTATACTTTGGCTCTAAAAATGATTTAATTTTGTATTTGTGCTGAAATTATTTTAGTTTTTTCACATGAAACCGAAAGTTCATGGCAGTTAAACACCTGAGTCCTCATAAGCTCCATCACTGCTTCCATTGTTCCTTTTTTGAAAAATTCCTATGTTCTTTTGATGAGCTGTCTATAAATAAACTACTCTTATTAATCATAACTGGAATGCTGAAATATATACAAGCTATTAGGTTCTCTATTTTGCAACAGTTCAATGAGTTAAATTATCTTTTTCAAACTATTTTTACAAAACGAAAATTAAATATATTTCTTTACAGCTTCAAAATCAACAATTCTAGTTTGTCAAATCTGGCAATCCAGTTAACTGCTCTACCATGAAATACCATTACCAAATAAAACTTCTTTAGGTTATGCTTTCATGTGAAAATATCATATGCAGTTTTTACTACTAAAGGTCAGGTAATAGTGTAGTTGAATTGAGTAATAAGCAGGGATCAACATACTGGAAGTAGTGTACTATCAAAAGACTTCTGTTAAATGACAGATGGCTGGCAAGTTGCAAGGATCCCACTACTAGGACACTTATTTTAAAAAAAAGGAGAAAACCAAACCCCTAACCAACTGAAAGAAATTGTATGAGCAAGATCCATGTATTAACATATCCATATTAGTCAGTCACCTGTGGGCATTTGACCTACTTCTGTGATGTCCTCCTATGGTGATACAAGCTTTTCTTCTTCTCAGCAGGTAGTAATCTTCCAGGAAGAACTGCTGAGAACTGCAGGTATCCCTACTTGCTGATCTCCCAAATTGTTTTTTGATAATATGGGCATTTCTGCAGTGTATGTACCTTGAACTCTCTCTTAATTTTCAATGTTCTCCTGACAATATAGAAACAATATAGGACAAGAGGAAATGGATTCTAGTTATGCCAGGGGAAGTTTAGATTAAATATTAGGAAAATATTTGTCATGGAATGAGTTGTCAAGCATTGGAACAGGCTGCCCCTGGAACTGATTGAGCCATCTACTCTGGAGGTATTTAAAAGACAAATAGCTGTGGCACTCAGGACATGGTTTAGTAGTGGACTTGGCAGTGCTGGGTTAGTGTTTGAACTTGATGATCTTATATGGTTTTTCCAACCTAAATGATTCTGTGATTCTATAATAAGGTCTGAAAGAAGAATAGTAGCTGCTATGGCAAGGTTCTATGCACCTTTGATATGTAGTATGCTTAACATTATTTTTTGTATGTTTTAAATCATATCTTACAGGTCAATGGTAGCTTGAGAAGGACCTTTTTGAGCTTAATGTTTGATTTATGTTGCCTTACCTTGGGTATTTCCCACCGAACTACCTATGAAAAGTCAAGAAATCCATATTATCACAAAGCTCCAGGATTCACTTGCCTACTTCCACTTTCAAAGTGTATTGATTTGTCTACTATAAGCAGTTGTTCCCAGCTGCCAACATGAAACTCTATCCATTTACAGCTGTACAGATACATAAAAAGAACTATCCTACTTGTTTTAAAACAAAATAAGTAGGTTTTATATTCATAGTCTAATAAAGATCCTCAAAAATTAGGGACAGATTTTTCTCTGAAAATCCCTCTCAAAAATAACTTCATTATGTCTCTCTCTTTTCTCAAGTTTCTAACAGAAATTATTTTGAAAAAAATCTTTCTGAATTTGTAACTCAGGTAATAAATAAGAAAGAAAACAAAGGCTTCATAATATAACCCAGTTGCTTCTAACTATATTTATGGAGTAAGATGTTAAGAATATTAGAAAACTGATCCTCTGTCATGATAATAATTTCATATTGCACCTCTGTAGGTCGAACATAAAAGAACAATATAAGTTTCAAACTCAAATATTCTTTGGGACTGATTAATACAGTTATACACAGATTTGCACTGCAACAAATTTCCATCTAAAATCAAAATGAAGTTTACAATCACTCTAGGCTCTGCATATATTAACACCTCATTGAATATTAATGAATTATTCTTTGTGACAATTGGCATGCAAACAATATTTGTGTCAGAATTTATAATTATATTTATTTCAAGATAAAATATACGAACACTAACATTAAAAAAGTCTTTCACAAGGAAGTAAGTAAATAAGACATATGTCACATTATTACTAAGCTAATGGTTTCTTTACTGACTTTTCACAACCAGGTAATACTATTTTTTTCACACTTGTTTCTAACGATCACAAGAATTCAGTAATATTCTAGAATTTTATCTCTATAAACTGCATTTGGATTTCGTTGGGAATCAACACAATTCATATTGGTTACATCATTCATGATTCATCATTCTAATTTACCAGTTAAAAGCAGACTAATACTGAACATTTCTGCTGACTACATTTTATATGACAAAGCCTAAAACTGTGTAATAATAGGTGGAAGTTTCATCATTGTTTGATTCATTTTCCCCACAATTATGAGCTTTTATTTAATTGTCAATGTGATGTTTACCAAAATAATTCAGAGGTTGAAAACTGATGTCTTTGTTCTTCCAGTGCTGCCTTGAGAGAAAAGATACTGCTATAAAATCTTCTCAATACTGAATAAGCTGCACTGGTTCAAAAAGTGTCATATGAGATTTCAGTTCCTATTGCTTGAATTACAGGATTGTTTAAATATGGTCCTGAAATAGAGTGTGTCATATAACAGAAATAACAAAGTAATACTTTAAATATAATTTTTTGAATGGGGAAGGGGGTGGGTGGGACTAATATATCTTAGACTTCTTTGTTGCTCTGTGAGGAAATCTGGATTAAATACTTGTGTTTTGCCAAGCTCAGGTAAGGTAAATAGAGAAAAATTATTTTCTTCTAACTTTCTTTTTGTGAGACTAAGCCATAGCAGAGGCAATTATATGAAAGACCAAGAAGCTAAAAATACAAAGAAAGAATATTACCATCAATAACACAAATTCCACCTCTTTTAATATTTATTTATTCATACTATAGTTGAGACTATAACAACAGAAAGCTCTCAAATTTGACAAGAAAGTTGTCAAGTATAGAAGCCTTTACTAATCTCATTACATACTTATGGTGTCAAGGTTATTTAAGGGAATTATATAGTTTTTCAAATAGGATCCATTCTGAGTCCACAGTGAAGTCAGGAGTGAATTTCACTACTATGAAGCAAACGGGTATAATTAATTATGGTGTCAACCACTCTAGAAGAGGGCAACATGCCAGCAGAAGACTGAACAACGATGTGTTGTTTTCTACCTTCTGCCATAATGGCAATTGTTTCCTTGTGTTCAGCTTCCCCTCTTGCTTTCAAACAGATGTATGATCTCCAATATAAGAAATCATTTTAAAAGCCACCAAATTCAGAAAATGTAATATGTATTGCTATTGCCTTGCACTGTTGCTGATGCAGCGGTGAGCTACTGTGAAACACCTACCACATGGAAAAGCATTCATGAGCTGTATTAACCAAGTATCCTTGTCCGAAACAAATTTACGATAACTATCATTCTAATTTCACACCACTGCAACTTCATAATATTCTGAAATAGGAAAGCTTCATCTCCGGACTCTACAGAGCTGAGCTATTAGCCATGCATTAGAGGAGGGACTGGAAGTCCCACCAGCAACTTAATGCAGCCCCTGTAGCCAGAGCCATGCACTCAATGAAGCAATACTTTTCCTTTTGCTGTCAATCTTCAGTACCAGAGCAGCAGGGTTTTATTTTATCTTTCCTTCTTTCCCATTTCACAAGGGTATTTAAAATTTGATCACAACAATGGTTCTGTTCATATGCATATTACAAACTGCTTTGGGGACTGCTCAGTGCAAAATGGGCGGATAATGTTACAGATTAACTTGACTTTGGAGTGTGAACTGTCAGCTATATCCTTTAGCTAGGGAAAAGATTTTAAACACTACCTGGAAAATTGGGAGGCCTAATCTTTCTGCTGTGCTAGCTTGCAGTATAATCCGAATAATGTGAATGTGCTTTCCACCTGACTGAGGCAGACGTGCTGTTAAGTGATTTGAGCGATTTGCCTGGTATAATAATCAGTTTTTCTCTCTCTCTCTGGATGCCAGGAACTTCCTGAAAATCTTTGCCTATGGCTTGACACAGACTGCTGAGTAGCCACAAAACTGTTTGATAAAAGCACCAGTTTTATCCAGTATAAATCAATAGAATCCCGCTGCAATAGCTGTATTTGACTACAGCACTCAGCTGTTATCAAGTGGGGGACCTGTTCTGACTATTTCAACTTCAGAGTACATATCTTTTTCCCATCTGGTCTTCAACACAGCAGGAGTGGCTGTGGTGTGTGCTCAGTGTTTTAGCCAAAGAACGTTCAACATTCACAGTGTTCCACTGGCCTTGAGACAAAGATTAACCTAAAATGCTTTTCAATGCAGCTATCAAATAGTTTTACTAGAATAGGGAACACAAAGTGTGATCCTTCAAGAATAAGCTCTTAAATCTGAACTGGAAAGATCTTCCAGTAATTTCATTTGTCCTTTGTATCTGATGCAACCCTAGATTTCTAAAAAAAAAAAAAAGAACAAAAAACAAGCAAACAAACAAACAAAAAACCCCAAAAAACTAAAAAAAAAACCCTGAAACAAAAAGTCACATCTAACACTAATAATTATACACATTCTTGAAACTAGTAAAATATCTCCTACCACCAATATTAAAAACACCATTGACCTCACTTCCTCTGTGCCTTTTACTCATGAAACCAATTCTTAGATAGAAAGACAAAATATGTTTTTTGTGTAGACTTCTGCTGCAGTAAGAATAATTGACTTTATTATCTCCAAAACTGAAATTTCTTCTGCAGAATAATACACCTTTTCTAAAAATAAACATAGATAAACATCTATGTCATTTAACATATAAAAATTCACCAGGTTAGATGTTTCTTATTTTTCTAATATTGTTTTTTGTGTCTTTCAATTTTTCACTTTATACCTAGCAATGCATAGAGATTTGCCCAAAGCCCATACGATCCCAGTGTGCTGGTCTAAGCAAAGGACAGAGCACCTGGTGACAACAAGAACTTCTTTTTCTGTTAAATTTCACTTTCAACATGGGGCTGATAGTATTTCATGAATTCTTGGTTTCACTGAAGCTGCTAAAATATTTGACGTTTACTTCAATGAAATCAGATCTCCAATATGAGACAGTTTTCTATATTACAAGCATATTTATATTTCCCTATGGTATAAATTAGCTATACGAATAATATTTATAAATATGTTTATAATATTAAATATTAAATATTTAAAATTATATAATATGAACAAGTTATATTTTTAGCTATGAGAACTTAAGTCTTATGTATTTGATGGTCAAGAAAATTTATGTTTCCCATGCAACTTGGCATAATGAGGGTGGCCAGTATCCCTTTCCTTCCCAGTATTCCCTTTCCTTGCGTTGGGAATACTGTAAAAAAAAAAAATACATATGATTCTAAATCCTGACTGACACAGTTACTTTTTCAAAATACTACAATACTCTTCTGTATGAGTATCCCAGTGCTACAATTAATTTAATTATGATTCAAAGCTTTCTTTTTTCTTTTCTGCAAACTGAGGTTCAAAAATTTATGACAATTTGTAGCCTCAAATAGTAAAAAAGAACCATAAGAAAATCCTCCAAGGGTTTCTGTTATTTAGTTGGGTGTAAAAAACTACCTCTAAGAATGTGAGTACCTTGGATAGGGCTATGCTTAACTAATAATGTCATAAGGATGTTCTTACATGGGTAGCAGAGTATCACAAAACCAGAAATAGTTGGCAATTCAAGTATTCATCATATGTGAAGAAGTGATCAGACTACAGACACAAATTGTACAGAGAAACTTCAAGTGCTTTTATAAAATATTTCTATTTTCTGAGGTGATTTGCAGCTGAATTCCAAATTTCAGTTTGTATAATTTGAAACCAATAATTTATTTTTCCATCCTGAACCAGGAAACTCAGGACTATAACCTGATCATTAGCTGCTAACTTTGACCTGAGTTCCTGTGAGAGACCTCACAGGATAGTTATCCACACTATCCTAACATAAAAAGATAACACTCTACATATCTGCCAAAGTCAAAGAAAAAAAAAGTGAAAGGAAAGGTAGAATGGAGGGAAGAGGAAGAGAAATGTACAAGTAAGTCTGCATATAATTGTGACAGGCTAGAAACACAAAGGAAATCACCAAGAAATCTACTGGACTCTTCGATCACTGCAGATGAAAGACTGGTTCTCAGGATCTCAGGACCCTCCCAGATCCTGCTCTGCATCATACCCTACCTGCAATTTTGGAAACTCTTATTTCCTTTTGCCTCTGTCTATGAGATTAGGATCCCACACTTGCCATGAGAGGAAAGGTACCAAAAAGGTACCATTACCATGGTCCCAGTCAGTGCCTTGAGCCATGGGGTGGTTACAAGAGATTGGAAAGTTTTATGTCCCAAGACGTTTTGGGGCTCATGCATTTGGCAAAAGGCCTTGCTCTGCACCATGTCCTGCACCTCCCACCCCTTAGATGCCGTAACCCAGCCCCATCAGTGCTGCCCATCACTGGCACAGCAGAGCAATGGGTCACACCCCAGACCTGGAGCCCTAGTTAAGCCCCAGAGCAGCCAAATGGCCAGAAGTCTCAGCTAGAGGAAGGGACCAGGAAGGCCAAGGAATATTTAAGGCTGAGCACATGGTGAACATGTCTTGACCCTACTTCCTCATGGAATTTCTAACAGCTGAGCGCTACTGAAACCCAGGAGTTGGTAGCTGTATGCATCCTTTTCTATATATTTTCTGTCTTTTTCTCTTTCTCCTTCTTCTAATTTCCTCTTCCTGGAAATTTAGAGGAAATTAAAATAGATTGAACTTAGAGTTTGTGAAGTTGAATGGGCTAAGTTAGTACTTTGGAAGTTCTCTGTGCTGATTGCATGTTGCACTTGACATCTTGCCAAAGTTCTCTGATTTTCTAAAGTTGCCAATAAAGACTAATTTTGTTGTTCTGACCTCTTCTCAGTATATCTCCTGTGCTTCTAACTCAGAGTAAAGGCTCAACCATAAGTCCTTTTAAAAGTCTCATCAAGTGAGTTTTTTGGAGCCTCACAGTGCTCAATGCTAAATTGTAAACAAAAGAAAGATACGACATGCCAATATAGCCAAACACAGTAAAAGCCAAAAGAGATCTGCTACCTAGCTGCCTGAAGTGATTTGAAGTTGTCTCCTGAGCTTATGAAGCTACCATTCGCACACAGTTTTGGAAGGTTTTCAAAAATGCTGCAGGAGACTCAGTATGTTCAATACCACAAGGTGCTTATGTTTAGCAATATTTTCCCCATAAAATCCAATGATCTTTCCAAATCTCTTTCTCATTTTTCAAATAAATTACCTGTGGAAAATTGTTATTTACTCATTTAGATGAATAGATATTCAGGAAAAAAAATACAGAAAAAATGTGTCAACACAATTTTCACAGACATATTCAGAACAATTTTGTGATTGTCAGGTTTCCTATGACTGTGATCAAGGTAAACTTTCATGATTTTGAGCTGTTTTAAACTCAGCGATTGCCGTCTATACTTCTTGCTTCAAAGTGGTGAATAAAGTTCATACTTGCCTAACTTTTCGGAACAGATATCTGAGTTTTCTTCTGCAGAAGCAGTACAGTTTGTGTTTGCTAAATATACCACTAAGGTTCTATTGTGGTTCAAGCAATTTATAATAAGACATTCTTTTAAACATAAATTGAATCTAACTTGAACTTGACTAGAGATTTAACCTTATCTTGATGCATGTATGGGACCAAGTTTCAAGCTATGTTAAAATGTCCTTGTTTTCAAACATGATTTGGTTTTACTGTAGCCAAATGTGACACCTGTTGCATGCAGTAATTAGATGCCTATTAAACAAGAATATTACAATTTATTTTCTCATAACAGACACAAGCACACTAAAATAGCATAACCAGGTACAGTATATAAGCATACTTTCCCATTGTAAAAGCATTAATAACTTCTTGCAGTGCAGCTCAGCTTTAATGTATAAATAATAGCCTTAACTGGCAAAGACACAGATGGAGTTGTGACCCAGTGGCACAAATAGGAAAAATGCACAAGTATTAAACTCTGCAAGATAAAAACTAAGGATGCAGAGTAGGCAAGAATGATGTCTGGTAAAACCAAAATAATCCTGCAGAGAGGGCAGGCAGGGTGTCTGTTGGAACCAGAATAATCCTGCAGAATTTGCAAAACCAGAAGTCCTCATCCCAAAAATAAATGTCAAGAGAAGCTGAGATCACCCAATTTTCTTTGGGGAGAGGTGGAGGAACACAGAACACCAAAGGGAGGGATGAGAAGGAAAGAAGGTGACAGACTCTGTTATGGCTTTCCCTCTCAGTTCCCTGGACTGATGGATTATAGCTATCAGTATGAACTAAAATGGTATCACTTCAGTGGCATTGTACACTTGTAACTAATTTAAAATAAGCTTGTCAGGGATGATTGATAGTGATTAAGTGCTAACTACTAACAATGTGTGCTGTTAACAAACCTAGTCAATACGGTCAAGAATAATTTTGGAACTTGAAACTGGCTGGTTTTGAAGTCTTCTCCCATTATATTTCAATCACACTGCTCTTTTAAATTTAAATATTTAGCATATAGGGAGCTACTTTTATTCAGTTGCAATATTATGTTTATATTATAAATTTCCATGATACTGAAACAAAATTTTCTATTTAAAAATTCATCATACTAAAGCAAGAAGCAACTTGATACACATACAGGTTTTCTACCTGATTTTTTACAGGGTAATGTAGCCTTTAGGATGTTCCATGGGTCTGTAGAGTTTTCCTTCTCCTTTCTATACAAAGTGGTATTAAACTAATTGCCTTGGAAAGAGATGAAAAAGGCAATACTAAAATAATAAAACCAGTAAAAATAAGTAAAATAATAGTGCCTATTGTCCTGGTCCCTATGTGCATAGTACATGCATGTGCACATGTATACATATATATATGTCAGATACAGGGGGTATTAGGATTCATTTATTTATCTGGCTTGAGATGACTTCTCAGTGTATGAAGAATCATGGTGGGATCTTGAAGTCGCTGTATGTGCATGTACACACCCATACGCACCTTATATTATTATCTATTTTGTACATACATTGATGGTTTCTAATAGGAGCAAGAGCTCCTCTCAGGCCTAGTGTTCTCCTCTTTCTGGATATCTCAGATATCATATTCTTCTATGACACAGACCCACAATGAATTCTCTACAGAAGAAATGCACATATAAGAGCATGGAAGAAAAAGAAAGGAACCACACTAAACTCCCCATATTTAAGGATTTTAAAAATTTATACTCCACTTGCTCCAACAGCACACTTTTCAGTGTATAAAAAGAAAGGGAAAAAATAGATATAATCCCTGTACTTTCTCCTTATTCAGTGAAATAGAGTCTGATTTAATTCTACATCATCAGATCAGTTTATGGAAGTAGTGATGCTAATGGTGAAGTTATCTATCAGCGGGCTCATTAATTTGTAGTGGCTATTTCTCTTGACCTAATTTCTTTTCCCGCTTGAAATCTGTTTGAAATTTCATCTGACTACAATCAGGTTTATTGGAAATATTAATGACTGTGCTCTCCCCATAAGCCACCAGAAGGGTAATTGACTCGAAAGATGAATTACAACATCTGCATTAACAGAATATAGAGTTGTAGAGTGGAGTATGGCTCTTTGTCCTTTGCTGCCCTCCCTTCCTTCACTTTGAATGTGATCCTGACAATTAAGAATTTTCTTTCTATTTTTTTTTTTTTTTTTAAGAGAGACAGCCCTCTGAGAGCATCATTAACAATACACACACATTACTACACACACTGTAGTTTATAATAGATGTTTGTTTATCTAAAGCTTGGGGAATGTCTCTTGAAACTTATTTAGGCTCTGAAAGAAACTGGAAATTGATATGAACTAAAGAGCCCATCCTGATATCCATGGGTGTGTGATACAAATGCAATTCCTAAAAAAAAAAATAAATAAATAAATAAATAAAAGGAAGGAAATATCTACTCTTCTGGATAAAGAATATCCAGAACATTCAGTGAACATTCTTCCAATAAGAAACTAAAAAAAAATCATTAAAATTGTGTCTCTTAGCCTACATTGGGGTCTGTCCTACTTACAAAAGTGTTTAAGCATGCAAAAATCAAGTACACAAAGAGACACTGAATGTAACTTGGGAACAAGAATGTGGCAAGAATCTGTGGCTCTTTCAATGCAATGCTATGATATTTGTGCCCCACATCTTTAACTTGACACCACTAGATATAAATAAAACCTTCTATGGCAACATGAAATTTTCTTTTAAAAAATCAATACAGAAATATAATAGCAAAGACATTTCAGCATTTCCTGTTACTGTGTAAAGAAAAATTTAATACAAAAATAAGAGAAAATTCAAGAGAAAAATATTTTGGTTTTGAAAATTTACTTCTGTAAAGGGTGTAGTTTCTTCCTGTAAAATAGTTTTGCAATCAATTCTTAATAGTACTTTAGTATTTACCTTCTTAGTTGTTCATGCTTTCAGGATAGAACATGGACATGAGGATCTGGTGGAAGGAGAGGACAGTGGGAAAGCAGAACTGCTTCAAAAACCTCTCCCACCATGTACATCTTCGTAGAAAAACAGAGGATGAAAGGACAAAGAACAGAGGATAAAAAAAAAAAACTAAAAAAGAAAATACAAAAGCTACTTTCCTTGCACTGACTGAGGGAACCAGACAATTGATTAGTCAGATAAATGAACCAAATTAGTCTGAAGGTTATTTAGTTTTCCAGACACAGACAACGGACTAGAAAGTCTGTTCAGCACTGACATTGTCATCCAAAATGTCAATAAAAGTGAAAGTTTTAACAGTCTTCTGTGTTAATTTTTTCACTCCAGCTCCTTCCTATCTCTTTGGGATCATTTTCTGATATTTTTCTCATACTGGTTGAAAAGAGATCAAGAATTCTTTTTCTCTCTCTCTCATTTCTAACTCCTGAAGTACTAACTTACCTCTTGTTTTCAGTATCTTTTCCTTTTTCTATCTCTGACTTAAATCTTGCTTAAAATGATTAAAATCATCAAAGTTTGTAATAGTAAAAAAAAAAAAAATTCCCTTTGAAGACGCTTATAACTCAGTTACAACAATTATTATGGAAACTATGTTTATCCCTATAGACTTCAGATTTGGAATTATTTCTCTCAGTTCCCCTGCACTTGTAAAACTTTAGGGAATTATTACCACAGTACTGCTTCCCCCCCCAAAAAAAAAAAAGAAAAGAAAAAGCTCTACTGGTCACAAATAAAACCCTTCAGAATATCTGCACTTGGACTTAGTCATCCAAGAAACATGAAGATTTATTGTACTTCTGTTGACCTTAATTTCACCTCAGTCAGTACAACCTCTTGGGTTAATCACTTCTTATGCTCGCCTCCCCAGAAGTCAGTATCACACAACGTATGTGATAGCATCTGCTTCAGTTAAAGCTGAAAAATAGTTTCCATTATAGCTACCTGTTTTCAGACTCCCTGTTTATTGCTGCCTCAATAGCATTCTGTATAACTAGAAGCA
This sequence comes from Cinnycerthia olivascens, assembly GCA_035048155.1. Classification (NCBI taxonomy): domain Eukaryota; kingdom Metazoa; phylum Chordata; class Aves; order Passeriformes; family Certhiidae; genus Cinnycerthia; species Cinnycerthia olivascens. The sequence continues at coordinate 61,641,785 of JAWWMU010000001.1, forward strand.
CACAAAATCCCTTCTGTGCCATCCCAATTTTTATTCCATAACACTATTTTGTTTCCTTGACCAAAGAGGGTGAGATCAGGGATAAAGCAGCCGCATTGTAGGTGGTGCCTAAAGGCCTACAATTAGCTCAGCAAGGAATAGCTTCACCCTTACCTTTCAACAGTCAGCTTTACCAAGAATCACACGTAGTGAACATTCATTTTGGTGATGGTATATGGATAGAATTTCTGTTCTTAAGTTTTTCTCATTTTTTAAGCATGCCTTTGCTTGGTAACAGTGACATATCACTGCTGTGCTGTAGTGGATTCTTTACCTTTATATCAGAAAATCTCAGTTTCTTAACTTACTGAAAGGTTTTCAAGCTTCTAAATCCTAGGAACAATTATGTTCTCCTCACTTTAAGATGTTTAGCGATGGCAATAATTAACAATTCAACAATTCGTTCAAGGGATAACAACATGGTGTAAAAGATTTTTAACTTTTAAATCTCATTTTAAGGCACTAGAAGACGTGAAAAGATATTTGAGGTCTGGCCCCAATTTTCTCAACTAATCAAAAGTCTGTACCAAAATCAAAGCATGGTTCAATGTACCTATGTTTTCACAGAGATTCATGTCTTCTTCACTGTGGTACCATGCTCTTTCAGGGAGAAACACTTTAAAGTTTAATTAGGCTTCACCGATTGCTCATAGACTAAGAGGAGATTCTTTCTTTTACTTTCCTTAGGAATATGTGAATTTTTCAAAACTATAAAGTCTTTCAAATCTAGAAAGCTCTAGGACATAAACAGAAACTAAAAGACCTCTCTAATGGACCTCAAAACTTTCTAAGTAATATTTTTCTTTCCCTCTTTTGCTTTTTAATACATTTCTGTTTTTCAAAAGGAAAAGGGGAGAAATATTTTTAATACAGCAAGTTATTATTACTCCACCACTATCACAAAATCTCAGTGGTGGAATGAATGAAAGTTCAGGAATCTCTTTTCTATCTTCAGTTGTTTATTCTTTGATATATGTATGATAGATCAATACAAGAGGATACTTCTCTAAAGCTGAATAAAATTGAGATTTTCCTCCAAATGAAATGCCACTGTAAAACTTTGCGCTGGTCTTAAATAATTTTTTTTGGGGCATTGGAGGTCTTGTAGTGTCTCTCAAGGTGGCAATTAAACTGCATGCAGAAAATGGTACTTATAATAAATTTTTGAAAGAGAAATAGAAGAATATTGAAGGAAAAGGAATTACATGCAAGAGAGAGCCCATTTAAACTTTAAACTGCAATGTAAGTGGCATATCTTCAGGAAGTTTGCCCCTCCCCTTATCAACCACAGTTAGTAATATTAAACATGAATTAACAACTGTACTTGTGCTCAGTCAAATGGAAATAGTATTGAAAATAGCGGAAAAAAATGTATGCTAATACTGACTTCGGTACAATTTTACATTTGTCTAAAGCTTCCAAACTTACTAGAGGGAAAAGGTAATTTTTCCACTGGCACAAACATACCCTACAGACACAGCATGCCACCCATGGCAATGATAATTCTGATTTCAATTAGAACTTGCTAACTCTCCTGTGCCTCATTTTTACAAGGAAAGTACAATTGAGAAAGGCATCACTGTGATTAGCTCCTACAGCCACCTTTTCTGAGTAGTCTGAAGTGACAGCCACAGGGGTAAAAATGATTGTGCTAAAATGTCTACTAATGAGGCCCCTGTAGTACTGCTCCAAGAAGGACCATTATATGCTACATTTGTCAATTTCATCTCTTTGGCTTTCTTTTTATCATCTGCAAAAATAGTGATTAAGAGAGAGTTTCTTTTTAAGGCTTTATTCTTGATTAACCTTCATAATAATGCTCATCGCCTTCCTGTACAACTAAAATGTTCTATACTTCCTACTGACTTTTTAGAGTTTCTTCAGACTACTATGTACTCCATGATAACAATCCAAAAACTTTCTACTGGGTTACAGGAAGAAAGGCATTAAAAATACCTGCAAATAACCTTATAAATGCAAAGTAGTAAGTTGAATAAAAAACACTAAGACTTTTTCTGTTTCTGTGGAAGATATATTAATGACAAAAGTACTAATATCCACAACAAACAAAAAAAGAAAAAGGCAATGGAAACTAATAATAATAATAAATTAAAATAGAATAAAATTGTAACTAAGAAAGAAAAATCATAGGAAAAAAAAGAAGTCATAGAGGCAGCAGCTACGTCTGTGCAGAGAAGGAAGAAGAAAAACAGATTTTCAAAGATGAACGAAGAAAAAACTGATAGTGATAGTGAAAAACACTGATCTCCTACTATTTTCATTCTGTACTGTATAATTGAAAAATATGTACACACAAAATAAAATTTCCACATATAAATAGCTCTTAAAAAGAAACAGGGTAAGTACTTGTGCTTAAGGTAACTAAGAGTTACATTCTAGGAAAAAGACAAAGTTCTTCAGGAATACACATCTTACTTTTTTTTTATGTCTCTAAAATTTCAATATTAAGAAGCAAGTTCTTTACTTTTGCTGAACCCTAAGGTGGTGATAAAGAGAAAACTGGAACTGAATAAGGGATGAAATACACGACATGGACTTTAAAAAGTCTTACAACACTCAAAACTGAAATTACTTTTGTTCATGTCATAAAACAAATATAACAACCATTACTTTGTAATATTTTAAACCTATAACAGATTGTTAATACTATAACAAATTTAACAAAAGTATCATAATGTCTCCAAAAGTGGAATATAAAAAAAAATGTGTTTAATTTGGGTATACATATTCATATATATATATGCATCGTTTCTGAACTTCAGAAGTTCAAGCATGTGGCCATTATCCATTGTAACTTTTTAGAACATTCTGTAAGCTAAATCAACCTTTACAGAAGTATTTTTGGTGGATTATGAGGAACTAGTGGAAATGAATGCATATAATTCTTGATTAATTCCGTTGTTCTTTCAACTTTCAGAAGATGCATTCATCTTACAAATGTTCAGGTTGGAATGAGAAGCATGGGGTCTTGACAAAAATAAGAGGATGAATTGACTTGAAATTATAGTTTGGGGGTTTATATTTCTACTTTAAATACCCTAAAAATTTCTTAAGATCTGACATCAGCAATGCCGATTAAAGCTTAAATGCCTCGATTTTGTTTTCTTTTCATTTTTACACCATTCTTTAGGCAATAGTTAATTTTTTTCTAACAAAAAAACCCAAATTTGTAGACTTGACTCATTTTGCCGACATATCACGTGATGATTACTTAGACCTTACATTTTACACAAATGCATTTTCAAATTTTTTTTTTTCTGTTTCTAGAAAAGCAGCCATTATACATGCCAAATGTAATTTTCCATCACAAGGAAGATTAACCTGCCAGTAATGCCACTTGGCTTGGTCTTATAATACAAATGTTTTAGGATTTCTATATACCATTTCTATTTGAGAGATTTTCAAACATTTTGCCCACTTTTTATGAGGTTATTTTATAATTTAAATATCAATATTTGTAGACTGTATTGATGACTACTGACTTGAAAATGGATATTAACCTTCATTATGAAACCATGAGACAGCTTTGTCAAACTATCTTAACGGTGAATTATTCAATTTTTCTAAGGTTTTAACAGCATGTATATCCCAGGGCACATGTTATGTTTTCAGGAAGGTGGAAATGAGCATGAAATATAGTCTATATAAACCCAATTTACAAGAATATAATAACTTAGGACTTTTAATATTTGTTAAATATTTTGGATTCTACAGGCATATGATTAGCGTATTCTTCTTTATTAAGTGAAGCCTGCAAGAGTTCTTTTCACCTGACAGTTTCAAATTATTAAAATTGCAGTGATTTATTTTACCTCCAGTATTAAACTCTTTTTTATGAAAGTTTACCCCTTCCAGTAAAATCAAAGTTCCATTCACTATGACTAAAATAAAGATCTAAATCATTAAATCAAGCTCTTTCTCTGTCTATATTCTCTGGTTCTAAAAATATAAAAGCAGTCACTGGAGATACAGGGTAATCCTTCTTACATATCACATGTTTAGCTAAAACATTACTTCTTTTCTACCATGTGTCATCCAAACACTTTCTGAATCCTATCTGGCTCTTTGCCAAGGCAGACACAGCCAAGACTACTCATGTCATCCTTTTGGTCTTAACAAGAGAAAGTAGTCCTTCCATTCACTCTCCACCTTCAGAATAGTTTGTCCAACAGTTCCCGTGTTGGCAGCTGTAAATGCCTCAACTGTCTGGTTCAAAATAAATCAGAAATAAAGCCAGATCATCTTTATAATCTTTTTTATTTTTTTAAACAATCCAGCATGCCCTGAAATGAATGTATCCTACAAAAGATCTCTAATATTTCTCTTCTGTCATCAATATTTTATTAGCTTTTGTTGATTCTAGCATTATACTAATATTTTGACTTCTCTGTATAATTTTCAGGAGTGCATACCACCCTGTTTAGTCTAGTGTTACCTACAATTAATTAGTGCTACTTTATATCTTATCATAGAATATAACCCCAGAATTGAGGACTAATTTCCTTTACAGGTGCACAACAGTACATTGCACAGCTTAAGAAGCATTAAGTACTTCCCTCTAGATCTTTTCGTTGCTTTATAAAGTAGGGACCTTCTGACCAGTAACTATTCCTCTGTCTCCACTTATGCTAAATGCAATCTAATTTCTTCTAGACTTACTAGATATTATCTAACTTGTATAACTTTTCACACTTTTTTTTTTTTAATATTAAGCAACTTATTAGATGCTATTAAGCCAATTCAATCAATGGGCTTCAACAAGAACAACAACAACAACAACGAGAGGTTTTACTGACAGAGTTACTAATTGATCAAAGGGAATATAATTCAATACATTGCCATTTATACACTTACATACAGCATGTTGAATGCCTCAGTGGCCACACCTTTGGCCAAACACTGCTCCTTTTAACTGAATGATTCCTCTTTTCTCTTCACAATGTAAGTCTACAATTTCTTTCAATTTATGTAAATCATATTCAAATACAGATGAGTAGAATGGTCATACTGGTAAGCTGTTGTTAAAAATATTTAGGACACTATTTGAGTCATTTTGTTATGAGGTATGACTGCAAAACAAAGGTGAGTACTGAACATTACAAGTCCTGAGCAAGTACTGGTTAATGAGTACAAAAGGAGAAGAATGACAACACTGAAAGCCAGATTATGATTCTGTTTCTTTTCTTTTAGAATCTTCTGATTTTTCTGGTTTTTCCTTACCCAAGTTTGAATTTTTTACTGTTTTTAGCAAATTGCCCTAGCAATATTACTTTTTCTCAGAATACAGTTGTGTGGGTTTTATTGCTTCACACTGTTGAGTGGAAAAGATCTGCCAGCTTGGGAAAATGCCAGAATTTGCATTTTAATAAAGATATGTCAAACAATAAACTTGCTTAATATCCTGTGATGGATCTGGTGAAATTGTGTCTTGTAAGAGCGTATAACTGCACTCACCTCACTTTTCTGCAGTTGTTAAAGACAGAGCTAAAACCAAATTCATGCATTAACATCTTTTTCAGCAATACATGAAAATCTATTACTGAGGTATCATAACTCTGTTAGAACTGCAGCGATATGCAAAATCTCTCCCAAATTCTACACCTAGCCTTAAAAAGACACCATTTGGAGTCAGGATGAAGACCCTGCATCAGGGGAGGCCTTATCTACACTATAACTACCTGAAAAAGGTTTCAGTGTAGGATATGTTATTTCTCCCAAGTAGCAAGTGAGGGGACAAGAGAAAATGGCCTCAAGTTGCACCAGGAGAGGTTTAGATTGGATGGTAAGAAACATTTCTTCACCAAACAGGTTGTAAAATATTAGAACAGTCTGCCCAGATAGCTGGTTAAATTACCATCCCTGCAGATATTTAAAAGATAAGTAGAAGTGGCACTCAGGGACATGGTTTAGTGGTGGACTTGTAATGCTGGGTTAAGCATTAAGGGCTGGATCTGATGAACTTAAAGGTCTGTTTCAACATAAATGATGCTATGATTCTCTGACAAGATAAAGCTGTTCCAGAAGGCAACTACAGTTACAAAGTGGTTTGTAAACCCAAAGATCCAGCAGTGACCAAAAGATGAGAGGATGCAATGTGTGGGCAACTGGTTATAGTTTATAAGACTTTTCCCTTGAAGTAGTACCTTTGCTGTCTACATGCTTATGAAAATACTGTACTGCACCACAGTCGCTCAAAAAGGAAACAGGCTTAAAAGCAAAAAAAATCAACAACTAAAAAAATCAAAGTCACTGATTATTTTTGAAAATATTACTCTATCAACCCTCCATATTGCGAACAAATTTATTACAACAGTGGAAATTGTCAGAAAGTGACTGAGAGACATATCATAATAATTTGACATAAGCAGAACCAAGCAAGTGTCTTTTGGATTCAGTATACGAAAACGGAAACACTAAGTCACTAGACATACTAGTGATTCATCAGTCTTCTGTCTGTAATTTTATTCAGCTACACGTGTAAAAACAAAAGAAAACAAAAATACCTCCTGGAACAAAATAAAAAAAAAAAAAGATCACTACATTTTTGGACTGGCTCTGGAATTTAAGACATTGGTTATAGGAATTGTTATGTCACACAGAGCAAATACCCTCCACTGCTCTGGAGACCAACCAAAGCAAAAATATATTCTACAGCTCATCAACTTTTCAAATGGAACATAGAGCTGATGAAGAATATTTCTTTGATCTCTGCTTCCATAGGCACAAGAAATATAACAACCTTACAAGATCCTGGTTTTCAATGAAGTGCAAAAGAGTAAATCAGAACATTTCCCCTATGAAAAAACCCATCTGTCCAGGCAACCGGCATTTGAATAAAGGATTTCATCAAAGCAGTGATCTTCACATTTTTCATATAAGTCCTTGGGTTTATTTATTAATTTCTTAACTTTTTTATTTTTATTTTTTTTTAAATTTCTTTGTTTGCTGGTAGATAATGAAGCCAGTTGTGCGGGGATAGACCTGCTGGAGCAAAGTACTCTGTAGTCTGTCTCTGCCAGCTTTCAGTCATAACTGCAGCTTTAATTTGTGCCAGCTTTAAAGTACCAGTTTTCCTCAATATTCTGAGTCCTTTTCTCCAACCTAAACAGCACTCCTTGAAAATAGCATGAAGAAAACTGCAATTACTTAGGTACAGTGTACTTTATGATAAGAAAGTAGTGGAGAGAAAGTCTGTTGTAAATCCTTATTCAAATCCAGTCATAATTCAGTGCTGAAATGTCACCATCTTTAAAAAGAACAGCATCTGGCAATGACAGATACCTAATTACCTTCATGTAATGAGACATTTTTCGTGCAAATGGTGAGCAAAGTTTAGGTGCACCATAAGTTAAAATGCAAAAGCACCAAACCTATTTTCTGCCTAATAGAAACCATGTAATTGCATTTGATAGAGATACCACAAAGGTTTCTTAATAGCTGTACTATTTATTTAAAAATAAAGAGTATATATACATTTATTTTTTGGTTTTAAACTAACAAAATTTCTTCACACCCATTATTTGCCCATGTTTTCATGGTAATTTGTATAGCTTTGAGGCATAGCCAACCAATTTCTATGGGGAATCTGATCTTGCTTATTATTATAGATTTTTCAATAATGTTATATGAGTACTAATTAGTAAGAACACCTCTCACAAAGCTGAATTTTGTTGTGGATTTTGGGGGTGTAGTTCTGAAGCTGTCTTTCTTTGGCACCAGCAAAATATATTTCTTATTAATTTTTTTTTTATTTTACAGATTGTTTTTTTAAGGACTTTTCTCTTTTTTCTAGTTTGTAGAACAAGAATTGCAAGCTTCCCCTCAAAGCCTCCAACAGTGATCAGTAAGAAGTAGAGTCAGAATATTTTATAGACAGATGCTCCCGCAAACTTTAGCATGCCAGCTAAGCCTTAGTTGGCATGTTTTAAAATCTCCTGGAACATAAAACTGTCCTTTCTCTAAATACACCACCTTCCAAGAGCTCTGGGGAGAAGCAAGGGTATTAAAAAGATACAGGAGGTGCAAGGTTGGGGAAAGAGGAAGGGAGTGGGTGGTAGCCCTGTGAGCTGGCAAAGTCTACTGGAAAAGGACCAGCATGCCATCTGCCAACATAACTGCTTAGAGAGGGAGCTACAGTTTGCAGCTATAGTGAGAGAATCAGACAAATATATTTACATGATCTGGTTGGTAATTACTATGCCTGTGCAAGGTTTTCTTATAAGGTGCTGAACACACTACTGCATGGGAGTCATCCCACTTCTAGCTTCTGCAAAAGTTACTTTCTCTGTATTGTCAAGAAGTACTTTTTGAAGGCTGAACTTGAAAATGAAAATTAATGTATCTTGGCTGACTACTACATTCCTACCTGAGATAACAAGATATTAAAAACAAACAAACAAACACATACACACATACAAACAAACAAACCCCTGTCAAATGCAAATTATCAAATGCTTGACCTATGTTTGATTTTGCAATTATTAGTACTGAACTGTAGTTCAATAGAGTTATATTAATGAGTTTATAACTGTTTATCAGGTCACATACTAATGTATTTGTGTATCATGAAATAAACATTTTGATAACTAAATGTATCCTCCAATTATAGATCCCTGACCTTGCTATATTAACTTTTGAGTCTATCCTAGACAGTTTCAACAATCTCTCTTCGAGGAAATCTGACACAAAAAGTTGTAGAATTGTTACTGACTTGAACCATGCAGTGTCAGAGATGGACAACTGACCATTGCATACAGCCTTTCAAATAACATTACAGGCATGGTCAGTACGTTAAAAAAATATTTCTAAACTGAAAGAAGACAAAACCAAATAATTTATTTTTACTAAACAAAACTTTTTATTTTCCCCGCAAAAAATGTTATGCATTAATTTGAAGAAAAAATTAGTCATATTGTTGTCCATCTACAAAAGATTTATATGTTGGCTTCAATCTCAGGCTACACTTATTCCCAACTTTCATGTGATAGAAAATGTGTGACTCACTTGTTAAGTGGAGGTGGTTAAAAGGATTAAACTACACTTAAATCTGGACCAGTGGGAAGTGTAATTGAAATTGTTTTAATCTTTGAGGACCTTTGTGGTTCAGATCTTATCTTCTTTAGGAGGTATCTCCTTATTTTTGCCAAATATAGCAAGAGTGATCAGAAGAACTCCTGTTAATGGGATTTTGATTCACAGACAGAAAATCCAGAATATATAAAGACTTCACAGAGGTAACTTCAGAAAGTTTGCTCTATCATATAAGGAGTGACAGCATGACAACAGTTTCAATAGTATATATAACTACTATTTTGAAGCTTAGTCCAAATGTTACTCCAAAAATCATAGTCAGAAAAAAAAATATTTAGACATGGTGTAAGACGTGAATTTGTCTTACAGACATATGAAAGTAATCCACATTTAGCCAAACAAGAAAGAATACACATGATGACAATTACCAGTGCAAAAGTACAGAGACACTCAATAAATTGCCATTCAGTGGCACAGACACTTCCACAGGCAGTAGAAACAGGGAAACAGGGACAGGTGCCCTGGGAAAATTATATAGATGTTGTCCTACGGTTGTGTAGGGAACAGGATGCAAAGCAAAACTGGGGCTGAACTTGTCAAGGGATGTAAAAAATAACAAGGTATGTCAGCCAGAAGAAGGTTAAAGGAAGGATTTATGCCACCAATGAACAAACTGGCACATTGGAACTTATGGACAAGGAGAAGACTTACCTACTTGACAACCATTTTGCCTCAGTCTTCCTGATAACTTTTATTCCCCCTGACTCAAGTGAACAGAAAGCAGGATGAGGACTGGGAAAGCAAAGACTCTGTAAGAGAAGATCAGCTTCCTGAGGAATACATACACACAAAATTCTATGGGACATGATGAGATATATCCCAGACTCCTAAGGGAATTGACTGAAGCAGTTGCCAAGCCACTCTCCATGATATTAGAAATGTTATGGCAATCAGACTAAGTCCCAAGTACCTGGAAAAAGGGAAAACACTACACCCATGTTTACAAATGTTAGAAAAGAGAACCCTGAGAACAGCCAATCTGTCAGCTTGATCTTTGTGCCTATGAAGGTCATGGAACAGATCCTCCTAGAAGCTCTGCTAAGGCACGTGGAGAGCAGGGAGGTGATTCAGGACAGCCAATGTGGCTTCACCAAGGGCAAGTCTCACCTAACAAACCTAGCAGCCTCCTGTGAGAGAGTGGCTACATTAGTGGATAAGGGAAAAGCTAGGGATGTCATCTGTCTGGACTTGTGTAAGGCCTTTGACATGGTTCCCACAACATCTTTCTCTCTAAATTGACGAGATGTGGATTCAATGGGTCTATAGGACTTCCGTCTAACTGTCTTCACAAATGACCCTCACACATCATAGAATCCTGCTTTCCTGGGGATGGCTGAACACCTCCCTGCCCATAGGAAGTGGTGAATGGACCCTTTATATTGCTTTGCTTGCATGTGCAGCTTTTGCTTTATCTATTAAACTGGCTTTATCTCAACCCACGAGTTTTCTCATTTTTACTCTTCTGATGCCCTTCCCTATCCCACACACCACAGGGAAAGTGAGCAAACAACTGGGTGGGGTTTAGTTGCCAGCTGGGGTTAATGTACAAAAGGTAGAAAAAGGCAGTAAAAAGAAAGTCCATCTTATTTTCCAAAATGAAGTAGGTGAGAAATTAGCCCCACAGAAGAGTACAACACCTGAAACTACAAGCAATCTTCTTCCATGTTCCAATTGGACACCCTCCAATTTCAAAGCAACTCCTCTAATTGCTTTTGGTCCAAGATCAGATGAGAGATCTAGCGAATTGAAAAACTGTCCTTGAACCTTACTCTTTATCATATGCCAAGCCCCAAACAAATAAATCAAACAGATTCAGCACCTGAAATGGAATCTAAGGAAAAAGGAAAAACTGAGTTCCTAAATTCATCCATTTGATGTGGCGGGAGTGGCCAAAGACAAACAAATGGACAGTAAGAGTAGTATACTTTGTGGGCCTAAATGGAGAAAAATTAATTTAATCTAAGCTTCCAGAAGTGTCTGATGCTGACTACTAAATTCATTACCTATCCCTACAATGAAGAGTTAAATATAATGTGTTTTTTTTTCTGTGACACCACCTATGCAGATCATATAATTTTTACAGATTTTGTTCTTCAAGACAGAGCAAGTTGATAGACCTGTTGTAAATTCCTTTAGCACAACTGATATATGAGTTTAAATCTTCCACATGAAATCTTGTATGGAAATTGCTCATTAATTCCCTTTGTTCAAAATTACAGATTTTCACTGAAAAGTTTTACTCTCCTAAATCATCTTCATTCATATAGCCACAAAAAAAAAAAAAAAA
>JAWWMU010000001.1:61653247-61727990 GCA_035048155.1 Cinnycerthia olivascens
CAATACCTAGAAATCATAAGGAAAAAAAGAGAGACTTCTAAGAAAATCTTTCCACTCTACGGACACTCATGCATAAGCTTGAAAACCTAATTTCATTATTTTTTAATCTTCTGGTGGAGTTAAAAATGAAATAAAAATCAATCTTAGCTCTACTCCAGAATGAGGTTTGACCTTGCAATTCATCTGTTCCTACTGTGCTTATGAGTTACAGCTGTCCATCTTTCTTCAGGCATAATTTGACATTTTACAAAATCATGGTAAATCTTCCATGGATTTCATGCTAGCATTCTGGGGTTCAATATCTTGTTTCATAGAGCCCAGGCAGCAGTCCATCTTTCAATACACTTTGCCAGCATTTGCAAACCTAAAACCACTAATGTTTGCAATGAAGAATTCATGTTGTGTGGGGTGCTGAGCTGTATTTTGGTTTCACAATAAACTATTTTATATTTTCTTCACAGAAATAAAGACAACAGAATCTTTGTGGATTATGCAGCATAGCCTGTATAAGAAGAATAAGGAAGAAGCTGATTCCAAGGGAAAGAATAGTGAAGTATCATGTATTAAAAAATACTTGCAGAATTGCAGATGTGCACCCTATATCTCATTAAATGTGAAAAATTGCCATTGACCTCTTGGAAGTTGCATATAATCTGCAGATAGTGATTTCAGGCCTTCTGAGTGTTGCAGTAGTAGGATAAAAATTTGAGGCAGGATCATGCATTTTGCACATTCCTAAAATCCACCCACTGGATGATGTATCTTCTCACGGAGATCATTCACAGGGGTGAGCCCTTTGTGTCTTAACATATTTGGATATCACAGGTTTGATAGCAAAATGTGTAGTTCAGCTAATTTGGGTGGTGCCCCTGTGCATCCACATTGACAGATTATAAGAAATATTTAACTGAAAAAGCTTAGGTACTTACAGACCCTCCAACATTGAACCTATAAACTAATTTGGAAGTTTTGCCCTTTAATTGACATCTACAACTTGGGTGATAACCTGTTTAAACATCAATCTATGTTTGGCAATTTGCTTTCCCACAGTTTCTGTTTTTAGATATACTTCCAACTTCAGACAAAAGAAAAATTCTCATTCAAAATACTTATTACTTTGATAAATATAAATAATTTTCTGTTTACAGAAATGCTACTGTCATAAAAAAGTAAATGGAAGAAGATAACAGGAAAAAAGAAATTACCCCAGCTAGCTGAAAAAGACACCCCAAAGAAAATTGAGGAAAAGAATCCGAGTCAATTTGAGATTTGTTATGTTAATAATGAAAAATAAAAATCAACAAAAAAAACCCTCGAAAACGGAAAGAAACTCTTCTTGCTGGTACTGTACTTGATTTCAGTTGTTAACTTCTTTAACAACAATATAGAAAAGACATGGCCAGCTGTAATCACAGACAACAATGAACAATTTTAATATTAATATAATTAACTTAACCTCTTGGGGTTTCCTCAGTTAGCCTTGGCATAATTTTTGAAAGAGTAGGTCACTAGCAGTTTATAGGCCACCATTTGCAAATCATTCTCTGGCCTTATGTTGTGGAATTAATATTTAGGTAGTATTTAAAGTAGAGTAAGAGATATAGAAGGATGATCTAATTTACTCCTCCTGACTTTTTATTAAACTCCAACCTTACAGTGAATTATAGCATGTCAAAGCAATCTTAATTTGCCTAACAAGTGCCCAGCAAAAAAAGTTAGTTTAGGTTAAAAACTGTAAGTTTTCAGTTTCTGAGTTCCCATTTTACATTGATAATGTTTTAAATATGCTGGAAGGGCTGAAATGGTTTCTCTCTATGGACATTACTTGTGCCACTAAAGCCAAAACCAATTTTGTATTGACTTTATTCAGAGTAAGATCAAACACCTACCCTTCTTCAGACCTACTTTCAGCAGGCCAGATTCAGCCAACTGGAATAAAATAAAAGCATGGCATAAGAGGCTCCCCAAAATAGCTTTCAATGTTAGCCGTGCCCGCAATGGAACAGCATTATCAAAAGCTGGTTGCTTTTCTACTTCCTAACCTATGGCTGCAATGAGTGACCTCACACAAGTAGGGAAAGAGCTAAGCAGACACCCATCACTCTCACCTTCTCTCTGCATCATGGTCTCTAAGTTTCTTCTGTCTAGCCTTTGTTTTCTGCCACTCTATTACTCTTAAAAGCTGCTCTGTTACATGCTCTTTACAGTGCCTGGTTTTCAGTACCATGGACATCTGAATGCTGGATTTACATGGGCACTATAAGGCTCACAGAAAATATCTGTTCTTTCATGAGTCTGTTGACCTCTCGAGACACTTCACTCACTTTGTTAACTGGTCTCTGCATACTAGCTATTACACAAGTAATAATATATATAATAATAGCTCACACAAGTGGTTATATGTAAATAACATTATAGCTGAGAACTGTCTTTATTTGATTTTGTTAAGGAAACATGCCACTTTGACTATTCAGGAGGCATGCTTCAGTCACATGTCCACCACCCGAGACTGGGACCAAAGCCCCTTTTCAGCTCCAGTGACTCAACAGGTCTCTCTTTTAACTCCCCAAACACCCCGCTCGCACAGCCAGACGAGGTTTCCCCACCAGTTCAGCCCCAGGTTTCCCACAGCTGTGTCTCAGATGTCTCATTCCATAAAGCCACAAAGTCCCAAAAAGTTCACACGGAGTAACACAGAAATAGCTGGATATGGTCCCTCCCAGGAGGGATTCTGAACAAAGGAATTGCTGAGCTTTTATCCCCTCACTGATCAAGCTTGCAAAGTCTGGACTCCTTGATTCCTGCTGCATCGCTGAGTGTCCAGTCACCTGGGTGTGTCACATGTCCCCATAACCTTCATTGTGCAAAGGGTGGGCAATTCACAGCCTCTTGCTTTGGGCTCCTACCCAGACATCAATCTGCAGCTTCCACTGCAGCTACACCCCAAGCTACCTGCATTCAATGTGCTTCTGAGCAGTTTTTACATTTTATATGTTAATATATATCCTATACATACATTTAAATGTATATTATGTGTTTAAATCCATTACTAAAATGGGGGAGGGAAACTCAGATCATGTTATTTAATCTGTCCTAATTTCATTGCTATAATTCAGCTTAATGGCCATGTTAATTCATCAAGAACAGTTTAAGTATTTCAAAACACAAAAAGAGTGAAGAAATTTTGTGGAAAATGTGAACTGACTCACACTAATTTTACGTGCAGTGAGTATGTATAAAATATTTTTGCATGTATCCATTTGTGCTGTATAAATTCATCTTTGGTCTTTTACCTTCAACCAATGATATGATTTAATCAATAGCCTGGTTTAAATCATCAGCAGTGAAGGGCATCAGAGCAACAGGCATAGCAGCTGGAATATTGTCAGAAATTGTGTTAAAAATCTATTTCTGCTGTATATTTTCTTTTGTTTGATATTTCTGTCACTGTAAAATTGCGGTATAAGGTAACAAGCAATGCTCCGTTCAGCACACAAATTCTCCCTGCCAGTATCAAAGGATAATGTGATATGGCAAAAGGTTGGAGAATGAGGAATAAGTAAAACACAAAAACTAAACCAAGATGTCAGTTTGGCATGCAATCAAAGCTGTCGACTTCTAACCACTGCAGCTGCCTAGGCTTTGGTTAACTCGTCACTGATTTCCCCAAATAGGATTTTATCTAAAGCACCAAATTAAAAACTGAGGCTGAGGGATGGCTCTATAAATTGAAAAGTGAACAAACTACTTGCTATCCAACACATTTGGCAGCTTTCATCTTTCTAAAGCCACTGATTCTGAACTTAACAGAAGCTGGTAGAGGTCAGGTTGGGTTTTGGGAAGAGGAGAAACTGAGAGGGTATGAAAAAAAAGGTCATGATTTCTTTTACTATATGTTAAGAAATTATTTAGTGAGGGAGGGGTAGTTATTAATGGATACATTGTTTCTGACAATGGTAGGGTATTGTGAAAAAGAAAGAAAAGTGAAGATCTTCTAAGTAGAAAACAAAGAAAAACAAATAAAAAGAATAAAAAACACACTCCAAACCAAAATCAACAACTCTCTCTTGTAATAAATCCCTGTGATCTGCAATACATTGCAAAGCTGAAAAACATGCAGTAACAGCCATTTCACTTTGTGCTATTTGCTGATTTCTACATTCACATACCCAATCCTCTAAAGGAAGGTCCAGGATGTGAGGGTTTACAGTGCTGCAATATATTAGAAATATGACAGCTCAAAACAGCACTGTATTAAACCCAGAAAATTGATTTCAAAGACTCAACACTGTTGAAACATTTCAGAATAAAATACTTTCCATTTCTTTCCTACAAAGATCAGTGACTGCTTATCCACTTTATCCCTATCCACGAAGTCTCATTAATCCTAAACCAGAAACAATTAATCTGATACATATTGCATGAAAAAAAAAAAAAAGAAACCTCTTTCTTATTTATATTTTTAGTCCTCAGAGGCTACTAAAGTCATTACAAAAGTTTTTTCCCTTTCTGCACAAATCAGGTGAATGACCATAAATGAGGAAATCTTTTTATAAACGTCTTAAGTAATATCTATGTATCTCACTCTGAAGGAAGAGTAACAAAGGTTTTACCCAGAACGGACTAAATTTCTACTGATGAGAAGAATCACTAGCACCTATTTGGCCAACTTCCAGTTTAGTCACATAGAGTGGGTAAAATCCAGAAGCATTATGAAGGTCAATGGCAAATGTCTGCTGACTTTAATCAGGATAAAGTTATCCTTATCTGTCCTACTTCAATCACTGACAAAGATGGTGCTGAACTACATTTTCTGTATCACCTCTGTTTATCCTCACAAAACACTATTGCTAGTCTATACTGACATTTCATGTCCTTATTGAATTTCTGCATTTGAAAACTTACCGAATTCTGCCCTCAGAGACAATCATGTGGGCTGTTT
Source organism: Cinnycerthia olivascens (assembly GCA_035048155.1). Lineage (NCBI taxonomy): Eukaryota > Metazoa > Chordata > Aves > Passeriformes > Certhiidae > Cinnycerthia > Cinnycerthia olivascens. Next base: position 61,658,190 of record JAWWMU010000001.1, read on the forward strand.
ATTACAGGGCTTGCTGAGGACATAATCTGGTGTCACATGGCACAAAAAAGATGGACATAAATTATAGGCTACCATACACCAGCCTTTGCGAGCAGAGTTTTCTTACGCTTTTTTAACAAATTTGTGGATATGATTTGGAAAAAAAAAACAGCAATATCCAAAAACAACTAAATATCCAAATAAAAAGAAAATCCAAACAAACAAACAAACAAAAAAACACAACAATCCAAAACAAGCAGCATAAAAAAGCCCAAACAAAACAAAATCAGTAAGCACTTGAAGCTTGAGTTGCAACTCTAGACACCTATAAAGTTAAGCATCTACATTAAATTCTAGTTTCAGGCAGAGAAGTACTAAGGCATCAACCCATTGTCCAATATTTAGTATACTATAAAGCATGTTGCATGGTCTTTAATACAGTCAACATTTTGGAGAATTAAGAAACAATATCTCAGGTGAACATCAACAGAAAAAAAAATTCTGACACAATCTTCAGTCAAAGGAAATATCCCTCCCTCCCCTTCACTAAAAGATTAAAATTATTATTATCGTGAATCACATTTTTAGTCTATTTTTGTCCTACTTCACCTTTGCATTTAACACTAGGTCATAAAATCTTTGAATTATGAAACGTAATGTTCTTTTTAATTCTCTTCACCTCCAAGGAAAAATGTAACTTAAAAAAATTGCCTTCAGCATGGAAAATAATTTTACTTTATTCGGCATGGAACAGGTAAAGAAAACTTGTGAAGAACTATTCTCATGAATACTTCCTCATCTCTCCCATCTACATTGAATATTGTTTTAAGAAAACATAATAGCATAAAAAACTATTTTTTTTTCTTTTTTCTGACAAAAAAACAGCTTTTAAAGAAAATAAATCTGTGGGAGTATGCAAAAATGTCTTTTTTAATAGCAGAATTCATCACTACATGTCAAATGTGTTTAGAATACTACATGCCAATGATTTATTTTTTTTAATATATTATTTTAGTTCTAGAAGAAAAGAATATGAACGTTGAATCTGTTTAACTTCTGTATTTTGAAACCCTATACAGGACCAGACCTCCCAAAACATTTCAACACTTTCTTAACAAAGAAGAATAAATCATCACCGTCAAATTGGCCAGGAATATGCATGACTGTTTTCTGTTTCTCATTACAATGATGTTCAAAAAACGAAAAACACATTGTACCATTTGAAAAATCAGATTGAAAGATAATACTGCCAGTTAAGTCATGTAGGAGAGAAAAAGCTGAAGGCAATACACCAAATCAAAAAGATAATTATTCAGTACTTTAGAAAGTTTGTTACATTCTCCTCTTTCTCCTGCTGTGCACAAATGTAGAACAATACACACAAAGTGTCTGTTCTTTTCATGAACTTTGATATAGTATTTAAGGCTGGATAGACACTAAATATGTGCATAGATATTCTGTACGTATACATTAAAAATATATGCCAAATATTTCTATGTCACGATATATTTAATAAAGTGGGCCAAGACTCAGTCTCTAAAACAGGCTTGCAGAGAAGCTTGCTAATCTAGTGAAAAGCATTTCAAACATCTAGTGAGCAAGTGATCTGAGACTTAGAGGAGGAATAGGAGAAAGTGAAAACCTGTCACACACGAGCATAACACACAGGGATCATACTCTGTTAATACAGTCAGCTAAGGGGCTCACCTCAATTACTCGTACACAAACACATGTGGAGTTGAAAACAATCACAAGGAGTCCAAACAGGCTTCACAGGACAAGTGAGGAGGAGAGGTTGCACTCTATGGACACGGACAGTTTGAATTCACGGAGATTTGCACTGGAGCAGGTGATTGATGGAGCTGATGGGTCAAGAGCAGGCTGGGTGCAGTGATGAGTGTCTGAATAGGAAATGAAGCCTCATTTATAGAACTTGGGGGAGATTCACAATCAAAAGGGTGTTCTCAGAGGAGACAAAAAAACTCCCAACCTTTTCTGAAAGGGTAAAATGGTGGAGCACTAAAATTTGAAGAGACTTCTGGCCACCATAAAGAATTGGATTTATTTAAAAGAAGTTTACTGGTGGCTGATAAACTGAACAGAATACACATAGTTGAAACAATTGCTCAAAGAAAAAAAAAAATTACAAATTTAGACTTTAGAAAAGTAGATATAAACTTGTTAGAGATCTGCTTGGTGGGGCTCTGGAGGGCAAAGATGCTTAGGAGAGCCAACTGATCATCAGTGACAACTTCTTCAAAGCACTGGAAAAGTCCAGTGCGAGACCTGGTAAGTCAAACAGGCACAGCATAAGGTCAGTGTGGATAACGAGAAAATCCTGATGGTGCTCAGCTGAATTACAAAAGCCAATACTGCCTTAGAGTTCATACTGCTGAGGACTAAGATGCATAAAAAGAAAGTTCTGCTATCAGCAAAAGTAGGACAAAGGGAAATTTGGGGCCGTCACTCAAACTGTAGGGAATTTTGTGGCAAAGAACATGGAAAAATTGAGAAAATAGATGCCTTCTTTTCTTCAGTTTCTTGTGGTAATGACTGTGTCAAACCTCTAAGCCTGTGCCATATTCTGGAAGATTCAAGAATTATACACAATTCCAAACAAACCAATTAAGTGTATGGGACATCAGCCACTGTTTATGGTTTTACTAATGTTTGGGTCATTAGGGTAGGTTTCTGATGACAGGAAAATTTGCCCACTTTTGAAGAAAAGGAGGACAATTATTGCAGGAACAGCAGGTCAGTCAGCCTAGGCTCACTACTTAAAACAAACTCTCCTGGAAACTACACCCAGGCGCATGGAGTGGGAGGAGATCCTGCATGCATTTACCAAGGCCAAATCATGCTTGACTAGCCTGACAGTCTTCTATGATGATATCATTGTCTTGGTGAAAAAGGCTCTCCCTGATCTTAGGGGGTTTTTTTGTTTGGTTTGGATTTTTTAATATTTTATTTTATCCACACTAAAAAGTTGGTGAAAATATGCTTTGAGAGGGTGGGCTACCATGTGCCTAGACTTGGACTGCCAGGTTCACAGGGTTCCAATGGCATCTTGTTTATAGGGATGGTTAATGGGGCTAATGATACCTTTGCAGCTGATGTTTTCATTAACAAACTGGATCATGAGGCAGAGGGAATCCTCTGCAAGTTTGTAGATGAGACCAAGCTGGTGGAAACTGTTCTGCATACTGGAAGTCTGCACTCCTGTTCAGAGAAATCTTGACAAGCTGGATAAATTGTCAACAGATACTTCAAGTACAGCAATGGAAAATATAGAATCCTTTCAGGATAGGGGCTGATCAAGTTGGAGGAAAATCTATTTGCAAGAAATAACTAATAGCCTCAAGTTAGCCTTGTGAAGGGATTACTGAGTCACAGAAAGTTTATAGAATTTCCAAAAAGAGGAAAAAGTTCAGGAAATTTGAGCCAAATCCGTATTGGACTCTCCTCTCTTCCCTCAGAGTGGAAATCCTTCAGTGAAGGATATTTTTGGAGCGCAGATTGGGAAACCACAATAAAATTTGATTGCAAGGATGTTTTTTCTAATTGTGGTTTGACATTTAAATTAACACCAACTGTTTGATTACTCAACTCTCTTCCTCCTCCATGACAGATAAATATTTAATGAGAATAATCTCCACTGCGATTGTGAATAGACTAAAGAAGTTAATTCCTCCTCTATTTTTTCTCAGATCCCTGAGAAACCAGGTATTATCTGAGGAGGTACGGAATAACTAGCTTTCCTCCAAATCTCTTTATAAGTATTCACCAGAAAGCTAATATTTATTTTGATATACCTAAAGGAATTTTGTTGCCCCAGGAGAAATCCTGCTAAACTTTACACAGGAGAACATTTCTAGGGTCAGAAGCATCACAGAATCAGTGCAATTTTTGACTTAAGTTAGGTCTTCAATCTTAGTTGCAGATGCAATAGCTCAAAGCTTTAGTCTCCTTGACTCAGATGTGCTGATAACAGCTTGTTATCAGTAGCACTGGAAGGAACATGTGAGGCTCCTTTCAAAACCAGATATGAGGAAATCCACAAAGGCGACTATTACATTATTTCTGCTAAGAAAATATGCCTCAAAATATCTCAAAAAATCCTTCAGCAAACACAGTTATTGTTAACCTACAACTTCTTTTTAGTTCTATATTTAATTACGGTATGTTGTGTCACGAAGAGAAGCTAGAGATAGAAGAATGCTATTAAAACTATATAACCCTCCCAGTGTAGAAACTAGAGTAGATCCCCAATAGAGAGGGAAAAGAAAAAAAAACAAAGGAAACCCCACATGTTTTAAAATATTAAGGTATTACTTAATATAACATTCATGACTGGCTCTCTTTTCCCTTATGTATGAGAGAGAGAGAGAGAAAGGAATATATAGGATAATACTTAGAAATATCTCATTTTATTCATTAAGAATGGAAGCATTATAAGGCTAAAGAGAGAAAGAAAAACAGGAACATGTCACATATTGCTGATAGACAGCAGCATCCTGCATCCAATGGCAGATTCTTAGCAAATGTCTTCACTGAGAGATAAAAAGATGCATTCCTTATACAAGATTATGATTTACCCTAGATGCCAAAACAAGAGTGAGAGAGAACTTCTAGATTTACATTCCTTTATGAGCCATTAGACCTATCACAACAACAGTGAGACAGAAACTAGAATAATTTTCTTTAACATCTCAAGAGAAAAGAGCAGGCAAAGCAAGTATATGAGTCTGGAAGTACAGAGGACTGAAAGATGTGGTCTGTTTCTACTAATGCGGCACATATGCTCCAAATGTACAACAGATATCTCTTAACTTACTAAAATGCAGGTGAACTAGTTGATCAAAGTATTGGAATATCGTTTAACAAAACAAGAATGGATCTATCTTCACCCCAGTAGGGCACTTGCTTTTCCATATGCTGCTTCATGTGCTTCTGCTGTGCATCTGTCTCATATAAAACATTACATTGTCAGATTCACTATCAATTACAGATTGCAACAAGTTTGATTTCAATTATAACAGGAGAGGAAAACAGCTTGGATCCCTGAGGGGTGGTGCAGACACCAGTGGAGTGAATCAAAAATGAGAATTGTACATTGCATGTTACCAGTTAAGGAGAGAAGTGAAGTCAAGATATATATGTAGATATTTATTTTTATATAAACTTGATTTTTATATAAACCTGATAAATCCAGTTTCACTTCACATTTGAGACAGAAGAGCAGTGCCTCATTGACCAGCATTTATTTAGATTCATTTGAAAGCGCTGTTTCCTAAACAATTTTAATGACAGTTCTAAACTGCAAAGAAGATTACTTTCAAAACAAAGACATAATAAAATCTAATTACAAAGAAGATCACTGTTTGCCCAACATTCCTGAATTACATCCAATTTAAGGTACTTCCTTTACTAGTTAATATGCATAAAGACTTGTGATCAAAACAAAATAAAATCTGTGAAAACTTCTGCCAATATTAATAACAATATCTGTATACACAGACTGCAAAATTTAAAATGTACAGAACATTGATTTCTCAGAATCCTGACTCAAATAGTTATTGTCATCTAGTCATCTATCTTGAACAGAAGAGAAAAAGGTTTTATTTGGTTTTTGTTTTTTTTTTTTTTTCTTTTTACAGGAGAAAAAAAGTTTTCCTCCACAATCTACTGTTTGGAAATCAAGTAATTTATGCAGTACATAATCACATGAGATATTTGAATGGTCTTGGATTCTTTCCTTTAGCCTTAGCCCATTTTATAGAGTCTGCATCTCTTTCCTCTCTCAAAGAAAGATTCCGTTAATTTAGTTCAAGCTCAGTCACAAGATTCATGCTTATAATATATCCTCCACAAACCTCCCTTCTGCTTTTGATTTTTTTTTTTTTTTCCTCCCTCCTATACAGGCACACTCCCAGATTTGTGTATTGATGTGTTAGGGTGGGAAGCAGTATTTCCACCCCCAAGGAACAGATGTTAATGTTGTCAATGCCAAAGTACCATTATATTCCTAGAAGGGATTGTTTTGATCACATGACACAAGGTAAGAATCTATCCAAAAGCACAGCTTAGATAAATGCAACCACAACTACACCTGCCCACCTGCAAATAACAAAATTAACCTAGTATGAGATGCAAGCCAAAGCTGCACTAGCTCTGTTATAGAATTGTTGCTGACTTCACACTTTGCAACAGATTTGGGTTCGAGAATAGGGTGATAATAACCTCCATGCCAACTGCTAGTTGGCCTTACATATGGATGATATCAAGGACATTGGCCTGAAGCCACATGACAATGAGGCCACAGGCTCACTGGCTTGGTTTATAGTGGCTTACACCATGTATGATTTATAAATCCACAGACAGCTAAAACAGTAACTCCTCATGAGTGAGCACATCCATGGGCATCCACTGTCCCACAAAAGGTTAAGCCTGAACCACACACATACGAGTCCCGTTGGCAGCTCAGGCCCAGCCAGGATGTGCAGTTGGAGTGTGTGTGCTGTATCCCTGCCTGCTTGTTTGAATTGGGCTGAAGGAAATGCAGCTTTAACTGCTGTGTGTCTGTCTGTGTGTGAATATGTGTCTATTGTAGAATAGGCTGATTAAGAGATGAAGTGCTATCCACGTGCTCTCATCTCTCCCACATTCTAAATATATATTAGATTATTCATCATGGTGTGCTGTGTTTCCATTCCTGCAACCATCCCACCCCAGCCCAGTTCCCCAACAAAATCATGCTGTCTGCTCTGCTGTTTACCATCTACATGAGACACTCACCTAAGAGCTTCAGCATCTAGTATTTAGGACCATCTACCACAAATATTAAAGGCTGAAATGACTGAAATTGAACTTCAAGAAATAGAAAATCCATTAGGTCTGAAACTTGTTTTAAGGCTCTTTTTTTTATTCTATTAGATACAATGTTATGGAGATTTGGTTTGCCAAGAATCCCTTTGAAAGAGACTGTATAATTGCTATTTAGATGTGCAAAGTACTCACAGGTAATTCAGCTGTTCTTAAAAAAGCATGAATACAAGACAACTTTATTCATACTCAATAATGCATGGCAAAATGTGCAGTCCTCTTTCACTCTAGAGATCATCAACATTACTTAGATATTTCTTAGACTGTGAACATCAATATTAATATGATAAAAATATATTAGAATACCTAAAGTGCTTTACATAAGCAACAGCTTAGAGGATTTTTTTCAAACCCTAACATTCACATGCACAGAAAAAAGCCTTAATTAAACTGAGTAGACAGCTATTATTGTCAGCTACCAAAAAAAAAAACAAAAAACCCTAAGGTTTTCCATGTCCATTATCAGGTGGTAAAGAGAATACCTTTTTCCATTTTTTAAAAGCTAGAACAAGAATGGGAAATATTTCACTCATTTTTTAAAATCTTTTGAAGTATTGAACCAAGCTGAAAAAGTTTCTGACAAAGACAGTTCTTAGGCAAAGGCTGAGAGAGTTACATAAAACGTTCTAGAAATTAGCTTAAAAGCTTAGAACTTTCTTCCAGTTTAGTTACTTTAGTACTTACTTTCTGGTAATTGACATATACCTTCCTGAAATACATTTCCCTAACATGTCTAGATTTTAAGACACCAGCTTTTACAATGTGATGTATAGAATAATATACTTTCCCTCAAAAATGGACTTGATCATGCAGCATTGCTTATATATTGCCCTTAGATTTAAATAAATCAGTACAACTCTTTATTTTAAAATTAATATACATTGAAATAAAATATTAGGCTTGACAGTTTCTGCTAAAACACTGCACTCAGGACTAATACAAAAGGAGATATACCAAAGCTGAGCTAGGAACATATGTGCATGTTTAGTCTCGCAGGTGTTTAGGGTGTTCCATTGCCTGAGTCTGCCTCAGTGAGGTTCAACCATTACCTACTGCCATAAAAAGAATTTATAAATAACTATAGGCACAGATTTCTAAAGTTGCACACTAAATAGAATGGAATAAAATATTTCAACTGGAAAGGACCTACAACGATCATCTAGTTCAACTGTGAATCCCACTTATCACTGTTCACTTTAAATTTCTTGGCTTCAACTGTGTCTAAGGCCTTTATTTTACTGAAAATTTCCTTCAAAATTCTTGTGGTTATAAATTAATTTATAGTCACTGTATTCTCTATAATTAGAAAGGAGACAGATATCTAGGGGATTTTAATCTAGATCATTTTTGTACTACACTAATAGAGACTAAATAAAGTTTATTCAGAATATTTTTACAGTAAAAAAAAATAAAACAATCCCCTTATCTCTGAAATGTCTACACTGAAGCTAATGTACCCTACTATTAAGGCAAAAAATTCAAACATCCAGTAAGTAGTTAGAAAATGTAGTTTAAAATTTATAATATGATACAGGAAACTCCAGTTCCCAGGAAATTTTTTTCTGATGTAGCTTAAAGGAAGTGCCAAAAATTGTGTCATTTTGGAGAACAAGGCCTATATTACAAAAGAAATAACATTAAATGTATAATCTAAATAGTTGAACAAATGTAATTAAATATATAATAAGATGCAAATAAATTTACATTTCATTTATTGCTTTCATCCTTTAAAACACTAGAATGTTCTGAGCTTCTACATGGAGTTTTCTGGTATTAGTTTTGAAGACACTCTTCTGAAAAATACATTTAGTGGACAGATTCTACAGTCCTTTATTTTGCACAAAAATCCAGCATGGAAACTGACAGATAAGACTATATTTCTGGAAAAAATAAAAAGTACATATCTGAACAGACCATGGATCTTCCTTAATACAGAGCTTTAGAAATCAAAGCATTGAACTCTGGTTCTTTTCTTATTCCTGACTCTGACAGTGGAGGACAGACAGCATCTGCCAGACTCATTTTCTGAGAAGCCCGCACACTGCTCAAAAGGAGATTGTTATTTTCCTTGGCATACTGGGTTGGAGTCCAGAAGGGTTAAATAAGACTTTCAAGAGAATGCCTGGAGAAGGGTACTGTTCAGTAGGTCCAGCTGTGAGCTATTAATTGCAGTACTGAGAGGCAGTAACTAACCACTCAGTTGTCTGAGTAAAGATAGAAATGGACTTATTATAAACTTCAGCTGAAAAATTCTCTCTTCCCCCCGTCAGATGCTACCACATAGTTTTAGTTCACTACAGGCATTACTTCAACATTGCACCAGTGTGACAATAAAGAATGGAAACACGCTTGCCTACATTTGCAGTACTCCACTTCTTATGAGCCAAACTTAGGAGTTTGGTCCATTGAATTCAGTGACATCAGGGCCCAAAAATACCTATTTTAAAATTAAATACTTATTTTATTTATTGCAGTGGATCTGATATCTTACCACCCATGGTTTGTCAGGTACCCAAATCTCCCACAAGTACTTCGGCATATCTCCAAAATTCAGTGCCTAAAAAGCAATAATATTTAAATAAAAAAGATGTGTCATTCTTACTACAGATCTTCAGATCACCCACCTCCCCAGATGGCCCAATATTGGTATTGTAGAAAGCAAAATGTGTGTAAATTTCTACTGAAGACAGATAAATAGCTTTCTATGAGGATTCATAAACTTCAGAGGCCATAGCCTAATGTTATCAAACATATGGATAGTAACATTTAAAATGCTACATCAAACATCAGTGCTGTTCCTGAAAACTGATTGTTGAACATTTTGTTGTAGTCAGGCAACAGATTTTCAGATGAGTTTTTATTGTTCTGTTTAGAGAACTACCAAGTTGTCTCATAATAAGAAACTTTTCTCCTTTTTTAGTTTAATGCACTATTAAGCTTTTTATTAAGATATTATTAATCAGCCTTGAGACTCAAAAAAGCAAAACCAGCAGAACTTTGAAACTGCAGTTAAAGCTGTGTTTAATGTGGGAGCATTAATGGATGTTCATGCTCTGTTACTAACTGCCGAATATAAATAGCACTATGCACTACTTCAGGTTCTCTCCTGAGTATAATACTCACACACCCCAAAATATCACGTCTCCAAGGACTAGAGTCATAAAGACTGTGTGTATATGACTGTAAGAGAAGAGTAGAGGGAAAGTTCAGTAGGTTACTAAGTTTGCAGAACCTTCAAATCTGCCTATTCCAAGAGCAACTGGTATTCTTATTTAACCCAACAGAAAACTACCACAATAGTTCTGAACTACCTAAGCTAAAACAACACATGCATTTGGAAGGACAGTCAGAGAAGTCAGCAATCAACACAGCACCAGGCCTTTGCACTATTCTATTTTATTTGAGAAAAGAAAGGCTCCCAGAGAAAGAACATTACATTAAGAGTAATGTTTTTGGAAAGTCAGACAATTTCAAATGCATTCTCTGTAGAGTAATATGCCCAAATCGCAAACAAGCACTCTGTACCCCATGTTCAGAAAGAACATTAGTATTCTGCACGGAATGGTTTATCCACTCCTTTACCACTCTATAGTGAGCAAAATCCTCAGAACACTTTACATCAAATCGTACTTTTACTTGCAATGGAAAACACATGTCTCTTCCAAAGTACTCCCAACAGGTACCTTGGATATCTCACAAAAGTTCTGTGTTCTCGGAGAATTGTATCACAGTTCTGAAAGCTTTTTCAAGAAATCCCCTTGAAAGCAGAAAGTCATCTTAAGTATTTTATCTACCAAAATTATTCCCCATTCATATCTGAAGTCACATTTTTAACTAAATTCAGGAAGTCCCTTTTTATCATCTAAAATTTTAACTGGGAAAAAAAGCACAAAATAACCCAATTCACAAAACTCAAAATTAAGATGCTTTACATGACCAGAAATGTTATGTGGTCTTACACAAGCAGAAATGTTACTCAGTCTTACACTCTGAATGAAAAGGCACTTATGTAATCCATGGGGACTAATAGGAAGAGTTTAATAACAAGATAAAGCCAACGGGAATGCCTCATTGTAAAATCTGCCTGTATGTACTGTGATGCTTTGCAGATATGATTGTTTTCCTCATTTACATGAGTAGAAATGAAAAGCAATTCACCCAAAGGCAATGGAATTAAACTGGTTAAAATGCAAAGAAGGAGTCCCTGTGGACCAAGCTCTCTCTTAGAATGTATATTGACCAGTTTTATCCACTTTGATAAAGTGATGAGTTTTTGAAAGCATATTCTATATTAACTAGTACCTCCCTACTTGTTAGAAAGTCACCCTTACAGAAATGTCACCTTTGCTGAGATAATAAGTAGTTTCCAGAAAATTATTGGAAAGAAATTAGAAGACGACTTTCTATCACAAGTAATGAATGTTTCTTCTATCCCCTTAGCTAGTTGAAAGCTTAGGGAAACCATCAAAATAAAACAGGAATGAGCAGGAATAAAATCTTATTTACATAATAATTTGCAGATTGAAAAGACAAATTCATGGCATCATAAAATACAATGCCTTTTTTCTACAAAAAAATCAGGCTACAGCTGCATTAAAAGAGAAATATATCTCTCTCACTTTTCCATGCTTTCGGGAATGGTTAAGATCATTACATATTGCAGGGACAGAAAAGAGAACCAGAGAAGCAACAAATCCACAATATCCCCATCCTTTTTTACAGCTTCCCTGTGTGCACCAGCACCTCCTAGAAAGCTGTGCAGAAAGAAATCTCTGCTCTCAGTCTTCCAGTGGCAATTTCCACCACAATTAAACTTGGACCATACTCTTCACACAAATAAATTACAGCTTGAGGCTGAAGGAAAAAAGGGTTTTGATACAGAGGAGAAAACGTAGTTGTAAAAAAAGAATAAAATAAATTCTATTTTTAAGTATCACAAAGAATGAAGTTCTAACAGGAGATGAGTCCCTTGTCCCTGAGGTCAGAGTAGAAAGTATTCCCATCAGCTGATGACCTAAATTCATGATACCTGCAATGGCTCAAGACTACCATACCTTTAAAATATAGGCTTGTATTCACAAGGTCTTAAGGATATATGCCTTCCCTAAAAGGTGTTCAAAAGTCAACATAATTTAAGATATTATAAATCATGCAAGATTTGTTTCTGTAAAACTTAGTACAGTTTTATCTTTTTCTTTCTAACTGTCTTTCTATTTCAAGAGCTGACATCAGCAAAATCTTTCAACCAAAGTGCACACTTGCTTTTTATTCCATTTATCATCCCACATTTACAAACAAAAATGTTATAGGAATACCTTGAGCTAAACAGTTTAGATTGAAGAGGAAAATGACAAAGTCAGCATCAAAGATGAGATTACAATCCAACAGCAAGGAAGATAAAAGAAAAAACTTGCCAATTGCTTTTTTCCCAATAAAATGAACAGAGAGAAGCAGAGACCTCTAAGAGTAATGAAAACAACCTACTGTGTCATCATTTTATGCAAGAAAGGGAGAGAGAAGATTAGCCTAAAACTCCTACAATAATATGGATTTTTTCAGCTGACAAAAGCAGTACTATATAAAATCTTTTCTGTGCTTTATTTCTAATTACCTTCTATCCTTTAATGAACAAGAAAGCACTTGATCTTGAAAGTCCTTGTGCAGTCAAAACTCCCACTAAAATTAATGGGACGATTTTCCAGCCTAAGAGCTCTGAGATCAGTCCTCATACTTAGCTCTTTCTAAGCTACTTCCATTAATCAAACTTCTTAGGCTTTTTCCTCTCCTTTTCCACTAGGATCATATATTAAAACATACAGCCTAGAAATCATAACCTTGCCTCAGGAAGAAACCCTGCTACGCTTTGTTATCCTCAAAAATTAGCTCAATTTCACAAGTAAAACCACATTTCTGAAGAACCTGGATTACCTGGACACCTAATACCTAATTTTGGCCTCTTTCAACAGTTCTGACAGATGTTGTGACATTGCCTGTGGAATGTCAAGTTAAACTGACATTGCCAGTTTAACTAAACTGTCTAAATTATACAATTGCCTGTGGAAGTCAAGCTGTCAGAATTATGCTACTGAAATGCACATACACAAACTTTCTAATCAGACAAACCTCACTGGAACTAATAGAAAAAACCATAAGGGACTCTGAACAGTCCTGTGTCTCACCCTCAGCAAAACAGGAGTTTAGAGACTACGGTTCAATGCCTGTTTCTCCTATTGAGGCTCACACAACCTGCAACATATATCTGATATGCCTAAGAGGAATAAAATTAAATCATTACTTGTATGCCTCAATAAACCACTTAATTTTGCAGACTTTGTTTTGCAATAAAACCTAGCAAAAAATTCTGCATTCAAAGGAATTTACTGTTATTATGGCTTTAATACAGTAGCATCGATACCCCACCCCTCAGTTTTCTCCCACTGAGATAGAATAAGAAGCTCTTGCATAAATATAAAATCAAGATACAATATAACCTGTCAAATGATATGGTACTAACATTGTCCTAAGAAAAATTATGACATTCATTTATGGCTGATCATTAATAGGTCTTAGCAAGAATAAGCTCTTTTGTTTGTTGTTTTTTGTTTTTTTTTTCACTTCAGCAGCACAGTAATGTGTATATAGATGGGAAAACTGGGAAGACACCTTGTTTAATTGTTCATTTAGAGAGCCTGAGAGTGACTTTACTGCACCAGCATACAGTCTAGGAATGATACAAGTCTCTATGAATTCTTACATAGAACTACATCTTCCTGTGAGGATGTTGTGATATCTGTGAAGATTCTGTAACATTGCCTTCATTTATGAGAAATTTAAGCATAATGAGCTTCTGGTCTTTTAATTATATTGAAGAAATAAAAGATGCAGCAGATGACAGAAAGAAAGAGAAATAAGTATGATGAAGTGATTTGCACTTTGACTCATTAATACACACACATAAAGTACCTCCACAGTAAACACTTCATTGAAGAAGCAGCACCAGATTAACTCACTGGTTTTCTTCTTTTCCAGCTGGACAGGTTTAAATTTACTTTTGTATTCTTTTGTCTACAGCTCGTCTTTATATTTAAAAGCCGTAATTTACAGTACTTGAAAACACACAGAAAAATATTAAATAAATAATATTTATTTATTTATATATAATACTGGTGATGGTTTCTCATCATGGAAGAGGGAAAAAAAACCAGAAAGCAAAAGCTGCAACAACGTAATTTACAAAGATAAGAAATTTTGCATATTTTCAAAAATGAAACCAACAAAAAACCTATACAGGAACAGTCACTTCCTAAAGGATTGAGTCTAAATTTAAAGGGCAAATTGTAAATTTTATAAAAAAGAATGAAGAATAATTAAAGTAAGAATATGCCAGTGTTAGAACTAAAAGTTCACAAGATGTGCAATTATTTTCCTGTGTGAGTAATTGTGTTTTTAGAAAGACAGATGAACATTTTGTCAGATAAAGAATTGAAGTACATTTTTCAGTGCCTTTTTCTTTTTTTTTCTTTTAAATCAGTCTAGAAATTACTTATATTTGCTTTAACAATGAATATAGAATACAGAAACTCTAGCAACACAAATGTTTTGGAGATGACAGAGAAATTCGACCTCATCAGAAGTAAGGAAAAAGAGGCTTCATAATTCAGTTTTAATTCCCAAAGCATGTGCATTCTCCCTCACATTTCTTTATTTGCAATACTTTACACTATCAAAAATGTAACTGATAAGCATTACATCTCTTCATTACCATTACCTCACAGACCTATATCCCCTGCCTTTATCCCAGGCTCCTTTTGTCAAATTAAGTCTCTGACACTTGACTAGTAATGGTTAAAATAGATGTAAGGAGGAATTAACTCTGCAAAGACAGTGCAAACATAAGATCAAGTTCACTTTTCATATTTTACAATCAATACATTGCTCTCTTCTACTTATTGTCTATGTAAAGTCTAATTAATGCTGATCTCCTGATGTGAGACCACTTGACAGATGTAAAACTTTATCACATGTAAGGTACTGAATATATAATTCCTGCAGAAGTCTTCTCTTATTTTGAACACAGACATCTAGATTCAATCCATGCATAAGGACAACATAATTCAATTATTAACTAAATACCTCTTGATAATTCCAGTACAGTGCAAATCTTAATGGCTGAAATTAATCTGGACTGACTGTTAATGATGAGAGTTTATAACTTGTTTCAGCCATAAAAGATTATATTACCATCCTACAAATATCAAATTATTGTGGTTGTTTGCTTCTCTGGTGTTGCCTAAATAATCATCTGTGAAATCTTTCACCCTCATCTCAAGGGCAAAGGGAAGATAGGGTAAGTAAGAAAAAGAATAATGTGTGGTTTCTGAGAAACATATGACCACTATTTAGGCTTATGTGGATTACCCTAACATGAAATAAATTGGTGGTTTAAATTTAGCTCAATGAAGATGTGATTTATCAATGAAAAAACATAAGTAAACTACTTACTGGAAACTCAAAGGTCAAAAAGATCTGAGATCCAAACCACTAACTGACCAACGACTGGTTCTTGGCACTGCTGTTCATTGCTACTGCACCTGTTCTGTGGATATATTTTGGAAAAAGTTGATGATAAGGGCCTGTGCATCACCTCTCATGTCTGTGAAACTTTCTTCAGGTGAAATTGCACAAAGGTCAGTTGTACAAACACACCCCCAGCAGTATTCAGGGGACAGATTGGTTCAGGAGCTGCAGCATTAAATTAGCAAACTATATGTGATGGGAAAAAAGAAAAAAAAAAAAAAAGGAAAAACGAGCACAATTTTTTACTCTCCAGAGATTTCTAAATGCAAAATGACAGTATGCTAAAAACAAAACAGAAAAATCAACTAACCAATCAACCAACCAATCACAACAACAACAAAAAGTAGAATAGAATATTTCTTTAAAAGCAGAAATCCCTCTTCCTCATTTTCTCTTAGAAGCAGTGCATTATCATTCAGAGGACAATCCTTTACATCTCAGAAGAGGACTCTAGTATGGTGGAAAGACTCTCAGTCAAGAAAAGCTACATTTTATTAAAATCTCAAAAGTGGATGTGATTCAACTTTGAAATTGGCACTATATTTCAATATACTCAGAGTTTTTTCCACAATTTAATGCTTTGACTCCAATCCTATGAAGTCTATCAACTCAAATCCATGCTGGGAATAAACACATACGTCGGGACTTTCCGGTAAAGATTCACACAGGTACCACATCAATTCTCTTTTATGAAGAAAGGAGCAGCAGCCTTCACTGAGGAAAAGAAATACAGATAATTATTGCTGCCATTCAGAAGAAGTGTAAACTTCTGACAATAGTCAGAAAGAAATCAGAAGAAGATTAACATGATCAGGTTTTGGTTTTTTATTTTTATTATAAAGAATAATGATAAAGTAGTCCTAATGAAGACCACCAGGATACAAAGAAAAAAAGCAATGCTTGAAAGAAACTTCAGAAGCTATCCTGATAACAGCGCCTAGGATATGACTGACTGAGCCCACTGTTAGTAGCTTTCCCTCTCACAAACTGAAAAAATATAGTTTGTCAAGATTTACATAAAGACACTGTTACAGACATTCCTATTCATTTATTCATATACCTTGTTTCTATAAAGTCTAATCTTAATTTTCTCTTCTATGTGAATGCCACAGATTTTATCCCAGTTCTTACATTGATATTAGTACTAGAGGAAGAAGGGGTTATGTTGAGGTTTAACCCATTACATATATAATAAAACAATTAACACATCTGCTTGACTAATGAGTTAAAGGCTGAATCATATCCTAAGCTGTCTTATCTGTCATCCATTAGCTCCACATAGAGGAAAAAAAATGCCCCCTTCCCTTTTGTGTTTCTTCATAAACATGACTTACCATTTTAAACAAAACATATAATCTTCAAGCTCTTTAATTTTTTTCTAATTCTACAAAAGCCAGACCTAAACTGAAAACAGAAGTTAATAAAATAATGCTGTCTTTGCAGCAATTTGCATAGCAAAAATGTTTCACTCACATTAAAGAAGACGAAAAACATTTTTCAACAAGATAGTGCCAAACTGAACTCAAAGGTCTAAAATCTTGGCTTGTTGTACCATCCCACACTAATCCTTTCATTGCCAGCAGTTGATTTATATCAGTGAGTATTACAATATAATGTAATTAGTAATGGTAATATTACCACAAATAGTATAAACAGCTCTGCTCTACTGCCTTTAAATTATTTTTGTAAGCATGTTAATAACATACCATCAAGCATCAATACAAATCCTTGACAGCTTCTTGAAAAAAGATTATGCGTGTCTAAGCAATTTTCTCATACACAGGTTTTCTTTAGAAAACATGTTGCCACTATTCCATTAGCTCAAAAGGGAGGGTATGCATAAAAGAATCTCTACTAAAGAAGTCTGACTCCTAGCCAGGAAAGCATATGTTCAATAGTCTGTATTTACTACTGGCTCGGTTAGGGTTGTAGGTAGCACAGCACCAAATGAATTTCATCTTTAAAAGATGTCTAGCAGTGCAGTGAATGGACCCTCTGAATGGAACAAACCCTCGTTTTAAAAGTATTTCAACAGGGACTATTGGAAAGAAAGCAGAGTAGATATCTAGAGAAGACATCTTAGGTCTGAGCCAGAGTCTCTGAAGTCTGCCAGAATTTGGATGGTGTCCTAAACTAGACACCTTCCTGGAACAATTTAAAAAAAATTCTCATACATCATCCAAAAAATAAAAACCAACAAAAACAAACAAGAAAACAGACAAAGCAAAGTAAAAAAAACAAAACAAAACAAAACAAAACCACTACCAAACCTAAATCCAATATGAAATTCATGTATTTTTGCTGATAACCTACCATAATTTAAGGGTACTCAACTCCCCATAGTCAAATGCTACAAAACTGGCAAAGGTAAAAACAGTCAGCACTGTAAAGGTAAAAACTCAGCACTCCAACCTCTATTACATTGATCTACCCTCTAGAAGTGCCACTATTTTTGTTATAGATGGACCCCAGCATAGGCATCTATCATTTTGCTGCCAAAAAGTTCAGCAAGGATCTTATCTTCATTGTTCAAAGATATTTTCATATTGTAAGATGCTTGGCTGATTTGATTCTCTTTCTATCTTGTATGGAAATATTTGCTTAATAAGATATTCAGAATGCCAACAGGTATTCTTATCACTATGATAAGATACATACAAGCCTAGAGAAAAGTCACTTTTGTCAGGTTAGATTATAAAAAGATGGAAAACAGATTTTTCTCTAATCTCTTTTTTCTTCTTTTTTTTTTTTTTTTCAGAATGGTATTTAAACTCATTAATGGAAGTATTCTTTGTTCTTCAAAAGTTACTATATCTATAGTCAATATCTTTCAGAGAATATCTCAGTCTAAATTTCTTAAGTTTGGTTACTGCAAAGATAAAATGGAAATGTGGATTTGATTTTAGTTTGTCTGGTTATTTGGTTGTTTTTTGAGGGGAATGTTGGGAAATTGTTATTGTAGTTTCTGGGATGTTCTGTGAAAGCGTACACAATCATAATTATGCTATTGATGGAAGTTTACTTCCATAGGTATACTCACAGTTTATCTGAAGGAAAGTTATGTTACATGATTGTATTAAATATCTTCTATGATATTTTCTCTTACCCATACTTTCACAATCACTTTACTTAAACCATAATTCCTGAGGAATTAAATTCATCTCTTCTGACTTTTAAATTTTGTCTTGCTTGGGAAGCCAAGAAAATGGAAAAGATTCCTAAGTTAGCCTAAACAGAATCATTCCTTTGACCCTCAAATAAACAGAACTTACCATTACATGGTTGGATCAGTCATCTGTTTCACTTCTAGGGCTGAGTCGAAATTTTACAGCTGCTTCTCCTGTTCTGATTTCACTTAACACTTTTACATTTGAAGTGGATGATGTTTAACAATGAGCAATATTATGCTAAGATAAGCAACAATTTTTATTCTTTAATTAAGGGTCATCATGAAGTCATTCCTCCTGCTGTGAGATCCTACTTAGAGAAGACGAAAGAGTCTTTCAAGATCCCCACAATCTAAAGATTGCTTAGGATGTGAAGATTAGAGGTCTATTACATCATTCATTTCTATGACAGCTGACATGAAAATATAAAGAAACAATGTCTATATCTTCCTTTCCCTAGCTTTGCCTACAACACTCATACAGAACCAGGACTGACCAGAAAGACACAATTCAGTAACTCAGTTTCAGTTTAGGCAGCCAAGATGAGCCTCTTCATTGCTCCCAAACTATTGACAAAAATAATTCACTTGATTATTCTATTATATTAACTTTAAAAACCACCAGTTGTGCAAGTTTTATATTACATTGACATTCAGTGTCCTATTGCAAATCTAATATTCCCCAAAGTTATACAGAATCTTCTAATAATCAGCTGATAACATAGCAACATATTTGAAGTTTTTAACTCTGAAATCCACATTTATAATTATTTTCATAAAATTCAATATTATCCTAAGAAGATATAATCATATCAATGATTTTAGAATCCATTTTACTGTGATAATTCTGTCTGATTTTGCAAAAGTAGACAGGAGTTAGTGCCATGATACAATTCCAATATTTAATAACACAGATTACCTTAAATTCTGAATTTAGGAAAATAAAATCATTTTAAAAGCCTTCAACTTAAAGTACAAATTGGCAGTTTAGTGCCAAAAAAAAAAATAAATTATGAAGCCTAAAAGAAACTGCGAAAACTGTAAGAAATTAAATACAGGGAAGGGAAATGTATAAGTTAACTTTTTTTATGGTAAAAATTTTGTCTGGTATGTTTTACTGAAAAGCATTAACTGCAGGACTATTCCACAAAATTCTTCAATTTGTTATATGTTATAAAAACAATCAACTAATTGTTTTTACTTGCCAAAAACATTCTAATCACCAAGTGAAACAAAAAGCCTTTTTTTTTCTCAGCGCAGCTTTCATTTGAATAGGTTATCACAGCAGTTTATCCTATGTTCCCTCTCTTGTACACACAAATCTTATTTATTTATTTGTATCTGGATAAGCAGCAGGAAGAAACTAAATTCCTGGCCTATGTTTGATTGAGGATTGGAGAAAACCTCAATAACTGAAAACAAACTGCTTGAAAATTTGTACTAAAGTTCAACATTTAATTGCCTGAGACTTTAAATTCCTCTGGGCTGATGAGGTACTAAAGAGGAAGACCTTTTCAATTCCAAAATCTTTTAGTGTGGTTTTCAAGTCAGCCCAGCAACACTGTGTAATTTCCTGTGTGCATACTCAATACAGGACAGGTCATTCTTCTAGAGAGAAAAAAAATAAAAAAAATAGAGAGAAAAAAAATAATAAAAAAAGGCAGTTCGTTATTTCAGAAAACATACTCCAAACCAAGATTTACAATGAACGATTCATGCTGGCTCTAGAAAAAGCAAGAGATAAGCAAGCATCCCTCAAGCTTTCTCCCAGCTTCTGATGATTAGAAAATCAGCCTGACAGCTTTTTAGAAATCCACAACTGTTCTCATTATTTCATATTTATGCAGCATAATGCCTTAAAACTGCTTACATGAGTAAAAAGAAATTAGCTAAAGCTGAACTGTCCTATAGGGGCAACTGAGGCTTTAGAGAGTGTTTTTAATATTTTATTTTTTAATTCTCTCTTTAAAAAAGGCTAGTACCTAGTGACTCAAACCACACATAGTTTGGACTCTTCAGTATCTTTGAGTATCCAAAAACAGAAAAAACAAACAAACAAAAAAAACCCCCACAAACAAACATAACAAATCATGATTTTAAGAAGTCCAGTTAATACCAACAGCAGCAATGTATTTATTTAATATTCTGTCCATAGAGTGATATTCTCGCTGTTACAGAGTTCAATAGAAGATGCTACAGAATGTCTTTAGCTGAAAACACTACATTTCCCACTGTGTCTCCCATGACAACCAGGCTTCTCTGAAAACAAACTGTACCACCCGAAGGCATCAAGAGTAGTAGAAAGAATTTGCATTCTTCCTTCTGTTGGCTTCACCAGAAAAAAATTGAGCTTCAGCACTTTGAGAGCTAAAGGAAAGTCTTAGTTTTCCTTTGGAAAATCCTGCATGCAAACAAATCAAGAATTGCATCATAACAGTATAAAAACATATCCATATAAAGAAAAACAAATCTGAAAATCTAATTCACTTGTTCTCACAGAAATCTTGAGATATCAATAAAACTGTAAATGCAAGTGACAGAGCAGGATACAAGGGCTTATATCAACAGAATTAAACTGCTGCCATTTGCTAAATTCCAGAGTTTAGTAAACATTCACAAATCCTAATCAAACCTTTTCATGGTAATTTTTTATTTCTGTAAACTTTCACTGACGATTACAGAACCTCACACTTTGCAGCCCTCACTTTCTCCTCTTTCGCTGGGCACATCCAATATCAGTACTTAAATCATAGAGCCCACCAGTTATGTCAGTTCCTTGAACTGACTAAACACTAGACTGGCCTCTCCAAATTATTATTTTTCCCAGAAGAACAGAACAATCACTAGTGCTGACACAAGAGAGGTTGCAAGAACAGACAGCTGGAGGCAGGGAAAAGAGCACGACTTGCCTTTTCGGCAGTAGTGCAGTCAAAACTGGTGCTGATAGATCAAAGAGAAAGCTAGAATTTTATATGACAGGACATGCATCTCATTCCATATTCTTCTCCTGAACTGGAAAAGCATGAGATGAACATGAATTCCCATTAGAACTAGCTTTATTATACAGTCAGCTAACACCAGTACTTTTTCACTATCTGGAACAATGATCTGATGATTTATGGTATTGGAAGCTAGGCTATCATTCCACAAGGGGCACACTGAGAAGGATCTTCACTTTTTAAAACTTAGGAAAACAAGTTCTTTAAAGGACTACGTAGCCACAGAACCAGAGGATTTGGTGAGAAGTATCTACCAAAGCAGTCACTTTTCTGTTTCCTTGGGAGCAACTAAAGTAAATGTTCATCAGGCATCTACCACGATAGAGCCTATAAAATGTGCCTATACTGCATCTAAAAAAGGAAAGAAAGTCAAGACAAAATGCTCATAATAAACTACAACTGTTTGCTCTTCAGATCTACCAGATGACTTCTAATTTCACATTAATAGGAAAGAAATTATAAAAAGTACACTGAAAATATGTTCCTGTGAATAAATAAATTTAATTTTATTAGTACTAATACTGATTAAAAACACAAAAAGAAAAAACAAAAACATAGCAAAGAGCCTTCAGGAGTAAAAGGTAATGATTTTTAATATCAGTGGTCCACCCCTGACAATTATTGGAAGTGTACACCTGAAAATGTACTTAACTGAAACAGTGCAGATTTAAGCTGTTTGCCTTGAATATTTACTGAATAGTATAAAGTAACCACTTCTTCCAATAAGCATCTGGTCTCGGAGTCATAATGTCTTTCCAGAAAGATCAATTTGCAACCAAACAATCTCAGAATTGAACTTTCCAAGTAAATAAGTTTCTATAAATCTTACAAAATTTCAGGTTGCACCTGGAAAAAGCAGTCAAAACTTCTCAGACCTTTTTTTTTTTTTTCTTTTTTTTTTTTAATTGAAATTTAGATTGTAAAATTCTAGAGATTATTAAGGGGAAGATTCAAAAACTATTTCTTTTCCAGATGGATTTCAATCTCATTGTTAGTCATCCTCACAAATTTGCATCAGCCTTATTATATACATAAAGTTATTAAAATGATAAATGCCAGAATAGCAAACTTTGAATGTACCCTAGAAATATCAATCTGTACTGAATAATAAATGTACTTGGAAAATAAACCATTTAAAAAATATTTTCACGTTTCAGAAATGTGCTCAGATCTTCTCCCCTCTCAACTAAAATAAGAATTTGACTTTTCCAAAAGCATATGCTCAAACAACTTATCAAATTTAGGTCCTTAGAACAGGAATTAGAAAAGGGGAGCCAGAACATCAGCAGCAGCCTGTGAAGTTAAATTCATTACCTATAAAATCCACACATCAGCAGTTTTGCCTAAATATTGTGTAAGCTATGTATATGTCACTCTATAAGTAACTTTCCAACCAGTGGAAAAGGCAATATTTTCAATCACTGGAAGAGACAGTATATAAATACAGTACCTATTTTGTTTTAAAATGCAACATACTGCTTTTGTTAAGACATTTCACGATAGCAAGGCACTAGAGCATTCACTTCTCACGCAGCCTTGTTTTACTGTGTGAGATCTGAGCTAACTAAATGCCACCATTTGATGAGCTGCACCAATCTGATCTGAGAGCTTCTGCTGTACAAATGCCCAATTCCCTTGCTCTGATCCCTTCTCTTACTGAAACAGATCCAGTAATCTCTGTTGTACTCTGAAGCTAGTCTCAAAGGAGAAAGTCTTTTCTATGGCAGTTCTAGAGAGACTAACGCCATTGATAGACATTGCTAAGCCCTCAGATATTCAATCTTTTCCAAGTCAGTGAATTTTAAAAGAGTTTCTCGTAGCTTAGGGTTCACTGTTTGATATTTTGCACTTGAATATGTGCCAATTCACCTTTCAGCCCCATTGGTTGCTGAGGTAAAAACATTTGTTTGGAATTTGTCCATTTTTTCTAAAATGGGAAGGTTATTTCTCAGAGTCTAACAACCCTGACATATTGATAGGGCTGGAGGGGTTAGCATTCCTTTCAATTAAAATGCTGTGGCTTTCAAACTGAGTGAGAAATTTGATAATGTAGACAGCACACATAAAGCCTTTAGCTTGCAAATGACTGAGAATATGCAATCCATCATCTAAAATAAAACCCTAAGAACTGTCCTAGGATAAATGATATCTTTCCCATAACTACTGCCATTGGCATCCTGCACCATTTCACACTGCTATACAGAGAAAATATGAAGTATTCCTGAACTGTTCAGAGAATACAAATGCATTTGGTCTTTGATTAATTGCATTAAAACCACAAATGTGAAGCCTTCACACAAAGAAATGGGTGAATAGGACATTTTTTCCTCTTTTATTTTTGTCTTGCTATAAAAATGCTACTGTTTTCACTTTTAGGACAGGTGCCAGAAACGCTGAAATACACTGAAAATATCCAAGTGTTGGCCAGACAGAAAGTTTTGCCATGACTGTCAAAGGTTTGTATAAAGGATGTATGAGGTAGGAGTGGTGGTCAAGAAAGGATGAAACTGAGATTTGCAAGGTGATTTTTTACTTATAGTATTATGCACCACATTTCTTCTACTAGTTTTGTGTTTGAACTTTTCCCGTGATCCCAGCATAACAATTCCCTTCCTGTCCTAGTGAAATTAAACTATTTTTTTCAGGTTTTTTCTCTTCATATTAAATTCCGTTTCTTTGGACATTTTATCTCTTATTTCACCCATGCCAGGCAAGTGTAATCTTACTGTCTTACCTTGCAAATCTATCAATTCTATTTTGCTAACAGTTAGAACACTAGCCCAGAGTGAGTGACATCTACTCCAAAATCAGCACTTTGATTTTGATCTGTGCATACTGGATTATTGAACTATAACAACTGACAAAACAAATTTAAGAAGATATTAATGTCTGTGACCATTTAATTAAATTTCTAAAGGTGACATTTGTCTAGCCCTACCTATACTGTGAGCCTTTTGCAACTGGAGAAGCCCTGCAGTCTGTCTATCTTGTCAGTTAAAGAGAAGGAAACACCTACAACAGATAAGATGGTACAAGTCCTGATGGCAAAATTCTTTTATTTTCCCTTTAAACTACAAGTGCAGATGTCTGTATTGCAACAGAAACGTGAAAGGCAGGAAAAGCAGATTTGAGTTTAGAAAATTTCTCATAATGAGTTTTGCGAAGTCTTTGAAAAGAATCACCACATCAGAAACTTTCAACTGTGTTTTGGCAACATCACTGAAAGTTTTAAGTTCAGATGTGAAAATGTCTTTAATCAGATTTTTCTAAGAAATGGCAAAATCAGAGACACATTTTAAAATGTACAGATCTTTGCATATCTGTGAGGCAAAAGATGCATTTTGTAGCAAATTTGTCCTAGCAAATGGTTAATTACAATGGAGTAGGGGAAGAGTACACTGCAGACTACTTCAAACTATCCAACTCTGCCTGTCATTTGACTGACTCTGAAAATAATAAGGCAAAAAAAATAGGAGAGTATAAATAGTGAGTTTTCAGGAAATATATATGATTTGAGAATAATGACTTAATATTCCAGGCCATTTGACCTATTAACATTGTTCAGGTTACTGCAGAATCTCGAGGTCTAAGCCTAGGCTGAAGTGTTAATGCTACATGCAGGGTGACAACAGACATCATGACAAGGAGCAGGGAAGAAACACAAAAGAAAAGTAGAGTAACAGAAGAGAACCTATGCACAAAGAAATCACATAAATTATATTATTTGTACATGCAAAGTTGTGTTGAAGAGTCAGTTTCTTGAATCCAGAACATCCTCCAAGGTAACACTTTTAGTGTGAAAATTCATTGCTAGGATC
Organism: Cinnycerthia olivascens; assembly: GCA_035048155.1. Taxonomy (NCBI): domain Eukaryota; kingdom Metazoa; phylum Chordata; class Aves; order Passeriformes; family Certhiidae; genus Cinnycerthia; species Cinnycerthia olivascens. The sequence continues at coordinate 61,683,611 of JAWWMU010000001.1, forward strand.
AATTTACCTCAATATAAAAATAAAATAAAATAAAATAAAATAAAACAAAATAATAAAAATCAGTTCTATAAAATTTGAACAAATGAGAATATCCAACATAATTTACAGACAAATTATTTATTATTCACACCGAAAGAAAAACTTACAAAAGCTTATGGATAATATTTGCAAGCTGGATGTATCCAAGCCCACACTACCCGACAGGGTTCTCCTGAGAGGGCTGTAAGACTGGCTGGTGTGACTTTAGTCCACTGTCTATAACTTCCACAGCAATTAGATGAGACCCTTGATGGATTAAAAATGCTATAATTATATTCATCCTTAAAAAAGAAAGAAAAAGAGACACAGAGAATAATGCTATGACTCTCAAATCAGGAATCTGCAACATGACAGAGAACACAATAAAGAAATAAGGAATATGCAACATGGATTTATCAATACTGAGTCATGCTTGACCAGCTGATAGGACCAACCTGACACCTTTGATGAAATGTCTGGCTGCAAAAGACAGTGGATGTAACATCTCTTGTCTTTAGCAAGACTGTAGATATTAAACTGAACATTTTCTTCATATGAAAGGTGAGGAGACAGGGGCTAGAAAAAAGGATTGCTGTGTAGGGTAAAGTTTGGTTGCATTGACATGAAACCGAAGCTGGGCACCTTGCTAAGTGCTGGTAACAAGCACGTTATCTCAGTGGTTCATATGTGGTTCTAAATTGTTCAGTAACCTAATTTACACACTGGATGATGACACAGACTGCACCCTCAAGAAGTTTGAAGACAGCAACAATATTGGGTAAGTGCTTGACCTCATAAATTGAAGAGATTCAATCCAGAAAAAAACTGGATAAAATTGAGGACTGGAGCAACAGAAAACTTATGAGACTCGACAAAGAGAAACACAAAGTTCTAAGAAACAACCCCATGCAGACTGGAAACAATAACCCTGTAAAAGGTGTCTGAAATTTAGGACTTGATGACAGGTGTGTGCATCTCATGGCAAATAAGGAAAGTTGTAGATGCTAGGAGCACGGTTACAAATCACTATCCCCTTTGCTCAATATCGAGATTGCATCAATAAGGATGATGAAAAACTCAGGAGATTGCAGCAGGTAATGCCAAGACTCGTATATTTTTATTACCATATAACTATTATTATTACATTTACATATTTTTGTTATCACTGCACTTTCTAAAAAGGTGATTATTCAGAAAGGACAAGAATAGGTAACTGATTTTCAGTCACTGCTGTATGATAAACGAATGATAACCACACTTAAAGTCATGTTTCACATAGAAGAAAAATGCTTGTTGTGTCTCTTCAGCCTTTCTCGGCATCTAAGAACACTGCCACTACTCTGCAGTGCTTTATTAGAAACTCCAGAACTTGGATCCATAAAGGTAGAAGGTAAGTGAAAATACCTCTTAGTTATACTGACAAGAGGCTTTCAGCCATATACCATAATTTGCATGCCCACAAGATTTTTTTTTTGGCAGGAGGATATTGAAGGCAAGTGGGTGAAGAAGGGGAACACAATTATAAATAAATTAATGAAGACTGACAACTGTTTTAGGACTTGGGAAGTAAAAGTAAGGCTTTTTTAATCTAGAAATGAGTTTTTCAGTGAGAGAAGCCAATAATTTCCAAATTTTCAGGGAAAGTATGGATGGATGACAGTCTGCAATATTATGATTTGATTTGCCGCCATTCATTGTAATTTTTTCCCATAATTTCATATTTCTTTTACACCACTCATAGTGCTTTGATTGGAAGTGAAGAACAGCATTTAGAGAGCAGTAAAATGGCTTCATTTGTCTAGTGCTGAACTGTTTAGTGAAGTATTACCATCTTATACCTCCTCAAATTACACTGGTGAGAGTAAAAATGAGCATAAGGACAAATGAGCAATTATATTTGCCAGGTAGCTTTAAATATTTTAAAACGGCATATGGGAAATTGCATCGCTACAAAGCAATACAAACAGAGGCAACTGAAATTGTCTTGAAAAAATCTAATTCTAGTTGTTGATTTAAAATGCATACTTATTAAAATGGCAATGTCAGTAATACAGAACAAAAGATGTTGGTAAGGAAATGGAAGGGAACACAATACAATCAGGAGATTATATGCTATTGTCAATATATTTAGATGCCTTGGTTGGAAGATCATTCAATGCAATCAAAACCAAGAAAGTTCTGAGACTAAAGGCACAGCAGAGGCAAGTGGAAATTGAAAAGATGCTGTGTATTGCACAGAATCAGGAGGTGCACAATCCATTATGGGTATGAGATGATTTCTCAGGGAGTTTTGTCATACCAGAGCAGAATTCTGCCACTATGTTCACTTGAAGAACTGAGAATGGGACAACTAGCACAGCTGCCTATAAAAAGCTTTTGCTATCTGAAAGTCACACAGAGGAGCATCACTTAAGACAGCAATAGACTTATAATATTTGTAGGAATTGTGGAACTATTGAACTGTCACATAATGCTGTCATGCAACAGATTTAATTTGCCCTTGTGAAAATTGCAGAAATAACAGAAAGAAGAAATGAATGCTACACTTGTATATTAAGAAAACAAAATAAAAGCAATGAGAACAGGAGGATTTAGAAAGAGGCTGAATAAATAATAAAGATGATGTTAGCATAATGAAAATATAGGGTTTTCATGATGTAGCATATGAAACTATTTTCTTGTGTAGATTATTTTCTTAAATATTCTTGAACCAAATAACTGTGTTCAGTTCTTAAGAATTTTATAATTAAAGTATAGAACTATGGATTAAAATAAAATAAAATAAAAATTACTCCTTAATTTTATATTGCATTTTATATTTCTAGAAGTAGCTTTATTTATGTCAAGTGTTCAACCCAAGTTGGTGAGCACGTGAGTCTTCATCCATATCTTCATTAAAAAGAATTTCAGTAGAATCAAAGGACATAAGGAATAAAGATCTTGTCTGGTTCTGAAATAGATTAACAAATAAATTCTTTGATATGATTACAGAACTGTTAATCTTCACCTTTCCACTCTAAATTTAGTCACCTTCTATTTGACTGAAACTTTCACTTACTTTTCATAAAGTTTTCTTATATTTGGTTCTACTGGAAAGAGCTTTGCTTTGTTGATCCATGGAGGAGTAGAAAAAAGGCACAGTTCTAGTATTTATCAATACGCCATAGGTGAAAGAAAAATCCAATATATTTTTATGAAAGAACTAGTCTTAAATTTTGCTGTCTCTTCTTTTGAGCTGGTTTGGCCATGAAGCTTAAATGTGTTAGTGAGCTAGAACACTGAGGGGTACTATTTCTGAGTAACCTGATTGTAGCTGCTCTTGAATTTGTGGACTATAAGGAAGACTAGCAGCAAAGAAAAAAAAAAAAAAAAATTCAGTTGGGAGAGAGAAATCTGTGAGATTGCCACTTGTAGAAGCGTTCACACACTGAATTTCTAGGTGCACATCTAATGAAAGAAGCCCTATTAGTGTTTCCTTTGAGTTCTAAAATTAAAAGATTAGATTGAATTGCAGAATGTTGTCCCCTTGTTTCATACTCCAGGACATGACAAAAACTCTGCAAATAGATGTATTAACTGATATTTATCGACTCTGCCCTTAATAAACCTCCAGTGATGACAAGTTTTTCTCTCTTCAAGTAATCTATTTTCAGATGATGGTGCTTTGCATCTATCACAGAAAAAAAGACTTTTAATCCGAGTTTTCAGTGCTGCAGTTTAGGCTAAACACTTCTTGTTGAATGCACCATGGACATAACACAGAGAACAGATGATTCCTACCCTATTTACAGTAGCCTTTCATGTGCTAAATTTTCTGCATAGGGACAAATGTGATGCAGCCACATGGGGACCAAGCCAGTTTCTGATAAACTGAGTGCATAGACACTTCTCTAATCATTTATTATATGTTGTGCCAGATGTCCCATAGAGCCATTGCTGTATTTTTCCCAGCAGGAAGGGAAGAAGGAGAAAAACTTTTATTGTTATCTTTGCTTGTATGAAATGCTCAAACACCGCAGTGAAGAAAACCATATGAGAAGACACCTTACCTTCTTTCAAGAATAATTTATCCACTTCCAAGAATTGCAATGGCAGCTGCTATTTCTCAAAGCCCTTCCAAAGCAACCAGTAGAAATGTCACCTACATCAGGCTTGGAAATATGCACAGGATAAGCTGTACCTATGAAATCTAGGTACAGATAAAAAAAGCTAAAGAAAAACTAATAATGATTTTTTTCATACATAAAAATGTTAATATTCTATGTAAGTATTGAAAGAGAATTTTTTCCAGTAGTTTATCTTTTAACATTTTTTTTTTTAACTTTTGAGTGCAAGCCATAATTACATTAATAAGGTACAGTTACCTAACAGATAAAACCTGTCCTACCCATGTTTCCAAGCCTAATGTAACAATTAGATTTTCTCAAACCTCAGAGTGTTTTTTTTAAACAAGGTGGAGGTATGCTTACTAATTTTCCAATTTCCACTGCTACCAGCCCTTACTCCCTCACATGCAAACAGGTTTGGTTTTTTTTAACAGTAAGACTAGGAATCAGAAATATGAGATAGAGGAGCAGGATAAATTTCTGTATAAAGCATGAGAAAGAGAAAAAGGACAAGCTGTACACAGTTGTAAAAACTTTCTTTAGGATCTTGAAGCATTCTCCCTACTTATCCCATGTATGGCTATATGACCACTTGTCATATGATTGCTTGTGTAAATATTATCACTGTTTCTTGTCCCCTAGATTCTTGCACTACAAGTTTCAAAACGAGCTTATACAAGTTAGTGAAGGAGAATTCAATTGTGTTCTCAGGTTTTCCTGAGTTATATTCTGATATTAGATATGCTGGCTTTACCAGTCAACATATCCCTGACTGTTGTCTACTTCCCCAGCAGACCACTCAGTCAGTAATAAATATCGGGCAAAACTTAAAGTCTGTAATTACTTAAAACCACATTTTCAGTGATGAACCATACTACAGTACTATGTAAGAACAGAATTCATTATTAATACAATTAGGACTACCGTCAGCTACTCTAGAGTTGCTTTTGCAACTAATTAGCCCCTAACCAGCCCCAGGTTTGTAACACTTTGAGAGTCCTTAAATATGCAGCTTTCTATCTTTAAAGATGCTACACAATTACCCAGAGTGGTACTCAGAAAGAACAGACCTTTTCTAGACTAAACCAAAAGCATCACCCACTCTCTCTGTTTCAGAGTTATGTGTTCCCATTTGGTCTGTCGTTGATTACTGGGAGATCGTCTGGGTAGTTCAGTAGATTATGTTTTCTCCTGGTCCTGATCCTCAGGAACTTCTGAGTTTTGGCCAGTTCCCCATTGCAGCCGTTGGAAATTGGTGACATTTTATTGACTACATTATTAGAAATATCAAATCTACAACCTTTTCTTTTAGAATAATACCTCCTTTTTCTATATCAGTAGTCTATAAAGACAAAATGTCTGGGAATGAGGTCTTCAACTGAACACACTACTCTGGGATATATTTTTGTTTTAGGAGAAAAATCTAAGGACTGTCACAAAACCTAATGAGATTTGTCTATTGTTACTCTTCCTCACACTGTAACTTTATTTTCACATTTTCAGTAAGTAGAGGCAGTAGCCTGAAGGATAATTACTGGACTAGCTAAATTGTAAATGTTTTTTTAGTTATTGATTTCTTAAAATTTGTTTTCAGAACAGCCAAGTGCAAGCTGTATTTGCAGAACAAAAGTGAATGGGGCAAGGGGAGAGTGGGGTAAAGAAAGAAGGGGGGGAAATGTTATCCAGCCATGAAGATGGTGTTGATAAAATTTATTGCTAAAAATTTAATATGTTTAGGGCCATGATGAAATGCTTATCATCAGCTTGCATTGCCTGTAGTCCTTGCTGATTCCAGCCCACTCAGCGTATCCTGGTAATGAAATGAAATGGCATAGGCCCAGTGCCTGCAAAATAAGATTCGTTTCATTACAGTGTGAAAGGCTTTCTTTTTCTTTTATTCCTTAAAGGCTAGACTCAGGGACATACAGATCACAAATCTTTATGGGATTCTTCTTTTTTGTTTTTTTGTTTTGCTCTGTTTTGTTTAAAAAGCAATGGTTTAATATTTGCTACTAAAAGGATTACCAATAACTTAATTTGAATTTATTGGCAATGACTCTGGAACACCCTTCCCTTAAACCAGATATGGACACATAACTTCTATTTTAAGTACCTATTTTAAGAAGTTCTCTTTAGAATCAATGTCACCATTGAATAGGTAATATATTGGCTTCTTCTTCCTCAGTTTTCCTTATTTACCCATTTACCCTTACCAAGCCGTAGTTGGTCTAGCTTAACAATCATTTAAAGATTACAAAGAATCAACAAGGATTCATTGCCCCTGGACCTCTCCACTGGGGAGAAAAAAGAAAAACACAAGATTAAATTTCTGAAAAAACAAGGATGTTTTTGCTTGCTTTGGGTTTATGTTTGCTATATGAGGCAAATTCTCCACAGTTATCAGTCTATGGACAAACATAACTGGCACACATTAGACTATGCCAGTTATACCACATTCTCCAAAACATTACATCACAAGGTTTCATAATGCTCTTATGAACTAAATTTTGTTAAAGTGAAGTTTATCTACGCAAATGGTGAAGCTCTAGTTTTACCATGCTCACCTCTCAAAACTTTTATTTTTTCCCCTTTCCTAAATAAAATTGTGCTTATTCTTACATTAAAAACATATTTAACACTTCCTAGAGTTACTGTTAGTGTATACCCAAATTCATCTTGCATTCACCCTACAAATCCATGTGTTTTCACTGAACTGACAATATTGGTGTCTCAATATTTGGCCTCAAGTACTTCATACCTCCAGCAATAAACTGAATGAGCTAAAAGTATCTGTATTTCCACCATATAAAGAGTGTTCTTCCTGTAAAAATGTTTTATGCAGGGATATGTATTTTATTATCAAATGTGCTAATCTTTCTTTTTCAGGAGAAACCAAAACTGAATTCAGCCTGAAAGCTTTTGGCATTGATAACACAAAGAACTTACTGTATAATTTGTATTAAATCCAGGCAGGAGCTACAGAACTCTCCACTGAGGTGTATTGTTTCTTTATAAGAAAACAGACTTTTAAAAGCAGAAGATGAAAATAGCTGCATTAATAATCTTCTTCTTCCAAAGGATGGATAGGTACAGTGATTAAAGTGTTATCTTAGGGCTTTAATGACCTGAGTTCAAGTTTCTGTTCTATTTTCCTTATCTCTTTAAGACACAAAGCTACATGTCTTGTGTTCCCAAACTAATACAAATACCCAGATGTTTATGTTTCCCTGTCCTTGAAGATACTTTCAAAAGTTTTTTGTCAGTTTGTTGTTTTGTTGTTTTTTTGGGTTTTTTACGATTAACTACTTTTGGTAGATACAGACTTGATCCAACTAAAATAAATTAATTCCAAGTGGACAACATTTCAACATGATATTCAGTGATCTAGTGTTTAAAAAACAAACAAACAAACAAACAGACAAACTCAAAAGAGCGCCATAACTCTTCCTTGGAAAAGCTAAAGTTTTTGAAAACAGTTTATTGTCTTTCTGGTAATGTCAGGCAAAGTATCTTATCTTGCATATGAAACACCTACCAGAGAGAAAGTTACAGTCTTGTATTCTACACTTGGGCATGGTTACTCATATTAATAGAGCATAGCATCTAGAAATACAATTCATACTTAATGGCTTAAGATCTAAACCTTTCTTTTTACATCTTTTTCCTCAGACCAAACTATAATCCCACTTATCTGTCATTTGCCAGTGTGAGACCCATTCTGAAGGCCCTCATTAGGGCAAATAAGGGGATGAGTGGGCTGCAAAGTTGCACAGTACCAATTTGGCCTTACCTGAACAAAAAGTTTAGCTAAATCTGGTGAGTGAGAAAAATTTAACAATTTCCAAACAGAATTATCTTCAGCAAGGTGCTGAAGATTTTAATTGTTTTACACAACTGGGTTACAAACCTTATTAAAATCCCCAGGAACAATCAATTTTCTGATTCATTTCTTGATACGTCTTTGCCGCCTTGTTGGTAAACTTAAGAAAGACTTGAAACAGCAACAGACTACTTTCTCCTGTCATTTTCTAAGACTTTACAGGGCTTGTCACTTGCTTGTTTTTAAAGTGGACTATATTTTTGTAAATTATGTCAACTCTTCACAAGGTAATGCTTTTTTCTATTATTTTAACGCACAATTCTGATACGAGATCTGGGCATTTTACCAGCCAATCTGAACAGCTTCAACATCATTAGAAGGATGATGACACTTATTTGCCTGCTTCCCCAAACACATGCCATTTCCTTTCACTCAGCCTTTGGTTTACTAGCACTGCTACTGAGTCTAATGAACCAAAAATATCTTTTCCTGAAAAGTGCAGTCTGTTATTAGAAAAAAAAAAATGTAGTCTTCAAGTTTGTTTGTAATAGATCTCTTGCACCCAGAACAAAGAAAGGAATTGGAAGGGAAATAGTTTTCTAAACTCTGGTAATGAGATTAGAAAATCAGGTTTATGGACTGTAGGTATTTGAATGCAATGGCAATTATGGAGAACAAGCATTACTAACCTCTGTATTTGACGGTCTATATTTCATTAGAAAGGTGACTAGTTGTTTGTTTTGGGTTTTTTTTTACAGAGCTGGAAAGTTGAGGAATCTAAATAAAGTACTAAGAGTACCAGTCGTTTGGCTGGCTGAAAGACATTATAGCAATCACAATTACTTGGTGCTTAACACTGAACAAATGCAGAGAGTCATGTTGGTAAGGGCCAAAGGAACTAGAGAAAAATGGAATGGGAGGAACCAGTAAAGAAAATACAGTAAAGAAAATGCCAATCTGCATTCTGAAGGAGATACAAAGAATGAATAATGTGGCAAAAGATCTTTATCTTAATAATGTTTTCTGCTAAGGCTAGACGTATATTGGTGTGTCCAAGAAAATGCATCCTTCTCCCATACTGTGCTAGATTAATAGATACTTAATAAATACAAAAAGATTGCTTATTTCAACTTCTCTATTAAAAAAAAAAAAAAAACAATCCACAAAACCAAACATATATGTAAAAACAGTTTTTAAAAATCTGCTGAAATTGTATCTACAACCAGACTGTAAGTTGCTGCACTTATCAATGTATCAAACATTTATGATTAACAATAATCTTCTCATGACTGAGTTAATGTGTTGCAGATTTGAGAGTGAGTGAAGTCTGTCCAGGTTAAGTGATTCACTCTGCTGATTATTTTCCCTCAGCATGAATTTGATGAGATATGTTGCCTCTGGAATCAGTTATCAATAACTGCTACTACCTGCAGCCATAGCTGAGAGCTCAGAGCCATAAAGTAGTGCAGTACTTCACAAAAAGAAGTACTATAAACACTGCAGTGAGGTTTATTGAAGAAGTCTTGATTACTGTGACAGTAAACTCCTCTAACCACTGCCAGTACAGTGAAAGGTAGTTACAGAATTTATCGACTCCTGTTCAAACCAAATATGTATCTACCCTCACTCTTCATTTTTATTTTTCTTCATCACCCAGAAGAACACAATTTTTTGGTTTATCACAAACCTTCTGTCTGTTCTGTCCTCTAAGTCATTTGTCACACTCCTCAAGGTCACAGGGGAGTCTCAGTGGGAGAGCAAGTGTGTTGATTGATTGGTACAATGATGCTTATGTCTACCACGGCTGCTAAATGAGCTTCTTTCCCTTCTCCCCTTACTCTCTTTGCCTCCAAGCAAAGACTTGATTGAAGGTGGAAGGAGGGGGTGGAAGGAGGGAGGGAACACCTCAAAGAAAAAAAAATCTCACCTATGAATTCAATTAGGAATGCTCATAAAGCAGTATTGTGCCTGGTGATCAACCTATCTTGTGTCACTGTCAGAGACTTACACCTTAATTTGGGCAGAGGTATTTCTAATAACTTTAAAAATCACACCGTAATGGTCACTAACACCTGACCACATGCTAGCAAACTAAAATCTCATATTTTCCCTAAAAAAAACAGTAAGATACAATAAGTTTGAGAGGAGTGAGAGAATAAAAGAGACAGAGACACACAGTGCACAGGAACAAGAAAGAGAATGAGAATTCAAGAGCAAAAATGAGAAAGAGAGTGAGCATAAGAGAAATCATGCAAAAAAGGGAAAGCAAGGGAGCAAGAGCAAGAGAGTGTGCAAGGATAAGTAATAAGACATTGAGGGATAGCACACACAAGAGAGCACATGAAAGAGACAGACCACACCTGAGAAGATATGAGAGGCAGTGAGCAGGCACGTGAGAGTGCAGTATTGCACAGGACAAGTGTGACAGGAATAGGGCAGAAGAATGTGAAAGAGACTGAGAGCAAGGAAGAGTGCAAGAAAGAATGGGGAAAATAAATGAGGAGAAACTAAACCTGACAATTCTCTTCCTGAAAAAAAAAGACACAGAAAGATCTCCCTGTTTACTAATACTTACAATGTTATTTAGAAAAAAAAGCTCACAATTTAATGCAGCTCTTAACTGCTCCCCTAATATATACATATCTATTAAGTAAATTGAATATACATATGATTCTGTAATGGATAGTGACTGTATCTGACAAATTAGGTGAAAGGCTGTGCTTCTCTGAACAACTTTTTCCTATTCATCTCATAGAAACTCATAAACACATAAACATGTCATCAAACAGATTGCATCTGCAGCACTCAGGGATACCATTTTAATTTCAGAGAGAAGAAATCTGAAAGATTATGACTGCTGAAGGTATCAGTGGCTTATGGATTATCATAATATCTCTAATAAAAGGTTCCTAGATTAAAAGAAAACGCGCTACCATAAAAATGTTAAATTAAAAAAAACCAAATTTCTTACCGATATATTTGTTCTTCATAAGTATGTCTAATAATCAGTGTCTAGAAGAATGTTTTGCTGTCCTTCAGTCACAACAGCAGTAAAGAAACAACAGATATTGGTGGTGAAAACAGAATGAGAGAAACTGTCATTCTCCTTTCACCTCACTGATTTGTCATTTTATGCAGTATAACAAGGTTAAAAATTCCCTACCTGTCTCCTCTTTTTGTTATTGAGTTCATAATCTCATGCAGCAGGACTATTAAATATATTAACCCTTAAGGGCTTTTCTCAGTCATCTCTTCATGACTGGCAGGTTGTATCCATTTTCTGGGCACAATTCTGCCTAAGTCTTAAGACTAGCTGGATAGGGGTCTTAATTTAATTAAAATTCCCAGGTTTCTTCATTATCGAAAACATTGGCAGTTCACAAGAAAAAAGAAGATATATTCTCTCTTAAGAATCTACCAATGTTGTCCTCGGTTCTGTATAATCTAAATAAAAATGAAAGATATCATTATCTCCTGAATTAGTCATTAACAAAAACAAGATGGATTTTATGTTATCATTATAGTATAGCATGCAAAGGTTCAGCTATAGTCATCCGTGTACAAGCTACACAAAATTGCGTTTTATCAGGCACTGAAAATACACAGTTATAGAGAATATATCATTTTTTTGCTCAAAAGAAAAAAGAAAATATAGCCGTTGCAAAAATAGATGCAAAATTTGCCCATTTTTACTGAACTAGACTAATAATATAAAGTTACAAAAAAATCCCTTTTATGAAACTACCAATTTTATGTGCAATGACAAACTTAACTATTAAGAACACAGGAAAAAAAGCACACACAAATCTTTAAAGCTTTCTTACTACTAAAGCTGAAAAGTACATAAAAGCAGTTCCCAAATCTCAAATTGTGCAACACTTAAAACAGTTAGGAAAAGAAATTGATATATGATTTATTATTCAAATTAAGCTGAGTAATCAGTTACACAGAACAGACGTCAGAAACTAAGCACTTAAAAACAACTAATAGTGTACAATTTTAGAAAGTATTGCTAGGAGAAATATAGAGAGCCACTGGTTTATAAGTGGCTTGTTCAAAATTTAAAAACATAGCAAAAAGATAAGAAATTATGGACAAACCATATAAACATTCACTGAACAAAATCACTTTCACAAAAAATTGATTTCATTTTTGTCATGAGACTTGTATAAAATCTGAGATCTCAGCTTGTGTAAGCACATCAAATATTTATGAAGAATATCTAAAGTTTTCAGTAAAATAATTGGGATTACCTGACAAGTCAGGAGTGATAATAAACAAAATGTCACCATAAGGCATTGCAAGCCTTTGTAAATATAGTACAGGATACATTATGTACACACAAATAAAAATTATAAGAACAGTCTATAGAACTATAGAGTCTAAGAACTATAAAGAAGAGCAAGGATTGATCAAGAAAGTCCCCAATGTGTAAGTTCATATTTTCTAAGTGTTTTGGATTTTTTTTATATATAAGTATAAATTGTGAAAATCATATTTGTTTGTTTTTTTTTTTTTTTTGGGAGGGTGAGTTTTTTGTTATTGTTATTTTTATATGATTTATTGTTTCTTCAGTGCAAGATAAGAGGTAATAAAAACATGGTACGAAATATAAAAAAAAGAAAACACTGGTGATGTGTATAAGCATATGTGTGGTTTCTTTGCTATGACAATAGAAACATCTGCTTTGGGACGGTTTTGGCAACCAGCTGCAGCATGCTGTTAGCTACTTTGTCTGTTTGTCAGTGGAGAAAAGAAGTTACATCTAATAAAACCCATAAGTAATCAGCAATAAAAAGAAAAAAAGTTAAAAAGAATCAATTTGCAGGAACATCCCAAATCTCAATGCTATCACAAACTAACCCACTCAGTTGTAAAATTATACCAGAAGCTTTTTACAAGGAAGTTTTCCAAAGCAATCTATCACTCCTTCCCTTAGCCTAGGACAGATATATTGCAAGCAAAATATTTGTCTTAATCCTTCTGTTTCTATAAAACACAGAAGAAAATCAATTAATGCTGTAATTTTTTTTTTTTTTTTTTTAATTTTCAGCATTAACTAAAGTGTTTAAACAGAGTTTTGGGGAGGGGAATGTCATCGTTATCTTTATTTCACTTATTTATTCTGAACTGAATTTACATCTCATTAATGATATCAACATTTAAAACAATTGCAAACCTACTTTAATGTATTGCTCCTCTAAAACTTTTTTACAAAATGCTTGGTAAATTTAAAACTGATAGTTTGCCATTACAAAAGGTCCAAAATAGGACTTCACTCTCACTCTGTCCATTAAAAACCAAACAACTGGATGCAAAATTTAATGGGAACTAACAAAAGTACAACACTGAAAATGTCACTATTGTAACTGAATCTTCTACATGGTCAACACCACATCTTTATCTTCTGTAGTGCATACTTAACATTCAATCAAGTTAGACATATCTTCCACAGTGCCAATAGAGGACATGTTCCAATCTCAAATAAGAAAGTTATAACGATAGTATATTTTATCACGTAAGAGTTCCTGCCTCAGTAAGGGTATTTGCTTTGAAAAACAGCAGGAGCACTTTCTCAAATTCTCTCATTCCCCACTTATAATCATTCAGAACAAACAGCAAGTACCTTTTCTCAACTCCTTCCCTCAGCCAGTCTCCAAAGCCATCAGATCTATGGTATATCAATATATTTTTCAGGTCCATGCAGCTCCCCACAGTTGCACTTGTGGGACTTTCTGGAGCACATCCCCCATTAATATGCCTGAACATGTACATGATCTATAGAAAATCAGGGTGGTTTGTATGTTAAACCCCTCAGCCTGCAGTAATCTCAAGACCATACAGCTACAGGTGTTTCACAAAGCCCTCATGGGGCAGTCCTGTTCCCTTCCTCTCTTCTCCTCCTGTTTCATGCCTAAACTATGTTCCTATTCAATAAATTTCAATTCCCATCTTCTCTCTTTTCCATTCCAGTTGTTTATTATAGCTCTGGACGTCTGCCCTGCAAGATACCAGAGCTGCCACTTGTTCTAAATCCTCCTCCTCCTTCTCCACCTCCCATCCTCCCACTCTGTGCTCAATTCACACTGTGAACAGCTGCATCACAGCTGTCAGGGTGAACAGCAGAGATGTCCTTTTCCAATGAGACTGTGCCTGTGGCACACAGAGTTCCTTCGAACAGCTAATTAGCAGGAGAGAGTCCACGGCAAGGTTTGGTTCTGTCCATCAAGCCTGCTGCCAATGTCAACACCATCAGCTGAGCTGTCACGTTTGGTTCCTCATTTAGGGGATTGGCAAAGCCTTTTTTTATGGCAAAGGAAAGATGGTGGCATACAGACAGTGGAAAGTGGAGGGTCAGGCTCTGTCAGCATTCAGTAAGAAACATTTCATTTCTGCTAAAGCCCTTTCTCTGCATATATTTTGTCTCTTCCAGATAGCTCCTGTACTAACAACTCACAACCCTGGCAGAAAAAGAAGATATAAAAAGCAAAAGTGAGACAGACTCATTGCTTCTTATTGTTGTTGTAGAAATAGAAACTAATACACCTGTAACAGGCATTGTATTTGCAATAACAGGTTTGCTAAACCTTTCTCTAAAAGTATTCATCTCCCCAGAATTTCTATTTCTAGTAAGTAAAAACCAAGAGCATACAATTTCTTGTGGGTTTCGGTTGTTTCGGTTTAAGTTCCAGACCAAATCTTGCTAGGCCTACACTGAGCACTGCAAGCACATGTAATTAGCTGAAGATAAACTTTAGTCAGAATTACAACATTTGGACTTCAGGAGCATTTTTTTTTTCCAAGAAGATAAAAATATAAAAGAGAATAAGACAGTAAATCTCTGATTATTATGTGACTATAGAGGAAAAGGTTCTGGGATTCCCATGAGGAGTGCCGTATTTAATTTCAGCATCTTATAGACATCCGAGCTGTCAGAGCTAAGGCACAATATTTAGCTATGGTCATTATTGTGGGCAGGATGTTATCACATCAGGAAGATGCACTCTGAGCCCAGTTATTATGCCAAATTTTAAAATACAGTGCATTTTATGACTGTAAAATAATTTACATTGGAAGAGAACTGGGATAACCTTCTAGCCTAACTGCTCAAAGCAGAAGCTAACTTTCTAGCAAGACCAGCTTGCTCAGGGCTTTGTCCAGTCAAGTCTGGGGAAATTCCATGGACGAAGAGTCTCCAAGGCCAGTTTTAACTTCATTAAGCTGAGTAAAGAATGGCTCTTCTGTCAAATCACACCGGGAAAAAGACTATGCCTGTAGCATGCAGAGTTCTTTCAAAGTCTCACCACCTATGAAGTTTTTGTATTTCACAAAGCACAGGCATGCTGTTGCCCAAGTTCATGCAAGAAAGGGACATTTTTATCACAGAATTCTGAAGAATATCATAAGGTTATGTGTTTTCAAGACAATATTTATTGAAAAAAAAACCCAAAACAAAATCTGACTATCAAAAGGACCAAGGTCCTACTTCAACATACTAGATAACCTGCTCCAAAGAAGTTCTGTAGAAATTGCAGAATTTTTTTCAATTGTTTTGCCCCGTTTCTTTCCTAGTTGCATTTTAATTTCAGAGTAAATATTTGAAAGAGGCAAATCTCAGTTTTAGAATTAGTAGCTATGGAGCCCAGCTCTTGCAATGAATAAGCTTCCAATTCATTCCTTTTCTTTTGTTTTTATTACTCAATTTTAATTTGATCCTGTTACATGAAGAAAGAGCAACTACCTTTGTTTTCACTTGAATGATTTGCCCATCATAGTTTAAAATTAGCTTCTTAAGTGATAAAATAAAATGTATGGCACAAACACACAATTTTCAGCAATGAAAAATTCAACTAGGTTGAACAGGAAAAAAATCAAAGAATCAGAGTAGAACTGTTAAAAAAAATGGGGTTTATATTAAAACACATGGACACAGAAGTACTACCAATTAAAATGGTGTATTGACTGTAGAACTGTAGGATCATCAACAAAATTAACCTTAGCTTACAGAATATTTTTTATGATATCATGCTTAAATTAAAAAGAAAAAGTAGGCTACATTTCCTCATTTCCTCTGTTTGAGTCTTCTATTTGGTGATGTCTCTAGTAAACATGTTTCTGAGAGATGAGATTTTTTATTTATTTTAAATAAGAAGTGTTGGAGTGTATAAAATAGAAGCCTCTGTGTCCCTCAGAGAGAGAAAAGAATGCAGAGATTGAATTAGAACCTTTAGAGAAATTAAAATATATTTAGCCACACAGACATGAAGTAGAACTGTAAGTTTTAGTTTTAAGGAAGTAGAAATATACTTTGAGTGCCTTAAGAGAGTAAAAAAGCCCTAAAGCCTAGTTTAAAGTTCAGTAACTTAGCTCCAGACATAACAAAAACATAGCAGAATATTGCTTGCATTCCTAGATGAAACAGACAGAATCATTTATGCGAATAGACAGAACTACACGTATAAATTATGTGTAAGAACTGACATTACTTTTGTACTTTAGAATTAAGCTATGATAGGTGTAGGAAGAGTGTTTTAGAATTGTGTTTTTAGCTGATTGAATGATTTAAGAATAACATCCCCTGTATTGGGGTGCAAGCTCTTTCTCTCACAAACACACACAGAACACAAAGAAGAAGAAGAAGAAGAAGAAGAAGAAGAAGAAGAAGAAGAAGAAGAAGAAGGAAAAGAAGGAGTAGAAGGAGAAGAAGGAGTAGCATGAGAAGAAGGAAAAGGAGGAGAAAGGTGTGGGAGGTGCTGTTGCTTTTACTCCTGCTCAGGACTTTATACCAAAAAGCTTTAATGAGGACTTTCACATTCTGAACTCTTTGCCTTCGAAACTGATGCATTCATGCAATAAACAACTTTACAGCAACCAACAATTGCTCTTGTCTCTTTGAAGACCCAGACCCATGAAAATTCAACGAAGAAGAAATAGCTACTTGAATGGAATCACTTAAATTTTATGAGTATTACTGAGAAGTAATTGGAATGGGATTGTCAACAAGTTTCACAGAGGTACAGGCATATGTATAATTTCATCAAAATCTGAATTACATTTCTAGGTAAAATATGGAAAAAAGTATTTCTTCATGTCAATCACAGTGTTACTCTTGATTTTAATTTGAACTTTTCTTAAGCTCCTTAATTTCAAACATGTCTCTCAGACATCTACAACCAAGAATTTCATGCTCGCCCTTTCTGACAAATTTATGAAGGTAAAGATTGAAATTTGCACCCATTAAAATCTCTATCAATCCCTCAAATTTTGAGAACTTTGATTTCCATCTGACATTGATTTTCAAATTTCATCCTTACAAGGAAGAAGTCTTATCAGAGACACTCATACAGTGCACACTGAATGACTTGGCAAAACTGATTGAGCTGAAGCATCAGAGTGACAAGAACAGCTACTTGCATTGAAACACTTCCTAATCTGACTTCCAGTGGCATTTTAATTAATATCACAGCATTTGGGACAAGTTGAGTATTTTGCTCAGTGCTGTTTTTCACACTTCAAATTCAAAACTTTTGCATAAAATGGACAGATATAAAATTATTTTATATTCAGTTTTCAATTACAAAACAGTTATCAAACAACATAACTTTAAAAGCTTTGTCAAAAACCTTATGATTGTTACTCAGTTATGCTCAGTTGTTACCTTACAAAAACATCAGAAAACAAATTAAGTGCATGCATTTTACCTCCCAGATGAAAATTAACAATTCAGATCTACAGAAATAGCATAGAAACAACAACCACTTTACTTCAGCTGTCAGCTGAAATCAGTGAAATGTAAAATAAATTTTTATATGCATGGAAAATGTCTAAAAGCACAGGAAAACAAAAAAGTAATTTTCCATGTGTAACTTTAGAATGGAAGTTTATCAAGACCTACAGAGCACAAAGACAAAATACAGCCTCTGAGCCAGCAGTCACTTAGACCACAGATTTCAGGAGCAGAAAGCAGAGAAACAGAAACCCACACATAAATGAAAATATGTGGGATATACATGATATGTTTGTCCTAATCTGTAACATATTAGGCTAAGAACTCTTTAATACAGTGTATTAGGACCACTGTTATGTATGCTAATTGAATAATTAAAATAAATCGGTACTGAAATAATTAAATTAAAGTTCACTAGTAAAATTGTTGGATTTTTCACTCGTTCATATCACCAGTAAAAAAAAAATGTTGCGATAACAAGAAATAAATCATTTACTCTTTATATTTCTGGGACTCTCCTTATAAATTCAGCAGAATGAGGCAGCAGCTATGGAAGAAGCACCACAACAGCATATTTAAAATGTCTGAAAATACAGATATTGTTACAAATGTCAGAAGATATAAGCTAAGCCAAGAGACACTGCAATACCAAAAAATGCAATTGTTTTGAGGAAAAAAGAAACTTAAAAAAGAGAAATGGAGAGGAATAAATATATTATGTCCTCTGTGAACAAAACAGGGGAAGAAGTGGAAGCTTTAGAAACACCCATTAAAGGAAAAAAAGTAGTCTCACTTGAAGGGTGTGAGTGAAATGCGAGAGAAATGGTATTTTTTTCCTCCATTTTCCAGTTAGTTCTACTCTGCACTCAAATTCCAGTTACTCCCAGGCATAAAGTGAACTCCATTAATTTTCTATCTTCTTCCACATGCGATCAAGCTTTTTGAAAATAAACAAGATTTTAAAAATGTGCAAGGATTTCTATTTTTGAATACTTGTGATTCACTCACTTACTACAGTGATGTGACCCCTAATTAAAAGTGCATTCTTAGATAAAGAGCAGACCTCCTGACATTAAAAAATATTTAAAAAACTTCTGGAGCTCCCAGAAGGAATCAGAACCCTTTTGATTTTGGATTTTAATTTTATGAACTCCAAACTTTGTCTGACTCACTCAATTATGCCCTTTCATAACAAACATTTATCTAGGTGCTTAACCTTATACAGAACTCCATTTTTGTTTGTAATGATCTGTTTTCAGTTCCTCTGAATTGTGTCTCCTATTTCTTTCAACTGTTAGACTTGATTTAGCCCCCTTCAACCACGAAGAAGTCCTTGCTTATAGAAAGATTCATTTTCTATGTTGACACTGAGTAAAATTTGTGCTGGTCTCATGGAAAAATCTCATGTGCTGCTACCGAGTTTCCATCCTTTGAGAGAAATGAGATATGGCAAAATGCTCACCCCAAGCTGGAAGTATTCCACATTTATCCATTTAGACAATCATTCATTTCATTGTCAATACTTTCAGGGTGATTTTTTTTTTTTTTCAGAAAAACTCTCTAAGTCAAGTTTCTGAAGAGCAATTCAAGGAGACGGAATTGAAAAGGAATTCTTAATTCAGAATAGTGAGAATGAATAATGATCATCAATGTTTATCTTCTTGAGATAAATAACAAAGTTTTACTACAAAATTAAATTTGTTAAAAGATGGGGGTTTCTTTTTCAAAACAGAAGATCAATTCAATGCTTTCTTTGCAAATTAAAACCCACATGGAAGTAATTATTTTAAAAGAAAATAACAGTAATAACTGTTCACACATTATTTGGAGGCATGGTGTTTAATGATACATACTCAACAGCAAAGTAATGAGAAACTCAGTATTAAAATAAATGTTTAATCTGCTATTATTATTGCCTAGATGTCACACCAGCAAAAGGCAAGTATCTTGTAACAGTTTTATTTCTCAAGAAAAGATCAAAAAGTATATTAAATAGAAGACCTTTACAGCTTTGAACTAGAAGGAAAATGAGAAAGGAAATATGAATTTTCACTGCTCCTTAATACAAAACTTGTATTCTACTACAGGTAAGACAGATTCCCTTAGAAATATTTTTTTTTTTCCTTTATTCACTGTACAAACAAGTATTTAAGAGAGGCAAACATTGCCATCTATTAAAAGAGGATCTCTGAGTATATCTCCATGAATGGCAAGGGAGCAAACTCAGTTTGAAGGTTACTAATTCATACTCTAAGATATTACATTGTGTTTGTATGCTGTTCCATACTGTTTTTTATTTGAGCATGCAGTAAAAACTGCTGTCTAACAGGGTTTGCCAAGAAGAACATTTATTGATGCAATAAAAGAAGGGGATAAAAGAACTGCACTAATGTCTTGCTATACGAAGGTAAAGAAATTCAAGGGAAAACTAACTCCTGAAGGATAGAGAAATTTTCACAAATTTTTCAGGGAAAGTGAGTGCATGGGCATGCCTGCCTCATAAGCCATATTTTATAGAATGCACTTCAGGTTTGGGAGTATACAGAAACAGAAATATGAACTTTTCTTGAAATCGCAAACCCTTGAGCATTAAACACAGTCACACTAACAAAACAGAAAACTCACACAATAAGAAATCTTTTTTAGCTTCTTATCAATTGCTGATATTTTATTTTAACTTCTTAAGATTCTCCTTTTCTGTCTTAGACAAATGTACCTTCAGACACGAAAAAGGTCTGAAAGGATATAGGAATTCAGAGAAATACAGATCATAGTCTTATAAACACAGTTGGATGAGCAGATATATGCAACTATATCCTTCCTGCTTTGTTTGTTCTGGAGGGAAGGAAAATAAGCAACAACCCCCTCTCCAAAAGGGGAAACTGAAGAACAAAACAAATCAAAGCCAGCACTGAAAGAGAAATCTATACTTTATTTTTATTTATAATTTATTTTCCCACTGTTCTGCCTACACTGCAGTCCCAGATGCTTCTGCAATTAGACCCCAAATATAACCTTGGGCAATGATGGTAATGGAACAAGATGAGGACAACTGTTAGACCAGTATGCCAAATCTCCCAAAGGCTGAGGCATGAGAATATTTCAGTCCACACTGAAGATAACATTGTCGTAGCTAAACTGGTGTCTACCTAAACAGTAATGTGTATACATATGCTGCAATCATATGTATACACATATTGCTGGGCTACAGCATAAAATAAACCTGACATATCACAAGGCATATTCGGGCAGGTTTTTTCTTCTTCCTCCAACACGGAGCAAAAAAAGACTAGTCTGTCTCTACTTTGTGCCACTCATACTCCTATTACTGCAATGATAACAGGCAAGCCCAGTTCTCAATCTACAATCTAGGGGCTTCTTGACGCATATCAGCATAAAGGATGTTTTCAACCCATTCCTTCACTGTCATTGCCAAGATAACCAGGAAGATCTGTTTAGTCCTACAGTGCACAGCTAAGCATTCCTAAAGAATCCTAAACACTGAGCTAAACTATTTTTGGATTTCTATGGGTAGATCAACTCTAAAAGCTCAGTTAAGTCCAGAAGAGTCAGAAGATGTAATCTGACTGTCATGTTTGTGCTGGAATATTACATCTGCATGTTTCCAGCCTTTTGTGCTTGAATAACTTTTGCAGACCAAGGAAGATGCATAAAGGAAACAAAACATCTTTTGTGGTAAGATCTGGATAGGAGCATAAAACACTGAAAATGCCAAATGATAAACTAAGGCTGAACTACTCAATTAAATTAAAGCATGTGAAAAAAAAAAAAAAAAGATAAGTTAAATTCATCTGTATCTAGGTATCTTCTGAAATCCCATACCTGCCAAAACACATACTATTTACAGCTGGACAATGGTGTTTGACATGGATGCTTGCCATGCTAAGTAAAAAATTGCGAGGTTTGATACACTAATTTTAAATCTGAAGAAATAGTAAGTAAGGATATCTTTTTCAACTTTTTATATTAAGCAACCTATTTAATAAGTAGTTTCTCTCGTAAGAAAGAAAGCTAAATTGAGATACTCCCATCTTGTGTTGAGTAAGCAATCTCTGACTAGAGTTTGGAAGCACCTAGAATTCAAGGACAAGTCCTTAACCAAATGGGATGTCCATGCCAAAGAAGGGTAATCACAGTACTTGACGAGATGACCAAGTTGGATACTATTGGCAAATCTGCTAATGTTGGTAGGTCTCAGGAAAGATCTAGGTAGCACTTGTCAGTAAACTGCATACTTTAAATGATTAAAATGTTTGTGTAAATTAAGACTATCCCATCCTGCCAAAGACATTTACTCTGACCTCAGTGTGCTTGCGATGCACTGTTCATGATGTTATGTGGATCTGACCTGGACATGATCAGTGTTGTGTTTGTTTTTTTTTGTCAGAGCATTCTGAAATTGAGATTACTGAGCTAAATAGAAAAAAAACAAAACAAAACAAAACAAAAACTGAATAAAATTGAAAAGCACTACAAAGACTCTAGAAGAAATTTCCAACACCAGAATCTAATAAGTCTTGGTAAGTTGAAGAAGTTCTTTGAACTGCTTGACTGAAAAGCAGTATTTCTATGTCAACTTTTCAGGACTATTTTACTTCATGGCATTAATGTAAAAGATTTTTCCCCTTGTCTAATTTTATATAACTAATATTAATAAATTAATAGCCTATAGAAAGCACAGTAAAATGACACACAAGAAAGGAGATTGAAAAACAGGTTGAAAATGGCAACAAAATTAATGAGGATACAGCAACATAAAAGAGAACCCTTGAAGTGATCAAGGAGAAAGTCAGTGACACAAACATGAAGACTCCCTAGAAACATACCTCATAATGTCTTTTTCCAGTCTTCTGCAAATGAGAAAATATCACATAGGGATTTCATGCACAGTTGTGAGAAGAATACTGTCAACTTTGCTAGGCTGATTTGCACCAAATTTGACTGCCAAATGATTTTGAAAAACCAGTCAGCTACTCACAGCTCAAGGTGATTATCCATAATGAACTTCACTGCAGAAAAAAATAACATCAAGTGCTCCAGACAGAGCAAGTCATGGAAATCACTGAAAATATCTGTAAGCCTGAAACTCTGATAATTTTGCATGGGAAGGCTGAATGGCTCTTAGAAACTCAATGCCAGGCTATGGATCTCTGTTGGAACTTTGCTTAGTCCCGTATTACTATACACTGACTATACATGAAGTCTTTGCTGAGAGCTTTCTAGAAGATAGTGTGCCTTTCAAACCGTCCAACTAGATTACTGGTGCTTACCATATACACTGCTATATATTACAGATCTTAAGCTAATACCAAATGTGACTTCCCAAGAGAATAGGTGAATATTTAAATGTGAGTATCTCACATATTCTGCTCCTTCCTATTTCTATATTGATGGAAAGACAAGGCTTTGTTCCCCATCCTAAGACTATCAATATATCATGACCTATTTGCATCAGTTACTGACTTCTGTTCAGAAGATAGCAGTCTTAAATCCCACAAATTATATGAATCATAAAGAGAGATAATAGGTATTTGGGTCACAAGGTCACAAGCAGGACACAAGGCCAAGATGGCAGCTGCATTTTTGACCTTAGAGCGGTCCAAATTATTGACAGAGCAGAACTCAACATACATCAACAAAAGTGTGTCACATCATTACAGAGAATAGAGTTAGGACTTACATCCTCCCTACATTTTCTAAATATTTTCTCTCCTCAGCTAAGAAATGCAACAAGAAGACTGGAGACTGAAAAGAAAGGACACCATAAAAATCCTTGCGCATTCAAAATGACTGAATGAGTCCTTGACAGATTCAGATCAAACTTCTCCCAAAATGGTATACTGAACCCCAGTCTACCTACTTATTAAAAGTCTTTTTGGATTTTTCATGATTTTTTCTTATGATAGGAAATATTTAATGCTGGATATGTAAGGTAAGAAAATTCCATAATGACAAATATGCTAAAAAGTTATTAACCAACTTCAGTCCAGTATTTCTTTGCATCAAAGTTTAGTGAATAGGATCTGTACGTTCTACTTTCTTGAAAGTAAATAGTGTAATTTTGCAGCAATATTGTAAAAATCTAAATGTTTTCTTTTGAAATGCTGCTGCTTTTCTATCTTGTGAGAGAGACAGAATGAATTCAGAGGTCTCAGTTGTTCGAGTAAGCTCGCTTGTCTCCTATAGAGGCCCATTTTCCTGAAGAGCATGCAATTTCTTTGAAAGATCTGCTAAATTGTAACAAACAGTGTTTGTGAAAAGTCACAATAAAACATGAGGTTTTAAAATGCCATTAGATAGTACTGGGAACTTGTCAGATCCCACACAATTCATTCCTCCATCCAATGACGCATGATATTTGGCACACAGTGTACTTATACTTTTTGTTTCTAAAAGAAAGACTATTTTTCCTCCTGTTTTTCTGACCTTTATTTTTATTATCAAATAGTCTTTCCAATTGCACTGAATTATGCAAAACTATCCCTTGTGAGTAACAACAGAAGGATTTTGCCCATCTACTGGAATGAGATATTTGACACAGTTTATATAGTCAGCTTGTTTCCAAACTCTATTTAAATAAGACTAGATTAAAAAAACAGGTCAAGACCAGGAAAAAAATTAGAGTTCTATATTTTGCATCTCGGGATTGGCTATGGTATCTAATCAGTAATTAAATACAGCCTTATACAGAGAACAGCTTCTCTAGACAAGGTCAGAAATTTGCTTCTCAGTACCAGAACTCAGCACTTGTGGGTGAAAAAGGTGTTGACAAGTGACTGAAAAAAGGTAGGATAGCTTGAACTTCATTGTACTTTATGATCCTTGCTACCACTTTTCAGCAAGGTTTATCCAGATTGAAACATCATTGCTATTTTAAGATCACTAATTAGTTTCTTTATAAGAAAGTCACTCAGTCCAGGAAGGCATTTCTTTCAATTTAATTACATAATGACTATTTTCAGTGATTGGCAAAAGTTCTTCCAAACACTATATTCAATCTGTATTCAATCAGGGACAATCTGTGCTGCCTACATTGCATTACCTCATCTCACTAGCTTTTACAGCAGCTACACACTATCTATTGAGATTTTAGGATGTAATTTCCAATGAATGACAGAAGCTGATAATAATCGCAGTCATGAAATTGAGAATGATATTCACTTGCTTTTTAGAATATTGAAAATAAGTGCTACATAAATTACACAAATAATTGAATATTTTTGTTTAAGAAGCACTCAATGCCTGTGCCCTGCTGGAAAGCAATAGCTGTGCACATTGTTATTTAGCTGCACCATCTACCCTTCCTACAAGATCAACATTGTTCAAGAAAGATCAATAGAACCATTATAAAATGTGTTTGCTATAATTAAGGGGGCAGGAATCTTACATTTATGCTGCAGGATGCATTAAAATACCAACAGACATCAGGACTGAGTTAGCACTCTCTCAGCTACACCAGCTATTCCTCACTAATCCATGTTTTATTTATTTATTTGCTTCAATTTCTACTCCCTCATTAAGAACCCCATGCTCTAAATTTAAAAGCCATGCAGGAAATATATTCTTTCACATCATTTAGTGAGGAAAGAGTATAAAGAACATGGATTGGAATGAATAGGTAAGGACTATACTCCAAGTTCCATAGAACACAAAGTAAGATATTTCTTCAAAACTCAAAATAGAGGGGTCTGTGGGAGGAGGAAGATAATCAAACAACCATTTGCTTATGTTTAGATAAAAACACACATACACACATCCCATACACATATATTTATATAGCTTTACACCTGAAAAGGATATTACTACCATCAGTAGCCATTTTATTCCTGCAAAGCACTTACTTGGCTTTTACATTTTTATAGGGTTGAAACATCAAGATGGAAAATAGCAATTTCCATTTTGCTTACTCAACAACTTATGCCAATAATAATTCTTACAATATTCCCAGAAAATGTTTACATCAGGAAAAGGATGTTGATTCTTATCCACTGTGCCTGATACACACTCAGTCAAGTATAGTACAAGTTAAATACTACTGAAATATATCCCAACCAATCTGAATAAGCACATAGTCATAAAAAGTATACCATGAAAGACTGTTGGACCATAATAGCAAATAAATAAATACGCACTGACTTTTATCGTTGCAAAGATCACAGGATAATAATATACCAAGAAGCAGAATATTTACAAAGCTGTAATTTCTTTTTATATCATGTATTAGTAGTGTTAAGCATCATCACAGAATCATAGAATGGCTTGAGTTGGAAGGGACTTTAAAGCTCATGTAGTTCCAAACTCCCTGCCATGGGCAGGTATACTTTCCACTACACCAAATTGATCCTTAAGAGCCCCTCAAACATGGCCTTAAAAATTTCCAGGGATGGGTTATCCCTAGCTCCTTGGGGCAACCAGTTCCAATGCATCATCACCCTCACAGTAAAGAATTTATTCATAATACCTAATCTAAATCTGTCATTTTTCAGTTTAAAATTGCCCCCTGTCCTGTCACTATACTCTTGTAAAAAGTCCCTCTCCATTTTTCTTCTAGGCTCCTTTCAGGTTTTGGAAGGCTGCAATTAGACTACCTTAAAGCCTTCTCTTCTTCAGGATGAACAACCCCAGCTCTCTCAGCCTTTTATTACAGAAGGGTTGTTCCATCCTTCTAAATTTCTTGGTGGCCCCTCTTCTGGACTCATTCCAGCGAGTTCATATCCTTCCTGTACTGGAGACCCCTGCAGAGGGGCAGAATCACATCCCTCACTCTTCTGGCCACACAACTCTATAGAGTTGTACAATACTGTATTGTTCCAATGTAGAAAAAGGCATTTTACAAGAGATCAAAGCAGAACTAGTTACAAAAGAAGCAATTTAGAAGCACTTCTAGGGCACAGAGGGCTGGTGTTAGGAGAGCAAAAAAACTCTCCTAAAACCGACACTTACAATGGGCATAAGAACAACAAGAATTTCTATCGCGGTGCGGGTAGCAAGTGAACAACGATAACGTACTGTTAGTGAACAGCACAGGTATCTTAGTGACAGCAGGCACAAGCAAGGCTGAGGCACTGAATGTTTCTTTGCCCAAGTCTTCACTGACAAGGGTTTCCAGGTCTCTGTGAAGAGGGATGGTGTTCACAGTGGAAGGTAACAACTAGCAGTGGATAAGGATCGAATCAGGGATATATGTCATGTTAAGAATAACTCTGTTACTTTAACTCTGAAACTGTGACACTTAGACTAAATTGAGACATAAAGATACCAAATAATGACAACATTTTTTTCCACTGCATGTTTTATTCCAATTAGAGTACATTTAGAACACATTAGCTCCATGGCATATGTTCATAATTAAACATACCTAAAAATATCAGGGAAAATTAATTTAAACCAGATCTATTTTTAAATACCTTGTTTAAAGTGAATAATGAAACAGAAAGAAATGAACTAGTATTCCTTGAAAATACTTAAATTAGAAGTGAAGTTTAACAGTGTATTTGTTGCACATGTAACAGCCAACATACTACAGAAATATAAAATTAACCACTATTCAGTTACCCATCCAAAATAAGAGTTTGCAAATAATACATTAAATGTACAATTACAATGAAATTGTTGGTGATTTATTTAAGAACTGAAGAACTTTTTGAAAATAATCCAGCAGGTTCTTTGTAAATCATCTGCAATGTGCAAGCCACACTAGTTGAGCTAAAATCCAACAAAACATTGTGTGCCGAGGGGAAAAAACAATGAAGAAAAGAAGCGTTTGGAGAATGGTAGGCAAAACCTCACATTTAGAAAAGCCAATCTTGTATTTCAAAGCCCAACTGCAGAGATTATTCACATTCCACTACTGTCCATCCTTCCATCATACAATATTTAAACCAGACGGAATTTTAAGTCACTATTCACAAAGCAGAAGGAAAGCAGAAACATTTTGGCATGGATCATATTTTTCAGATATTCTCTGCCTGTTTCTCAGATTTCAATGGTTCAAAACCATTGTATTTGACTTTGTTCTGTCCAAGTTGCCATGGGTATGCATTAAAAAAAATTCTCATCAAAATATACTTTGAACAGTAATGGAATCTGCCTTGCTACTTCCTCACCAACATTTACTTCCTTGCCAAAAATTTATTTCATAGAAGGAAAATGCAATGAAAGGTTTCAAATGGCAATAGCATAATAGCTCTACAGATCTGCATTACAGATCATTGTGATTTCCTTGATATTATGCTTAAAATAAATTAATGCAAGAAATGTAGGCATTTGTAACTTTACAACCAGATGAATACAGATGCTATTTTGCTCCAAATAAGGTGCTAGGAAGAGTACATCAGATACATTCATTGATAACTAAAGGATTTCATTCCATTTGCTGCTAAATAGATTAACTCTACTAAAGAACTGAAGTGCTTTGTCCAGTGAATATACTATTTGTATTGTACAATTTTATAAACTTAGCTTTACACGACAGAACTAACTCTTTTTAGATATTTCATATGAAATACAACCTTACCACAGTGTTAAAAACTTCCAGCCTGCTGTGCAGCCTATTCCCACAGAAATTTATTTCTGAAACAGGTGAAGTACAACACTGTAATACTGAGATCTGATTAAAATAAGTGATTGCCTATCTAAATATGGAAAGTAGCTGCATTTTAGCTCAGAGTTCAAATTTACCTCTTGCTAAATAAAACTGTAATACCTTTCTAAGCACCCCACACAATCCACAAGCAGATGCATTTCAGCAGCTCTTACAGATATGATTAGACGTAAGAAAACAGTTCAATTTTTTCTTTGCTTATGTTTAGAAATGCATGGAAAAAGAAAACTAACAGAAATATCATTTATTTTTGTAGATTTTTAATAATGTATTAGGGTCTTATAATTAGGGATATCCTGAGCATATACACAAAAAACCCCAATTCATTATCTGCACATATACATGTTCACACCCACACAAGGGTTCATTTTAGACATAGAGTATACTTTATTTGGACCTTGAGACAGTGAATGTGACCAGAATGCAGGTGACATTTTGAAGCAAGTTGATTCACAAACCTTCACTAATAAGACAAGGATATAATGAACATTAAAATCATCTTTCTATAACATCTTTAGCTTTCTTTTCTGCCAACTTTGCACCACAAACAATTGCAGGCTTCAAGGGGTGAAAAGGTAATAAATATGAAGACAGGAAGACATTCAGTATGACTGCAAAGCTTAGGGGTTTTTTACTAAGATTAGTGTTCTTTCCTTCATTTTAAATCCACAAAAATCTCACTCACTATGAAATTTTAAAATCTGTGAAGTTCAAAGGGGTACCAAAGCCAAGGTCTATTCCTTCAAGAACAAATAAAACCCACCTATAAAATGGAGGGGAAAGTGCTACAGTAACCTACAACTGACATTCACCCTGCATCTGTTCAGAGCACAATTTTACTTTTCCTATTCTGCTGATGGAAAAAATCAAATCCATCAAACCATTGATAGTTTTAGAGATTTCACTACCATTAATGATCTGGTAATCATCAAGAGAAAAAATAATTAATGTCAAGATTCAAAATCGAAAATATTATATGAAAATATTAGTTATTCCACGAGCAGAAATCAGTAGTCTTTGTCTTTCACCAAGTGTGAGCCACCTAATCTTTCAAAATCAAAGTACCAGAACACATCTGGAGAAAACAGATTATTTTTTCCAAAAGGAATTCCAATCTGTTTACTGGACTTTTCTCTTTTGTTTTGCTTTAATTGATTCAGAAGAAATGAGGAAGTTGTACAATGCATTTATCTTTCACTGTGAACCGGAATCAAGAACTGATTTCAGTGTTGCATAACATAAAACTCCCCCTTATCCTCCCATGGAGTGTGAGGGGAGTTTTGCGTGAGAAATGAATTCAGAATTACGTCCTCAGGCTTTACTCACCTCTTATTTGGAGCTCCAGTGTAATTGTAACTGACTTTAAAAAGGCCAAAAACCTGCTCCTGTAGCAGTTCTTTGACTATAGAGCTTCGTATTCATGCTCTTCAAAATCATATTAATGCCAGTATATTTTCAAAGGGAGATTGAAATCTTCCTTCAATTTCACCATTCATAGGATCCTCTCACATGACCCTGTTCAGTTCTCTTTTAAAAAGAGCAGTAATGGCTGGACTATGTCTTTGATCCTGTCACCATTTTTTTATATTCTAGCAGTTCAGAATTGATAGAGTTTCAGGGGCTGCTTTGAGAGTCTTTTTGTAGTCGGGAGCTCAATAATTCCTGCATTTAGGCTGCAGGAGGATCAAACCACAGCAATCTTTCAGGTAAGATCCTTATCTTGATACAGGTACAGTCTAATTCTAGCCATGAACTCGTAATAAACTCCAATACTTTGTCTTTCATCTAATTCT
This sequence comes from Cinnycerthia olivascens, assembly GCA_035048155.1. NCBI lineage: Eukaryota > Metazoa > Chordata > Aves > Passeriformes > Certhiidae > Cinnycerthia > Cinnycerthia olivascens. The sequence goes on from JAWWMU010000001.1 coordinate 61,713,699, forward strand.
CCTATAAAAGCTTCATATCTCTTAAAGAACATATCCTAAATATATGTGAGCTACAGTTCTTTTCACATTTACTGAAAACAGATCTCACAAGCTTGGACAGGGGAATTTCTGAATAAGAGATATATTTTATGAGGAAGAATCTATAAACTCAGCCACAGAGGAAAAAAAAAAATTCTCTTTGAAATCCTTTCTTTGTTTTAGGCACAAAACCTGTACAACCTCTGAACAGCAATTTTAGAGTTTATTCTTTAAATCCAAGGTCATGTAGCCATAGCAGCTAGTTCATGCTCAGAGGGGAGGTAATCATCCTCTGTTCTTCTCAGCAAGTGCTCTTTGCTGAGGTCAAAGAAATGGGGCAATGTAACACTAGAATCCATTACAAATTAGCATAATGTCACCACCTCTCTCTGTGACATTTAAAATGGGCAGAGATGAAGGACAGCGTGGAAAACAATGCAATTACAAGTATCGTGATTCAAGAGTAGCTCTGGAAAAGGACAAGGAACTGGAATTGCCTGCAATGAATCCTTTAACAAACTCCAGCATTGCCTACTTTCTCTGACATATCATTAAACGAATAAATAATTTTATTTTGAAAAGCACAAAACAAACAAACAAACCAACCAACCAAAGCCAAACAATTCCAGTCAGGAACTCACTTTTGAAGGCAGGAAATCTGAATTAAACACCACCACAAGTTTTCATCATGTTCAAATACAAAAAGAGAAAATAGACATAAAGGTGAGAAGAGCACCATCCCAGTGTCACAATGCAACATGACTGTGAGGCAATCTGTGAAGATGAGATCTATCTCTGCATATACACCGACATCTAATCAGACTTTAACACTTCTGAAAATCTGAAAATGAGGGAACAAACTATAAAGAAAGGTAAAAGAAACACACAAATCCCACAAACAAAATGTGTTGCCTTTTCTTATACAGTCCAGTGCTTTTTAATCAGCTATGCTCAAAATTATGGGGAAGGAACAGAAATACAGGACAGCGAAAGAGACCACTCAGCTAATTTTCTGTAAAAATTGGCAACTTCCATTTCATCCTACATGTCCTAAGCTTTCTGGAAAAAAAAACCAAAAACAAACAACAAAAACCCAAGTGGAGATATCTTAAAATTTGTGTCTTAACATATTCTGAAAACATTTTAAGTTTTATGTCTTTTCTGAAACATGATAGCTAATTAGTTATTTGATTATCATAATCAGAAACACTAATCATTGCAGTCTTGATGAAAATTCAGTGATTATCCCAAGAGGGTTACGGTCCACTAAATGTGTTGACAGGCTATTTGCTATTGTAATGGCAACGCATCATGATAACATATAGCAGAAAACAAAAGACAAATACAGATTAATAGTATCCATAATACTTCAACACAAGAGAAAATGTAATGTGACCTTCAGGTCAAATAACGTGCTTCCTAATCAAGCAAAATTTCTTGTAGCATCAGTTTTGTATTCAGAAGGCTATAGTCTCCTTGTGAACGAAAATACAAATCCCACTAAAATAGCCAGCAACCCGTGTCAAGCCACATCAAGATGCCTCCCTGAAATCCCCTCACACTTCATTGAAAAAATTTGTCTGTTTATTTTGTAGAAGTACAATTGAAATATTGGAAGTAAAAATGAAATGCATGAAACAGTCTCTTTCCCCTTCATAAAGTTTTCCCTCTAAATCCTTCAAACACCTAAAAAACTATTTATTCTATACAATCACTATTATAAATCTTTAACTCTACATTAAAGTAACATCCCTTCTGAGAAATACTTAGCAGTATCAGACCTTTTCTTGCTAAAATAAGAACAGAAAACTGACATTTGCTAAACTACTTTTCCCCAAGAAGTTGCAGTTTGCCAGCCCACTTGAGGATTTATTTTTAACCCCATTCCTTCAGCCTATAATTTCTTATTTCTACTTTCAGTTTAACAAGCTGCAAGTGGACATGTTCAGAGGTGAAATAGTCATTGAGTTGCTTTAAAATACTAAATTACTATTGTCTGCTCCATGAGTTGAAACCCTTTTCTCTCCTTCACATTTGTGCTTTTTTATTGTTCTTATTTTCAGCAGGTAATATTAAATGTCACCCAAGCTCTACAAAAATACCAATGCCATTACATTCTTCTTCTCTTTTTTTTTTTTTTTTTTTTTTTTTCTCTTTTTTTTTTTTTTTTTCTTCTTCCCCTTCAAGGCTAACAGCTGACAGAATTGTGGCTGTCAAAAGTGGCAGCTAGGAACTTTTCCCATACTTGCCAAAGAGTTGATTTGAGATATGCAAATAACACTTCTCCAAAAATTGTCCAATGGGTCCCAAGAGGCACAACTGAGGTTAGATACTTCCTTTACAACTCTGTGAAGCCACCGTATCTTCCGATCTCCCAGAAATAGAAAACAAGAATACAAGACAAAGAAATGTCATTTTCACAATGACTTTGCATAGAGTAGCTGTCTGTCACTCTACAGTGTAAACGTAGATGGCTTCCATTGTCACAGTACCGAAGAAATCTAAATATTTCATGTACATATACTCTCAACACAACTACTGAATAGAGAGAGTATAGTTTTATTTTAAGCGTAAAGAACCAAGGTACAAAAATGCTAAATAAACCTGGTACAATAAGCATAAATGTTATGGACTCATATTAATGAATAGGAAATGAGATCTCGCAGAACTTCAGTTACAGAAAATAAAGAAAGGCAATTATACTTGACTCATTTGTCAGATATTTGGCAAGCTTGAAGAAAACTATAGAAAAGAAAATACATATGGATAGTTTATTGCAGAGATTTATTGCCTAATAAGCTTTTGTGTTTTTTTACCCTAAACTTAATCTGTAGATTGACCCCATTTATTCTTCTCTTTTGCTAAGTGGACAAGAAAAGCAGTATCATAGTCCTGCTTGCAGCAAATTTGTGCATAAGAGAGACACCATATTTTCTCTAAGTCTTCCTTTTTATAAATTAAATAAAACTAATTCTATCAATATCTTTTACAGGTCATGTTTTCAAAATCCCTCATCATTCTTACTCTTCTCTTTTGGACTTTCTCTAGCTTCCTCAACTCTTCTTTAAAATGTGATGACCAAAACTACACAACATACTAGATATGGCCTCAGAAACACTGACTTGACTAATTGCTTTTCACATCTTGCACACAATAAACCTGGCCATATATTTTACAGGATCACCTTGTTAACTCATGTTTCATTTCTGACTGACTGTAACCTGATTAGCCAGGTATTCTCATCTTGGGGCACTTAATTTCCCCTTTCTGAGTTTCCACAAATCTTGAACAAATATAAACTTGTCACTTTAAAGCTGTTTCCCAAAATTTTTATTGCTAATCCCCAACAATCTCTTTACATGTTGTTAAAAACTTGATTTTTATATGCAGCTTTTACAAGGTAAATTAGTCTGTCATCAACATCATTAATGGAAACACTGAGAGTAATACTCTGCCCAGGACGGAAAAGTGCAAGAATCTGTGGACATATCCTCATAATCTGAAGGGACACTAACAGTAACTCGTTGCTTCTCATACATCACAGGATAATGATGAAACAGAGCCCAAGTTTGCCTACAGGAATGTCATGTGGGAAAGGATGAAAGCGTATACTGAACTCAAGGTATGTTACATCTACATATTTCTATGGATTTGTTAGCCTGTTCTGTGAGCACCATTATGAAGAAGCTTGACTTGCAATTTGAATTGAGTCTTGGGAGTCCTGGGAAGTACACTTTGTAATACTCACTAGCAAATAGGAAAAAATCAAATTGCTTTCCTTAAAACTAGAGAGAACAGGTATACAGACCAAGATGAATACTAGTGTAATGGGACTGCAAAGGACTGACTTGGGAGATAGACAAACTACAAAATGTTTTAAACTGCAACAACAACATGGAAAATGAATTTATTTTAAAGAAACAATAAGAAGGCCTAAGTGTAATAGAAATGTTGCATTATTAGATGGAATATAATTTGTCTGATAAGCTGCACTTTCACTTGTGAAAATTTATATAATTAGCTACTTCACAACTACCTGTATGCCTGGTCTTACTGCCTTGCAATCAGGAGGAGGGTAAATGCATTCTGTGGGGTTACAGCACACTCAATCACATGTCAACAAACTGTACCCTAAATGTGGCAACCTAAACCTTGGATCACATCGAAGAAACTGTTTATGTTGATATCATCAAAACCATTTATCATCAATCCCCAGCATTCCTACTAGGATGGCCTGAAAATATTTTGGCTAAAGCATTATTTTGAATTTTTAATGTTCACAGTGTATTGTGTACATGACTAAACAAGACTGTAGTGATGAATTTTGCTGTCTAACACAGCTGGTTTACCTCAGCAAATAATTTCTCACATTAATAACCTTTCTTAGAGGAGTTGAGTGACCTTGTAGAAACACATTCGCACCTTCTATCACAAATTAAAACATGTAGCATGATTTGACAATCCATCATTTTCCTTCCTACAAAATAATAGAAGATGAAAATCCCAAAAGTTTTGCATCAATTACGCATGTCGTCTATATAGTACAGAATTCTGAGAACACATGCATTTCTGTAGCTTCTAATTGGGCTTTTTTACAGATAAGATGGTTCCCACTGGGAAGCAGTTAAAAATAAGACATACAGTTGTCCCCACACCAACATGACCCCAACCCACTAAGAAATACAAAATAAATGCAAAAAGATGCCATCACTTTATGAAGCAGAAGAGGTTTTTTAAACTTTTCTTTGGAAGTACAGGAATTGGGTCATGCTGCATTTAGTATAGATGGATCTCAAGGGCCTGCAACTGTAGGAAAGTCACTTATAATACAAAGTCTTATGATGAGGCTGTTATTGCATTAACAAGAAACTGGGTGGTTTTGAGCATTTGATATGTTCAAGAGTTTGAACATAATCCCAAATACTAAATGGCAATGCATACACTTCAATAAGAGAGCAAAAACAAAGTATCAAATGGATTCTTACAATCTAAAGCCTACTTAACAATATGTCAGAACTGCTTTGTAAAAGCCCTGTTCATGTCTTGTCTAATAATATTAAACCCTACCAAATAAAGCTAGTGAGCAGAAAATCTGGGTTCCAAGACCAATTCCAGAATCTAAAATAAAGGATCATTCACTGCTTAAAGCAACATAAGTCATACTAATATGATCAATACCAACAAGATCATGTAGTAGTACAAGTGAAAAATCATTTATTTCATATGACCACAGCTAAGAAGAAAACATTGGAAACCTGTTCTAAAAAGATGACTTAAGTTGAATAACGTATTGAAAAGGAGGAAAAAAAACCCTGCAAACTTTTGATTTGAACAGATTTTTATTTATTGAGATCAAGTTCCAACTCTTAATCTTTACTAATGTTCCCATCACAAGCTAGCTTCTGTATGTACGATAGCACAGTTGTAGTAGCTTTCAATTTCAAGTAATCAAAACCATAATTTAAAATCCAGTATTTTATTCAAGATGGCAACTGAAATACATGTTTGTAAAAAACCAAGTCCTTCTGGCTTAACTTGTTCTCAGAATATCATCCAGAGTTACTAACTCTGACCTATTCCTTTGGAAAAAACACACAACACAACTCAGTATGTGAAATGTGTGAAAGCAAACATAAAATAATAACCTGGGTCAATAAGGCTTATTTATGGCTACTTGATAATCCACGCCCAAAAATATTCAGAACAAGTATACAGAAAAGCTTTCTTTGTCATGCCCCAGCTGTCAAGAAGCTTTAGAAGCCAACCAAACACCACAGTTTCTTAATATGGTACGGATATGGAACATAATCCTCTACAAAACTACTTACATACTAAATTTAGTATTCATTAACTCAATACTGGATGCAAGAATGTTTTATAAAAAGTTAAGAGGCAAAGGAGATGGATAAATAAAGATGATTTACAGCCAGATTTGTATGAAGACTTTAGCAAAACTGAAAATCTTTGAAAATATGCTAAACTTTGGCTAACCAGAGAAACAGGTTTTAGCCTAGACTCACTGAAACATCTAACCAAAAGCAAACGACTGCAATGAAAGCATAATTATCCTCTATTTTGCAGTTGGAATTTCATAAAGTGGCAATCATGCAAAGAGTGGAAGAGATTCAGTTCCCTTAAAAAGATAGATAATGCCCCAGAGATTCCCTCACATGGCAGGTTATGACCCATGGGGTAGACAGAGCATAGGTTAACTACACAGTTCAAGAAAAGCAGCATAACCAGTGTGTCTGAATTCCACACAAAGTATCCACATTTTTATTTCTTACTTCTCTGATACAAACATTAGCTAAGAGACTTTTTAATTTTTAATTGTCTCCAGAAATGGGAAATTGCACACACATTTTTGATTTCACCTTCTACTTGTTCAGCTAATAAATAAGCACTTTAAAATTACATCGATGCAGCAATTTTCTTCGTGTTCATTCTGATCTAAGATTTAATAGGTTTATCTTGCTTGTCTTCAGGCAACTAACTACAGTATCTGCATTACCTCAATTTTTGTTCTAGATTCTCGGTATGATTATCTCACTTAATATCTGAACCACTTTCTGTGATTACCTCTATTTTCCTTTTAATTATCCAAGAAATACTAAATTTGGTACTTCAACTGTCTACTTATTTTTAGAAGTACATAAGATCAGGTGTGGCAAAATTTAACAGATATGTTACAAGCTAGGCTCTTCACCCTCATGCTCTTCTTATATCAGATAAACAGAGGGTTAGGTAGCAAAAATTATTTGATGGTTTAGGACTGCAACTTGGAATAAATCACAAGCATGTCTCTGCCCAGTACATCTGGAGCCAACTGACTGGAATGGGATGGAGACAGTCGCAGTCAGAGCACAAAGGAGACCTCTTGCAGGAGGAAGACCTCCGGTCCCTAATTCTTACTAAAAATAATATTTTTATTCTGCAAAACAGCAGCACAGTTCTCAACCTTGACTTTATACTAAATTTAATATTAGAGCAATTCACTGCCATATGGCAAAAGTTCTCTCAAGTCATTCCAAAAATATGAAGAGACCTGGTGCTAGAAAACCTCTGGAGATTACCCAGCTTTGATTACAAAAAAAAATAAATTTAGGACCTTCTCCCTAAAATCCAACAATCTTTCCTACTCGATACAGGCATGCGGATAAGATCAATACTAACCCTGCATTACACTCTGCTACGGCTTCAGGGCTTTCTATGTGTATCAAAAAAGTAGATGGATCATCATATGGAACAACCTTCCCCTCTTCTGCGCTACAGCAAAATCACAAACCCTTGTCTCAGGATCAGAAGTTTTGCTCTTGCTCTGTGCTTTCCCTGGTGCCCACGGGAACAGCCAAAAAGTACACTTATTGCAAATTCCAGTACAGAAGAAATTGCATTTAATTCTGAAGGCTCAGTCCAATTCTGAGAGTTCATAAAATAAACTGACTAGTAGAATATTGTCTAGACTTTTCTCTCAATTTATATCAATTTTTATACAGTATATTTGATAGGATGCATTTAATATATTTAATTAAATATTTATTAGGTGAGGGACTGATTTCCTAACATGCAAGATTATTTATTTTGAATAATTTACAGAAAGCTCTTTGTTCCTGAAGATAGACTAAAAATGCACTTCAAATTAAAAGCAAGCAAACAAACAAAAGAACAAGGAAAGAGGGAAAATGCTGGGAACTCAGAAGGGAGCTAGGTATACTGTGAAAGTAAAAGTGGTAATGAAGCAGAGAAGACTGGAAAGAAGTTGACATTACTGGAGGGCTCTCCCAGTCAACAATAAAATGTGCAATTGCTCCAGTGCAAGAAGAAAGGCAGATTAGGTTTAAAGATGGAATTTTGCAACAAACAAGGCTTCATGCTTTCTAATCCTTCATGGAATACATTTTTTTATATATATTTTAATTTTTCTTTTAATGCAAACCCTTCAGACCCCCAAGAAACCCTCCCCATGCACCTACACTCTGTTTTCTGGCTTGAATAAGTTTGTTAGTAGATAAACACTGCCACTGCCTCATGCTTGAAAAGTTTTGAATGTAATTGACTGTCAATGATATGATGATTTATAATGCAATCTGCTGCTACTTCTGCCGCTGCAGATAACTCTAATTTGCCTCTATTGTATTAGATATGATGAACTTGACAATCATTTTCAATTTTCCTATTTGGCTTTCATTCAGGTTGATGTGGCCAGTAACAGTGAATTTTCATTTTTCTCCCCCTAAAGCAATAAAGGAACAGGAGCTTGTTTTATATGGAGCAGTTGGCTCTTTCCAAAAGACTCATTTATTGTGCAATGAAGCTTTTGCCAAGCAAAACATTTACTAAAAGTGGGGACTGAAACTTCTGGTTTAAATATTTGTGTTTTACTGAATCATATATTGACCAAGTGTTACTATATGAAAAAGATGGGTGACAGAGGGAAAAGAGCCTACAGATGTAATGGACATTGTAGCAGATGACTGAGATTACACAGTTCCTTAATTCTTATCACACTCGGACCTGGAGGCTTTAGTTTCTCTTGGGAAGACAGGTTAAAGAGATCAAGATGTTAATGATTTCTGATTTTGGGAGAAACTATTAAGAAATGAAAAGGAAAAATTATAGAAGATACCTGAGAGCATATAAAAATATGTTTAAAGAAATGCTTGCCAGACAAGCAAGTGCCGCTTGACAACTCTTCAATTTACAGTCCCAGTGTCTCATAAGCCAACTACGAAGGAAGGTAAAATGTTTATCTCTAGACACAGAGAAAAGCAAATCAGTTTTTAAGTGATACACATTAGACTATGAAAAACAGCCTTTGTGGCTTTGAATAACATAGCTTCCAAAGTCTCAGCTATATTTTCTCTCCATATAAAAGAAAGATAATTACACCTGCATTTGTTCTAGCTTGCTTTGGTGTGCACAGACATAACGTAAAATGCAAAAATGACGTATTTCCAGACCACAGAACAGTTTCTATTTACAGAGATACATCTGTTTCCTCATCTAGTAATGTTTTCATAATAGATGCAATGGAGTTGTAATGTCACTCCAGCTGCCGCTTGGAAGAATGAGATGGGGCCTATTCTGCCTCATCCATCACAAAAAAAGGACTGGCATCTAAATTTCAGTAACTAAATTCTATTCTGTAGGTAAGATATGAGAAAAAGATTTAAGATCTCAAGTTCAGTTTAACAACTGGCAGTTAGAAAAATGATTTTTAGGCTTGCAAGTTAAACACATTTAATGTAGAAATCACTGAGAAAGAAGAAATAGGAAACTCCACACCATCACTTTCACAAAATTACCTTTTTCATTTCAAGAATTACATGATTTACAGTATCATGCTTTCTATGTATGAGAATTAATCCCAATATCACTCATCCAAAATAAACTATAATACTGTAGAAGTTAATTTCATTTCAATTAATATGAAGAAACTTTTTATAAATAAAATTACCAGAAGCTCAGGCCAAATTTGGGAGGGAATTGACTGGTTTTAATTTTCCCTTGTTCTCGCAGTATAAAACCTTGCCATGAGCTACATAAAGAATGATGACTTAAAATATGTAAACTGCACAAATAGAAAGGTTGAGAGGAGGATATTGCCTGCACCTGTTACAGTATTCAGACCTGGAAAACATTAAGTGATTGAATGTATACCTACACCTTAAGTATCCTTAAGACTTTAAACTTTTTGCTTCTTCGGCAATGAAAAGAATTTTTAAAAGTCCTGTGATATGAACTTGTTTTCTGAAGGCTTAAAAATTATTTTTTGAATAATTTGCTCATAAGGCTTGTAGAAGAAACAAAATATTTACCCACTCATAATCAATTTAGAGGGAAAAAGCAAGTAATCCTGTAAAATGTCTTCAACTGAGTGAATTTGTATTATATAATTAATATGAAATCATTTATCAACGAAGCAAGCTGCATCACTTCACCTTTCATAGCTAGAGTTACTGAAGAAGACATTTTGGTTGGAGACAAATGTGAAACTGATTACCGGTTTTTAACAGGGAATCAGCTACAACAGTGAAGGTAATATTATGATGTGGAAAAATGCCTGCAGTTACATACAGATAGGGCACGAGGCAACAATTTAACAAGATAAAATCTTTTGAATGTGCCCTACCTTTCAGATAGAATTTTGCTTTTACTCTCCGAGTGGAATTTAAAAGATGCTCTGCTTCTTCTGCTTTATTCACACAGAGCAACATTTATGGAGAACAGCTCAGCAGTAACCTGTGGCTGCACACTATGAGACAGTGCATAGCTTGCTTTTCTCTACACCATGTGGAGTGTAGTCTCTGAGTATCTATGCACAACATTTTCTCTGTCTTGAAACTCAAAGATCAGTTTAAACCCAAAACTATCAATTTACTTCAACAGCCCTCAGAGACCAAAGAGCAAGAATTGAAGCCGCATGTAGAGAACCACAGCTTTACTATTTTTCCCAATGAGATAAAAAGAAAAGATCTTTCATTTAGCGCAAAAGCAAGCCAAATTTGTTGTTTAGCAAATTTTTGGTTTGTGTCAGTAGACACTGCTTCAAAATTTAAATGCCTTTCAGTCCTCCCTGAACGCAGAAGTAAAACAGAAGCAAACATTTTACCGAGAACAGAAAAGTAAAATTGCATAGTAGCAACAGTGCAACAACACAGCAAAAGCTACGTGTTCCTACAAGCATGATGTCACATATGTATTTGCTATTACCTTTGGAAATTTTGAGGTGATACCCTACTCCTATGTTATTAAAGTTGGAGTAAAACCTCTTGAGATACAAGATAATTATGGTTGACATACTAAATTGTAATTAATCTCCTTCTTTCCGCTGTGTTATTTGTAAAGAAAGGAAGGAAATGTAAAGACAAGCCTTTTTTGGTGGTTTGTTTAATCTTCTAAAACCTATTTGAGGTAATCCCTGCTCCACAGTGGCTCCCAGTGGGAGATGTAAGCTGGCAGCAATACAGGTATTCCCCATAAAAGCTGCAACTGAGACATATCATTTAAAACATACTCTAAGAAGAAAGAGCTGAGCTTTTTTTCATTAAAAAAAAGAGAAGTATTTTTCTACAAGTGGTTGCCAGTATGCTACCTCAGATTAATAATAGAAGATGAGAAATAACCTGTGCCTTTATGCAATAATATTTAAATGGCAAGTTGTTGAAAGATGAATCTAATATACATGAGCAGAGGACATGGTCCATGAAACTCATCTGGGGTTTCAATCTTGTAACAATCTTACCTATATCAGTAAGATTTCTGCTTTCTGTACTCTAAGCTACAGGCTAAGTTTTTAAGAGGTCTGCATATCTTCATCAGGAAGTTACATACCCTGTGTTTTCTTTGTCCAGTGAGATCATGACAATGAGATTTATGAACATAAATTTTCAGACAGAAAGAGAAACAGAAACCCTTTAAAACCTGCTGTCTCTATTTAAAATTGGTCTATCGAACAAATAAAACAAAAAACGCACACAAAACAGTGTCTGAACATGTCACAGTGTATACAGCTTCTCTGAACTGCAGCAAGCACTACTGGAATTTTTCAATGTGTACGGAGTTCAAAAAATGAAGTCATTATTAGAGCTTTTATGAACATATAAAAGCAATCTAGTGACGAAGAACTTCCTAGCATCTTCCAGGGCAGCTTTGCTTCTGAAGCAGCACCATGTAGTTCAAGAATTCAGTTTTTCTACAAAGGTGCTTTCATACGCACACTTTGATGACAACATCATAAATTTATTGTGATTTTAAAAAAAAAAGAAGAAAGTCCTCACTATTTTTCCTTGGTTGTTATCCTTTCCTTCTTCCCTTCATTGTTACAGAACACAAAGACCAACATTTTCAGACCTGACACTTAACAACTCAGCTCCTGAATCCATGTGTGGCATATTTAACTGCAATTTTTATTCAATTCACTGTGGGTGCAGACACTTAGCTTTACACACAGATCTGAAAGCATTGGTTCTAGTTCAGACAAAATTGTATCACTGGGTGGGAAAGCATAATATCAGAACTAGTAAAAGTCTGTGTTCTTTTTAGATTTTACTACATATCAGAAATAGAAGAAATATTCAAAAGGAATTGAAAGAGAGGAGGTTTAGTGTGGGCTTTTTGAGAAACAGAACTGTAAGATTCAGAGAGAAAAAAGAAATTTAGCTGTCATGCAAAGAGCTGGACTCCCTGTGTTCGACGCAGTTTTCATTTATAGAGAGAACTGCAAGCAGCAGAGAACACTAGCATGCTTATTTTCAGGGAATTGCATAATTTACCTTTAAAAGTATCCCTGAAAATGAAAAGAAAGTTAATAAAGCTGAACTAATAACTGAACTATATTTTCTAAACTCCATTCAGGTGAGAGAGAAAAATAATGTATAGGGGACTCAAAATCTAAATCTTCAGTCTCAAACACTGTGGAGGATTCTAGTATAATTGAAATATTTGTGGTGATTTTGTTGCTGAACATTTTATTAAGAATAAACAGCAAGAAATATATTTCCTAAATTATAGCTTTGAAGAGTGTTTTTAGTGTTTCGTTCACGAAACACTAGAACGAAAGTAGAACGAAAGTGGGAGTGGCATTTGCCAAAGCATCTATTTTGCCTAAATGGTATTTAACCAAAACCAAGTTTCTCCTATTTCTAATCCTTGTGTTCTACTGAACTTCAGTTCCATATTGGCAGCCTTGTCATGCAAACAACCTGGAGCCAGGGGATCACCTGGCCCCTGATTTTCTTGATATAGAAACAAAAGCCTCGATGATGATGGAAATCGCGTGCCTGAGTACATTTAGGCATTCCTCAGGGGCCTGATTTACCAAATTATCATACAGATTAGGATGCAGTCAGGCTGTGCAGCCACATATCTTTTCTCTAGGAAGAAAGGGGTGAGAAACAGGGAAGGCCTGCAATATGAAGGTCTTGTATTAGCTGGCATGTCACAATAAGAGCAGGTGATATCTCCATCCAGCCCTGGGTGTTGTGTAGCTAAAGCCTTAGGTTCATTTCCAGGACCCAAACTTGATTGTCTGAGCCTAGTTTTCTAATACAGTGCAAGAATGTAAATTTAAAACAAAATAGATTTAAAACAAAACAGAATGTTTTCTTAGGTGTCCCGTATAAAGAACTATTTTAAGCATTGTCTGCTTTTGCTTTATTTTTTCATCTGTGCAAAAATACTCTTCTGCTTTTCTTGTTCAGCAAATTGAATTTCAAAATAGTAACCTAAAAGAAAACGTTTTGGATCAAAACCTTCTAACTTTTCAATGGTTCTGAACTTCATTAGAAAGAAAAAAAAAATCTCTTCTTCAATCACGGGCTTTAGGGTTGAATGCTGCTCTGGTAAACAGAATGTGCAGGTGGGATAATGCTTTTTAATACCAGTAAACACAGTATTGGTTAAACAGAGAAAACAGCACTGTCAAAAAGTATCTCAGAAGTTAATGTATGATAACAATGGGCTTGTAGTGTTTTGTAGGGAATAACAGCGAAGTAAACAGAGGGAATGTTTCAGGTGCCAATCCACAAGGTTGGGTCAAATCTGGACAGGGAAGGACTGCAGAGGTTCAGGTTCTCACCCTCCACCTAACTGCTGTCTGCCACTGAAAAAGCTAATCCTAGTCCTCTTCATTCCCCAGCACTCCTGCAGCTATGAGATAGTTGGTTCTTACTGATTAGCGGAAAATAACATTTTTTCTTTTCCTTTTAAGGGATTCAAGATAAGCAAGAGTAAGTAGAAGGACATCCTCGGAGCCTTGTTGGCAGCAGTCTGTAATTACATAAGATTAGGTATAATGTGATACTATGCCCAAGGCCCTCTGAGGTCTTAGCACTGCCCATTACATTTTGGTACTCAGAGAAGAGAAGAAGGGAAAGCTCAGCTCTTTACAAGAATTGCTGAACTACATATTTAGATGATGGAATTTAAGATTATGGAAGGCACTTGATAAACAAGGCAGTCAATGCACAACAAAGCCCCTGTCAACCCACAGGTCAAGGATATTAATAGCAATAATTAGCAATAAAGAAAATTGATACTTTAGCAACATAAAATTTGTTTAATCCTCATATTTCCTAGTGTGAGGGTATATGTATTCTGTAAATAAACTTCAATTAGCTTCCAGTGTATTTCATCTACCAACCAGCCACTGCTCTCTGCGCAACTATAAAAGTGAGGTTTTGTCCTGGGTTGATGATAAATTATATCCCCATTCGTCTGTTAAGCTCAGAAATAAGTGTTGTACCTTTAAAAACTGGATCTGAGAGTGAAGGA
>JAWWMU010000001.1:61728090-61745680 GCA_035048155.1 Cinnycerthia olivascens
TTTTTTTTTTCCCTTCTTTCCCTCTCCCAAATTTGCCCTAAACTAGGACAGGTTTCCAAACCATTACCATGAATTCTTCCTTCTCACTGTTTGGTGTGAGGTTGCCTCTACCATTCTGACTTTGAGGACTCAGAGATCTCTCTAATATCTCTATTTACTGGCTCAGCTGATTACTGATTGTACCTGATCACAGATGGCTTTAGTCAGAAGCTACAAGTACAAACACACATACATGACTTAGCTCTCCTGCTTATAGCTCTACTCTGATCACAGGTGATACCTGAGAATTTGTCCATCACACTGATAGTAACAGAGAAAGACAGGTGAATAAAGCAACTTTTCTCTCTGACGCCTCCAGAAACTCTCTGGGTATTAACCAGAAGCTGTCATAGCGACAGAGATCAGCACAGGTGAGGACTGGCATTGGTACTTGCTGTAATAACTTCTACATTTATTCTTTCAATGAAGTGGTAAACCATGCTTTAGACCCCTCTCTTCCAATCGCTGTTATACAAAATGGCTGTGGAAAAAAATGGAAGGCATATAATTTCTTATTCTCACTGAAGTTTTTCTCCTTTATTTATTTATTTATTTGAAATTTTACTCCAATAAACTGGCAGAAAAAAAGCATTTTGAATCTAGCAGTCTGTTCAGTTGACAATACTGAAAGTTTGAGGATGGGAGTGTGGGGGGGAGAGGGTGAGAATGACAGTAGATAAGGTGAAGAGAAAGGAAAAAGAAATACTCTTGCATAATGCCTAAAAGTAGTTCCTCCCCCACTTTAGAGTGAAATTTAGTCTGCACATCAGTTTCTATAGAGAGACTATAAATCCAAGTTACATAGCCACATACCAAATGCACCAAGGAAAGACACTTCCCTTTTTTCCTTGATAAGGTGTCCCCTTCTGCCACTACAAGATGAGTAAATTACTCCACCTGTCTAACTGATCCCCAGTATTCAGCCTGACACTGACAATGGCAGTGCACCTGTTAGTGTGATGGACAAGTGATTGGCAGCATGGCATTTGCTGCTTTCTATAATAAGTTGGCTATTATACAGTGATGTTGACAATCTAGAGACTGCAAATATTAAACTGTAACTAGGTACAGGTTTGAAAAATAAAAAAATAAACCAGGTTATAGGTGAAATATGACCCTGAATAAATTTTATGCTAAAAGCTTCTTTCATTTTGAAAAGAAAAATATAAAATTTTAAGTATGACGCTTTTTCTTAGGAGAAAATTATTCTATTTATGTATAGCCACCAAAAGTCAGTTCTGAGTTTTCCCATAAACTAAGCACAAGATTGTAATTCTCTGACTGGATGGTCTTCTCAGACATATTGCATCTGTAAATACAATAGAGTAAGCAACCACAGTTACAATCTCTGCGAGAATAAATCTTCTGCAGCCATAGAAAACCACCACTTTGATGCAACTATTCTGTTTTCCCCCTCATGGCCCTGCTACGTATCTCCCTTCTGTACAAGCATCACTCTGGAACATGTGTCACTGCACTGTCTCAGGACTGACAAAAGCTTCACCATCTATTAGCAGCTGGAAGTCTGAATGGCCTTGGTACATAACAGAGGACACCAGTTTGTAGCTTTTAGAACTTACTGGCACACCTAGGAAAATAAAGATCCATTCTGGAATTTAAAAACTGCTAAGAAAATTTCAGGATTTTTTTTTTTTTTTTTAATTTAAATTTAAACCCAGCATCTTGTTTCCAGCTGTTATTCTGCAGTATCATGCAGAATAAACCCACTGTACCAATTACAGACATTTGAGGTCAGCTCATCCCTGTTTCATTTTCATCCTAATTTTTAATAGTGAAGAATTACTTTAAACCTTTACATGGGAAATTTACCCCCAATATTATTCTTGCTAGCATTGGTTATCATAATGATTGCTATCCTTGATCTTCCCTGAAATGTTCCCAGTGTTAAGGGCTGCTCCTCAGTCAGACCATCCCCGAGATTCCCTGGCAGTCACCTGCAGCCACCAAAGACTTTCCGGGATGCCGACCCTTGGCGGGCGGGCAGCTCCGGGGCGCCTCTCTGGGCTCCCCGCTCACACAGCCAGACCAGGCTCCCACCCAGCTCGACCCCGGGTCTCCCACGGCAGAGTCTCAGATCTCTCGCTCCATAAAACCATTCATTCCCCGCACAGTAACACAGGAACAGCCCGAGCTGCCCGTGCCTCCCAGGAGGGACTTGGACCAAAGGAATCCCCGGGGCTTTTATCTCAGCCCAAGCACGCGAAACTCGCATTTCTTACCTAGTCTTTGGCTCCAGCCGCGCCACTGAGCGCCTGTGCCACGTGTCCCCGTGCCTTTTGCTATGCAAAAGATGGGCAATCCACGGCCTCTTGCCTCGGGATCCCACCCAGAGCTCAACCTGCAGCTCCCACTGCAGCTGCACCCCAAGCTACCTGCACTCAATGGGTTCCGCAGCAACAAACTTTCTAGAATTTTATGGGAGATTTTTGTTTGTTTGTTATTTCTTTTTTTAATTTTGTCAAGCTGTAATACATGCCAAATTCTTGCTGTTTTCCCTGAAAGCATTTCACTTTGGAGAGTGTTACTGTGATGAAAAATAGGCAACACATGCAAATTACGAAATTTGAAGATTACGATGTAACACCCTGAAACCTAGCATTCTAGTTATATTGTTCGCATAAATGCTCCTTGAGTTTCTTTTTCTTTTAACCATGATATAATAGATATATAATGACATAAGTCCTGTTCATCAAATGACACAGGATATGAATTTTACAGTGCTCTAATTAAATTGCTAATCTTGGTCCCAGTGGCTATGTTTGTCCTAGTAATCTGAACAGCAGCAGGTCAGAGCCTTAACCTCTAGCACGTGTATCAGCATTGTTCATTAGCCAATAAACTGTCCACTGTTTGGACTGTGAGTACTTCCCCTTAACATTGTTCAAGCTGCCAGTATGACCTGACACTCCTCTCCAGGCAGGCAGCCTTTTCTGAGAATGGAGAACATATAGCCAGTGAAGGTGGACAGTAAATGTATGGATGTGATCAGTGCTGTGACATTTGAAGAATGGAATTTACCAGATCCTTTTGATAGCCTCTAAATAAAATCAACATTTTATAGAGAAATGGGAAATATATGAAACCATACACTTTAAATCAAGAGTAAGCCTTTAAATAATCAGTAAGTCTTAACTGTCCTCATAATGCCTAGATAATTTTTAAAACATGGCATAAAAGAATACTGCAACCTTACTAAATAAACTTTGACATTTAATGTTGGAGTACACAGCTTGAAGTTTTGCTGCCAACAGAAGGTTTATTGCTGATTCATGATGTTACAATTAGGAAAAAATTACAAAATTCTAGTCATAAGACCTCTTGAAAGTGAAAAATAGGATAGCTTGGAAATTATCATATCATGTGTTCACAAAACACCACTGACAATTCATGTATTTATTAATAACTGATAAAATATTAATGTTAATAAATTTCATCCACAGTAATTTACTATCTACAAATCTTTTAATTCAGCTTTTAGGTTTATAGCCATAGATTTTAACTGCAAATTGCAAGTCCTACAGAGCTGTATAAAGCCATACTTAACATATAGTATTCACATCTGCAACATGCTCAGAAAAATACAGCTGAATAGCTTCTAAACATTTTCAATTAGGAGGTATTTCAAATAATTATTTCTTATACATAGTAGTTACTAATACATACAGGCACACACACAGACATGTATATACACACATATATACAGAAATATTTTTCTGTTGTAAGTTTAGTGGGATAAAAGTCACTGAATTAAAAGAATGCTGAAACAAGCAGTTACACACTCTAAATTTAGACAGCTGCAATGCAAAATCCAGTCTCACAAAGCTTGCACAGTGACTTGAAGTATATCATTTTTTTCCAATCCAAATGCTATTTTTCAATTCAGTGGGCCTCAAGATTTTCAACAAACTGGATCAATTTGAAGCTACTCATTCAAAAGGGTTTCTTAAATGCCAGTCCTGGAATTCAACATGACAGAAGAGACAAAGAGTCATCTTCATTTCCAGTCACAATCAGTTGTGTGCACAGGCCCACATCAGCATAGGGACCCTAGAACTGTGTTGCAGGTGCAAGTTGCTCAGCAAAGAGCAAGCAGCCTTCCAATTTTTTTTTTTCCCATATTGCAAAGAGGCCAAGAAAATTGAATAGTTCTTAAAATACAAAGTGGTATTTTTTAATATCTCTTCTGTTGGACAGCTGAGAACTATTATACCAGGAAATGAACAGAAGAAGTGATTGTTTTTTAGCTAAGCAAATGGGTTGTGAGCCCTTCATATGTACAGGAACACTACCCGATTTCAGTGACTTCACTTCATTAGGGCTAAATTCAGTCCTCAACACAAGGTACTTGAGCCTGCATAAGCCTTAACCACACTCAATTGTAATTATACAGCACAAGCACACGACCGAAGCCTTACACCAAAGGTCTTTTAACAGTTTGGAAGAGAATGCATTCTCTGACAGCTGTGGAAAACTGCTGCCATGACACCATGCTTGGGAATGGGGAAGTGGTGAGTGAAAGTTCAAAAGACTCTGGAGCAGCTGTTCTGTCTCCAATGCACACCTTCACTCATGTAACCTAACTCTTTGATCTCCTGTAGAAATTCAGCTGCCTTATGCTGTTTGCAAGCAGAAGGCACATCCTTGCAGGTCCATTTGTATGCAGCTGATTTGTTTCTATACAAATGCATCAAAAATAGGAGAACTAGCTGTGCTTGTGAATAGTACAGAAAGAATAAACTAAGTGTAAGAAGAGTGGCTTATGTTTCAATAGAGACCACAAAACCAGGAAAGTGCATTGTGTTTTTTACAGGAAGAGTAAGAAAAACACAAAAATGGAAGAGATTCTCAGACATTCGGAGGACTGAGAAAGTCCTTTCTGTAGCGGTTTGGACATTTACAGGATTAAACACAGAGAGTAGGACAATGAAAGTAAAGGTCTATTCAAAGAATTTTCCTATCTTTAAAGAATTTCAATTTAAAGATTTGACACTCTGAACACAACAGGCATATAGGCTAGCAGCAGAACTGGTATGTCAGCTGGGTACAGTGCCCCAACTTCAACTCTTAGCTGCTCTGAAGCCCAGCAGAATGCTGTATCTCATGAGATGGCACCCCATCTGTTCAGGTTTTTGAAGTACTGAGATATCTCAGCCAAGCAGACAGCATTCTGCCACATCTCTGAGGGAAGGCTCTTCACTCTGCTGTAGTGCCACAGCAACTCAGGTAGGGAAGGTTAACAGTACAAAAAAATTATGAAACATTTCTGTTTCCGGAGAAAGTAAAGATACATTCAGCTGGTCCCAAAATGTGTTGTCTTTTCACATTTAGCTGCAGGTTTATGAACTGTGTCACAAAATAAATTAAGATTCCTGAAAAGAGCACATTTGTCTTGCCCTTTTGAAGCTCAATTGCATCCAAACAAATGAGGGCATTCTGATGAGTGTCCTTTCCACAGTACAAAAAAGGACATAAGTTTTGTTCACAGCCAGTCCCACTGTGTTGTTTTGTCTGCTTTTTATTTTCCTTTTTACAATGGTTTTGATTGATAGTTCTATCAAATCTGTGGTAGTAACCAACTGGCAAACAATGCTCCAGTGGAAAAATACAACAGAGTTTAATACAGATAAAAACAGAGCTCTACAGAAATTTCTCTAAAAAATGCACAAAGGCACCATGGTGTAAGGGCATCTTTTAAATTTTCCTTCTTAACTTCCTAACAGGATTATACAGTAAGACAATACATTGAAAGTACTAGGTATGGTACTCAGGTATTATTTCCCCAAAAAGATACTCAGTTCAACAAAGCAAGCCACTGAAATTATTATCCATTACTGTCCCTATGTGAGTATTCAACAAATATAAAATGTAGATGTAGTAAGCAATTTGAATATGGCTTATAATATTCTAGATTTTATAAAATCTTTAGAAGCAATTTATTTTAAAATTTTAAATTCCAGTAGCTCCCTAGAGTTTTATTTTGGAAGGGTCATTGTGAACTGTTACAATGTGGAGAAGACTGAATCACCAACTATTACCACTTTCTCTTCTCTTTATATTTAATATGTTTTGGTTCTTTGTGAAAGCTACCCTCTTTTGCAATACATTTTTAATAAAAAAACCCCTTTATTTTTCAGAGAAAAAAAGACATAATAGTCTTACTTTCTTATAAGCATCTTTCCGTCATATTTTTTTGCCTCACAGCTTGTTTAAGAGACCCAGGTTACATTAGTAATTTTATAGACCCAGAATTTCCCAAGATTTCAGTCAAAAAATCTATTAAATCTGCTGAAAAATGAATCTTTTGACAAGACCTGGTATACTCCTAGTAATAGTTTTATTCCTTTTGTCATAATAGATCTCTTAGCACCATCATACAGTTGCAAAATCATTAAGACACAGTCCCTGTGTCATAAAAAAAAAACCCTTTCCCAGTAGAGAATTATATGCTATTGACTCAATTCTAAATAAAGTCCTGTTGTATGAAAAACACACTCTATATTTGGGAAAAGTCCTTCTATTGGCCAATGCTATAATTTACAGCAAAGAATCAAAGTGAGCATATACTATATCCATTTACTCTTTTCTTTACCCTGAATCAGAAGAATTTTTTCCTCCCTCACTGAGTATCTGAAAGCCAGTGCTAATTAACTGTAAGCTGCGATAGCTGCTAGACTGCATGAAATCTCTTGTCAGGTTAAGGGCTCTCCAGATATTTTTGAAATCTGAGTACAGAAGCTTTAAAAATTAACCCTAGAAGAAGCAGTAAAATCAGAATATACCAATTAAAAAGT
Organism: Cinnycerthia olivascens; assembly: GCA_035048155.1. Classification (NCBI taxonomy): domain Eukaryota; kingdom Metazoa; phylum Chordata; class Aves; order Passeriformes; family Certhiidae; genus Cinnycerthia; species Cinnycerthia olivascens. Next base: position 61,734,942 of record JAWWMU010000001.1, read on the forward strand.
CTGCCGAATCAAGAAGAAAGTATTTTACTGACTCCACTGGAGTTTAAATACGGACCTTGAAGACTGGTCTGGAAAAACATGGCCAATGGAAGTGGCATTACATAAAGTTCTAAAGACTGTATTACTCAAAACCTTTCTCTGCACAGGGGTCATTCAAAGCCTTTCTGTGATGCACCACACTAAGAACAATCTAAAAACGTTCATGTTTGTAAGAGGAAAAGCTGAGGAAATTCACTACCTTACTGCACAGGATCTTCAAGCAAGCATTTAACAACTTCTGCAAACATTATATCCTGAATAGTATCATTAAGCCAAATCTACTGTGATACCCTAATGGCACCAGTTTGTTGCATCTAAATTCCTGTGATGGCTCATTTGCACAGTCCTATTTTGAAAATTCCAGATGAGGAAAACAACAATATTAAAAAGGCTTGGGTTTTTTCCTAGTTATGAGTAAATATTACAGATAAAATTACAACAAAATTTAAAACAGAAAGAACAAAACCAAATTAACAAACGAACAAAACCAAAACAAAAACCCCCTAAATGTAAGTATAACCGACAAAAAGAAAGAAGCAAGCTTTCTATGCATTTCTTAGTGAAACCAGTTGCCCTTCAACTGCATGTCTTCTCACTGGAAGAAAAGCTGAAGTGATGGATTCTGCATTCAGAAGCACAGATACATTGTGTCCTTTTACTTAGAAATGCCGACAATGAGGCAGAGAAAGAATGACAAGGAAAGGCTTATCATTAATTGCGGGCATTGTGCCAGCTGACTCCCTCCATACAATGCTTTCTCAGAATCTGAGAAAAATTAAAATTATGTAAAAGAGAACATCAGAAAGCCTAGCAAATTTTTATGCCAGTATTAAAATGAGAGGCAAATCAGAGGAGTGTATGTTTTTAAGGAATTCTACCCCACACAAAGAATAGGAAATTAATTAATTGCATGAGAAATACTGTGTGCATACATTAGGCTTTTCTTCCACTGACAAAACAAATACAGAAAGAAACATTTTTACATTGCAAATCTTCTTCCTAGGTCAGGCTGAATATATATAAAGAAAAGATCCTCAATGTAGCAAATTAATAAATATTTCTGGGTGACGATCAGATATTTAAGCAAGAAACAACTGGATTTTTTGCCTGTTGTGCATGTCGAAATATCTACGTTTTAATACAAATTTAACATTTGATGTTAAAAGACTAACCACTGTTCTCATGTATTCAACATTCTTAACATGCTAGTTAAACCAGAACTGTCACTCCTATTAAAAAAATAACCAAAACATCACAGTCACAGTGGATCAATCTGCTTTATATATTTTGAGATATCATTACGTAGATGAGCAAGTTTTTATCCAGTAATTTCTCCTTGCACACTTTAAATGAGCAGCTCAGTATGACAGAGGAAACATGACACTCAGAACAAGTCATTCATATGTGACAATACAAATTATTTCTTCCAATGTGTTGATGAAAAACACATTTCTATTTGTTCAAGGTATCACACATCGTAGCAGAGAATCCTTTAGACTGAGTCCATTCATCAAAGCCGGCCGACTATGTTAGCAGATGAGTTACTGGAACACTACGCAGTTCTTTTTTCAGCAGCAAAATTGACTATATTCACAGGTTAAAATGTAAATAGTAGAAACTGAATTGTGACATGAATAGTATCATTGCAATATAATAGAAAAAAAAAAAAAAAGGAATAAATGAATAATCATGTAGCCTTTCTCCTAAATAGGCTCCTATTGAAAGTTCCCAATGAAACTTCAGAGTAGAACAAAACTTATCTCACATCTGCGCACATTCACTAGCTTCCCAGCTGAATCCAATACATTATCAAAGAAAGTCAGAATTCATAATTTTAGAAAAAAAAAAAATCTTGTGGGTGTTTTTACAAGAAAACAACTCTCAATTAATGCTAACCCTAATTTAATCCTTGATGTAAGACATTCACAATCCCTTAAAATAAAAATGTGATTTAAAAGGAAAAAAAAGACAAAAACCAACAAATAACAACAAAAAAAGAACCAACAGCTGTATGCACTTTTAATCTTCAGAAAAGCATGTGTTCTGAGAATCATATTTGTTTTTCAAACATCTGTAGGTATTTTATAGAAAATTACATTCTGCAAAAAACAACATATTGCAATTACACATCACACATATTGATATTCTCATCTTATGCCTACCATACCAATACTTAATCTAATACTGATATAATGAGCATATGTACCACCTATAAGTTATTATTGCAATTAGAATACATTTTTTACTTGAAAACACTTTTATTTGTAAGAAGAAATAGGATTATTTTAGCTAAATCCTTATTTGTACCAATCATACTCTTTTTAAAAAAAAACTCTGCAATTAGGCACATGAAGTAGAAAGCTGCATAATTCCCATTTGAACATAAGGTGTGGATGATGTGAATTTGCAAGAAAATATCTTTTAAAGGGATCATCTTTTTCCCTTTCTATCCTAGCTTCAGTATAGCAGTCCTTAATGCTATTGGCATACACACCTGTCAATTGATCAATGTCTATTGAGTTACGTTGCCAAGTGTGGGAAAAACATGAGATAATCAAATCTCTCTATCTAAGGGTATATTTGAAACTTCTAATGTCTTCTGAACTCTCATGTTCTTCTGCTTTCAGCTTAATTACCCAGATGTTTTCACAGATGAACACTGACTCCACCAGCCACTCTTGCGTGGAGGAGCAGGCTGCTGACAGGTGGCTGTACCACACTCGCCATCCTCACAGAGAGAGTAAGGCACAATGCGCTTCACAGGCTGGGAAGCCGGTGGTACACATCCCTCATTTGCACTCTGATGTGACTTTTTGCTCTCTACAGTAGCACTGCTGGCGAACGAGACAGGAGCTCCCTCCCCACACTCCACAACTCATCAGTAATGCTCTGTAATTCATGCACTGCTTCCAACAGAGGAGCAGCCAGCTTCCACTGACTCACCTTGCAAGTGGATGCTCACATGCCAGTGGGAAATGAAAATTGATTCCTGCAGATACATTGCACCAGGTGGTTAAAGTATTTTTCCTGGATATGATGGAGGTGGAAAGGGAAATGGGAATCAAGATCTGCAATAGAGAAGGATCTGCACTGGAGAGATAGGGACAGCATCACTTAAGGCAGAATGTCTGTTTTTACTGCTAGAGTTTCCAACTTAGATCACAGAATTTTATAAGATCCAAGGGTAAACACGAGTTGTTTCTTTATATGTTAAGTAGGGCACACAGATCTTGTATAGTAATGAATAATCTATTATTTCTGTGCCTCCCTCAGAAAGTCTGTCCCTTAACCATGCTTCAGAGCAAACCTGAGTTGTTATTGATACCACGGACCAATAGTTCAAATCACAAAAAGATCAAAGCACAGATTGTAAAATCATTTTGGGCATTTAAAAATCCAGAAACTTAATGATCACACATATGCATCTACAGGCCTGAGAGAAGGACCCACATTTCTTAGGCCTTCTCAAGTGCAAAATAAAGTATTTCCAAATTAGATATCTTATAAATTGGAGGCACTGTAAAAGCATACAATGTCAAATCCCATTCTATCTCTATATATTATTATTTATTACAACACTCCCAGAAAGAACTGACCACGTAATCCAGATATGTCTAACAAATGTTCAAAAGTTTCTGTCAAGATGAGTTAGACTTAGACTTTTATCTCTCTGCTGGTTATTAAACCTGACTATAAAAATGTTAGGACATGGAGCAGAAGTTAAGAGAGGACACACTCAAGTGGCAACATCAAGTTGTGTGAGATGAACACAATGAATGGATACACAGTACAGATTCCCAGTGAGTGAGAGCAGACATTCAGAAGTGGTTCAGTGAGGGATCTAAAACACACGCTTCCCATTAGGGACAAAAAGTAGATTCCCATCCTCACTTGAGCAAGGAAGAGTAAACACCTGGTACAGGACAGCTACTCAAACTCAATTCTATCTCTTTTCAATTCTGTCATCTAATTAGCATGATAATGTATGCAACTCCTCAAGCAGTAAATATGCGATTCAATGATTACAACAGCAATTTATGAAATCACACAAGAAAATGAATGCAAGAAAGGATAATTTATCTTTTTTTCATTTTTTTAGTATCTTCCACCATCCTTTAGCATGTACAGAGCAACAATGTTGGTCAAAATATAAAAGCTGAATGTGAATTCATGTGATTAAGAAGATTAATTTCTCCTCCTTACCAAAAACATGAACATATTTCAAGCCTCACTAATAGTTATTAAAAAATAATAATTCCAAGAGTATAGATTCACTGCCCAGAGTCACTACATCTGTTATGTGAGTGCCTTAAGCTTTGCTATGCAGTTACAGAGCCAGATTGAGCATGCTCAGCAATATGTTCAGCAAGCGATGCATTTCAGCCGTTTCTTGTCCTTATATATACACACACAAGTTTTGATAATGCTCTAATATGAAGGACATTGTTGTCAGGAGCAATCTTTTTGCATAGTCTTTCAGAAAACTATGCAGAAAGGCTAGGAAAGTTACTGTATTTAGGAAACATTGTCTTATCAAATCTTTACCTGTGTTTACCATGTGAGGAGTAAATCCTTTCTTTCTAACAATTCCCATTCATTGCCCAGTGAGCAAAGGGAATGTATGGGTTTATAGACACAGTCATTTGCTTTATTAGAAAACATTACTGACAGCCCTTTGGGAACATCAATACCTGATGATTATTTTCTGCTTTTTAATACTAAAATGAAGACCTCAGTTTTTATAAGTGCAATAATATTGTTGTTCCTGTAAAAACAGATTTGTGTTACTCAGACCTTATACTGTTTTCACAGTAGGTCTGGTTACATGAATTCTAATTATCTTCAGCAGAAAAAAAAGTGGAAAGCTCTTGGAGTCATGAATTTCTAATGTATAACAGTTTATTATCTGTAAATAACTTACGGAGATTATGCAGAAGATAGTGTTTCCCCTTCCAGAAAGAAAATAATTATTTTCATAGAATTTACTGCAATAAATATTTGTGTGAAAGATCTTAGTAGTTAATATCAAATGAATTTTTCAGTCTGAAAAAAAAAAACAAACCAGATGAATTCCTCGGAAAGCAGCTAACAACTAAAGAGGGAAAAAGATATTTTAGATAAAGATTCATAAGAACATGCAGTTCATCTCTAAATGCAGTTGGAGCTAAGACAGCAATAGCTCAGCCACATATTTTAACTTTTGGCTCTGCAAGGAATTGAGGTGACTGTTTGCAGCTTCTGAACCAAAGCCTGCAGTTTTGCTAAGGAACAGGTTAAAAATCCTGATTTTTAATTTTTTTTTTTTTTTTTTTTTTTTTTTAGAGAGAGCAACTCTTTTCCATTATCCGAAAAAAATGGTCAAGAGATATTTTCTACAGCTCCTATCTATGTGAATTTGATTACAATGCTATGGTTTAAGTGTAGCTGTTTCAAAAAGAATCTTCCTTTGTACTGAAGGCTATCAATCTACTAACCATAAATTTCTAGAAATTAATTGTTCTGATATCCTGTCCTAAGAAGGTTAGAGAGTAACAGATGAGGTAACACCACAATACAAAAACTTTTCTCACTTTCCTTTCACAGAATTTATGGCTTTTCTACCCATTGTCACTTAGACTCTTTTTTTGCCAAATTTTCATAGTAGTCCTTCTCCTGTGAAATCATTTACATGAATATTCACTATCACCTCTTACTCTCACTGTATTGTTACATCAGGAACAGGACCCCAGACAAGGAAGAAAGCTGTGAGGGTTGGGGATTTTTTGTTGGTTGATAGGGTGGATGGGTTTGTTTGGTTATTGTTTTGGTGGTTTTGTTGTTGTCTTCAGTTTTCTTATTACTTTTTTTATTTTTTGCGGGGGGGTGGGGTTGTTTGCTTGTTTTAATTTTTGTTTGATTTATTTTAAATCACAGTAAACGATATACTAACAATCACTTTAAAAGGACCTTGGGCAGCGCAAGACACATTTTGGACAAAAAAATATAATAGATTACCATTCTAATTGCACATTACTAAACTTTCCTAAGGAAGACTAAAGTAAGATTTTTCGCTTTTGTATCTCCGAACATGACTACATTTGCTATTTAATATTTATTACTTCCTCAGATTATGTCTTCCACAGACAAAACATTCCTATCTTCGAAGAAGTGCTTTGAAATGTAATTTAACTAGTTAATTAAACAAGTTACAAAATGAGAAAAGAAGTTTTAAAAGTTATGGTGCTTAAAGAAGAGATAAAATTGTCAAGAAGAAATTCAAGTATACATAGAAAGTGCAAGCAACTCATCGTACTAGTGCATTTATGGTATTTAGATATCAACAGTCATAACTCCTATTTTCTACTTCACTGGAGTTTCTGCTTCTAGTAACAGCAGAAAACTATTCAAGCCTTCATGACTTTTGTCTTAAAAATACTGAATCTGTTTATCTGCTGTAAAAGAGGGAGAAAATGATAATTAAGACATTTGTAATATGTTCTATTGTCATACATACACACCACCACATTCTATCAGTTCTGTTTCTTGTGGCTTCTCTATGTTCTGTTTCAAATAAAGTTTTTCTCTTCTACTTTTTCCATCTTCTTCAAAAATTTCCTGAAACACCACAGGAGAAACTGAGACAAGCATGATTGGAGAGAAAATAATTTTCAGAACCCTCCAGGAAGCCCCCAAACCACATGCTAGGCACTTATGCTTACACAACTGTGGAATAGCACAATGCATGGATTTTGTTAGAAGTGGTAGATTCCAGTAAAGCCAACCAAACACACACATAAATTTTCTTCAGATTCAATTTCACAGTGGAATGTCTATCTTTAAAAACTGATGAAATTTTTAAAAGATTCTGAATAATATTCTCTTCAGATAAAAATATTATCTTTAAGAGTCACTACATTATAATGACAGAGCAATTAATTATTGTATCAGTTTAATCTAAAATAAACACCATTTAGATTATTTGGTGGGGAGATGGGAGCCTGCATCCTCCTTTCACTCAAGGAAACAGAACAATTTAGGACATTGGCATATTCTGGTGCTTTCATAAATCTCACGTTAGACTCATCATCCAATGACAATATTAGTCAGCTAATTGCAGTATGTTTGAATGCTGTTGGTCTAAGATTTACAGCACAGAGTCTTAGAGTCCTGCGTTTAAGGCAGAAGAGAGTTTTGTTCTACTCTTCAGTGCTGTAGATCTCATTGTTCATAAAAAACATTAAGCAGTGGCAACTACTGATGTTTAAACACTTATGTTTCCACTCTCTAAGAGAAAGCAGAAGCTGACATGAGTTTGCAAGCACAGCAGCCTTCTACTTTTGCCAAATCAAATAAAAAATTAATTTTAAAGATACCTTGTTGCATCGGTTTTAAAATTAATTGTTACTGCCTTTTGTAGCACTTCTAGAATAAGTGAGAAGCAGATTCTACTTGACATTCATCTCAACTATCTTAGAATTTGAAACTCCAGATAGGTGTATCTTTATTTAACCCGTAATACAAATCTGTTTCATTTAAAGTAAAACGTAACTCTGATCCAGAAGGGAGAATAAAGATGTAAAACCAGAATTTAGTAAAGAATGGACTAGGTACACTATTCTGCTTTGTAAAGAAAGTTTCTCTCTGCCAAGATACAGGCACAACACTTGTAAGGGTTGTAAACAACATATATGTTTCCTTCTGCACTTCCATAATAGAGAATTTAATTTATCCTCTGAGAAATAAGGTCAGGTATATTTAAATAAAAAACAGCAACAACAACAACAACAACAACAACAAAGCAGAAACAAAACAAAAACCCCAACAAAAACAGGCATTTATTCGGCATTTTTCAGTTAATGAACTATTGGTCTTAAAAATATACATATTTCCTTCTTAACAGCACTTGAGATTATCTACCTATTAAAAGAATCATAGCAAAAAATGTCATTGAAATAGAGGGAGCAGATCAAGAATTAGAGAGAGGAGACTGTTTGCAAAAAGCATTCTATGGTAACCTTCTTCTTATCTAGACATTTTTAACCCTCAGCTAGTGTAGACTGTAAGCTACACTGCTGCAGATGGTTCATTTACGCAGATCATGTGAAAATATCATAATTAGGCAATTTCTCCTGATGGGCTGCTGAACCCTGTACACTTTCAGAATCCAGGTGTTTAATTTAACTCCTTGGGCAGAAATTCTGTCAACATGTTCAGATCTACGATATGAGAGAATGACCAGGGATGGTCTTTGTGCAGTAAAACTCTTACCTGTCTGCATAAGGTGGCATTTATGGGAGGCCTGGGTGACAGATAGTAGATGTTGCAATTTTTCAAATTCAGTAATACCAAAGCAGGTGCTGCTTTGGTATGTGGGTGGCTACATTTCAAATTTAAGCTTAATCTAAACACTGTTTTCTATACATGTTTCCTAGATATGCAGAGACAGAGGAAACTCTTTTTTTTAATTTGTTTTTTATGTGCAGCATATTTTTCCTAGTATGAATGAACTGAAATGTTAATATAGTAACACCTATTCGCCATTTAAAAAGTGAGATTTTTCAGATTAACTAATTAAGAACTGTTTGAGCAGAACTTTTTCACAAGAGATGTAAAGTACAAGTGAAATAATGATTTGCTAAAATTAAAAAATATTTGTGACGGTCATTACATTATAAAAAAGTCACTGTGGATATATTTTAGAGAAAAATCTGATGAAAAAATTTTTGAATGCCTAAGATAATAAAGTTATGAATATACGGATATTTTTAAGATTTAGGAATAAATCTTAACTGACATCATAATGAAAAGTTCTTATACTGTGCAGTATACCTTCTTGTTCAAAAGGAACTCAGTATGTGAGGATAATAAAAGCAATAAAGAAGGTTGAGAGATTAAAGCTCACCACTTTAGTCTGGACTATTTATCTACTTATTCTATTTTTAATTCATCTGACCATCTTCACTCTGTCTGGCCCATTTGGCGAACACTTTTTGTCTGACCTTACTGTCTGGAGATCATCTCAAAATGACAACAGAAAACACAGCATGATACGCTGTATGAATCTCCTAGCTTACCACTCTTAGAAGAAAACAAAATAAATAAGTAGTGAAGTCACATGAGTTAAGATTTCCTCACAATCACTCTTCAAGAAGGAGAGAATGAAACAGTGACATTTTCTGTATCTCATTAGAGAACCTCATATATTAAAAAAAATATGTACTCATGTCACATTAATACATGACTATTTCACTTTCTTATAAATGAACTGCATGCCTAAGGATAAGATTCTCTGCTAGCAGCATGCACAGACCATTACACATCTACAAAGCCAAAGATGATTTTTTTTTTTAAAACAGTACATCTACAATACAGTTATACTAATACTAAAACATACTTTGTTATAGAGATGTTAATAATTGCCTGTAATCATTTCACTGATATTAATTTGTAATCCACTTCCACCTATTGGCAAGAAAAAAAACCCTTTCAGCACTGGTATTTCATGAAAATGTATTTTTTATCAATATAAATATAAAAAGTCATTCTTGGAAAAAAATTACCACCCTTGCCTGTTTTACTGCTGTCAATAGCTGCTGTTTGCTTTACTTAGGGCTCTAAAAACCAGAATTCTGCTCTACAGCAAGAAGGATACTGCAATCACCTGTGAGTTGTAACACACTGCTTAGAAAAGAACTATATATTTCAATATGGAACCAAGAGAAATACACCTTTTGTTTAGAGATTGCTGATGGAGTAAGGACATTGTTTGGTTTAGCCTAATTATTTCAATAGCAATATTGGTATCTATTTATAGATTATCTCACCTTTGAATAATTGACTTCATTTCCTCTTTTAAGTTGGTTATTCTTTTATACAGACACACTGCTTGTTTTAAACAGGTATCTTTTACCTTTTTGGTTTTTTTTCTAATAAACAAGTAAAAATCATCTTGGTCTCTCAGACTTTCTTAAAAAGAAAAACAAAACAAAGGAAGAGAATTCGCTCATATATCAGTTTAACACAGTTAAACATACAACATTAGAATACAAATTAAATGTGTACACACATGGATCTTAATTGGTCTAGCAGATTCTCAAACAGTTCCGTTACAGCTGTTGAAGAAATAAAATAAATTAGCCACAAAGCTTCATCTGAACAGCCAGAATAGGTTTTCCCTCTCTCATCTGTCTCCTATTTTAAGTCATTCTCTTTTTTAAGGTCTGATCTTCCCAGCCTGAGAGCTTGCAGAGATTATCAAACACGGCACAGGTCATTTCTAAAATATCCCTGTAGCTGCTAACAACCATCTCCCATCTGAGGACTCCTCACTATCCAAATTTTCAATTTCCTCAGGAACACATTTTCATAATCAACCCTCACATCCCTAAATAAGCTTGCCATCTCACTGTCTGCCACTAAAAAGCTGTACAGTTCCAACACAGGCAGTATTACAGGGGCACAGGTAACTGAAAATATGAGGTCACACACTCCTCTCATACAAAGGCAGAAAGCTTCCCTGATCAGCTCAAAATCTGACTCCAACTTTCACTGGAGCTTTACCACTATTCCAGAGAATGAGGTAATCCATGAAACTTCTCCTTAAATATTGCATTGTTCCCCTTTAAGTACTGCACTTTGTAATAACGTGATTTTTTTTTTTTTTTTTTTTTTTTGCTTTTTGCCTTTTTTTTTCTCCCTGACAGAATTCACAACAGGTTATT
>JAWWMU010000001.1:61751697-61763819 GCA_035048155.1 Cinnycerthia olivascens
CACTAATATTTTTATCTTATGTTCCAGAAAATAGTTTGAGATTTATACAATGTCCTTTGTCTATTACTTTAGTAATATCTATATTCCCTTTAAAATTAAAAAAAACAAACAAAATAAACAACAAAAAATTAATAAACAAACAAATAAACAACAAAAAACCACCCAGCCCCTGATTATATACAGGCCTTCTTACATCTTATTTTCAAAGATAAAAAAATAAATCTTTGGGAAGTCAGTAAGAAAACCTTGCAGTATTTGTCTGTTTTAAAACATCATGTATCTTGTGTAACAGGTCAAGCTTTTAACTTAATTCTACACTCTGCTCACTGTAACAAGACAAAAAGACAGGGGCCCAGATTCCAGCTCCAAAAAAAACATGTAAGGCATTTTGGAAGCCCACTCTTCCCGCCTCTTCCCTCCAGTGAAAGCAAGGGGCATACCTGTTTTGATATTGTTGTTGTGAAGTGCTCATTAAATTATTGCTCGTAGCAGGGGGCAAGGATACTTTTGACTAAATCTGTTAGCCAGCCTCCTGCAGTGACTCTCCTCTGGATTCACCAGCAGGCATCTCTTTGATGTGCTTATAATAAATGGAATACAACTGGGAGAAATCAGAAAGGGCAATGTTGACAACTGTCATAGCAGGTTACAGCTTGAATGGCAACAGACCAGAAGGTCTCTCTCTCTCTCTCTCTCTCTCTCTCTCTCTCTGTTGTTCTCATACCTCAGATCTCCTTCGCATCATTTCTGGTAGGCATCCAATCTCCATTAGCAGAGTTTCTGGAAAATTCCATTTCTCCCTAAATTCCCTCTCTCTCTGCTGTAAATGTAATGCACTGTTCCAGGCCACTGGGTCTTCTAGATTAAATGGTTTTGCAATTCTAACAGCATATCCACTATGATAGGCAAAGTGCCAAGATATAATTGGTGATACATAACAGAAATTACAAGCAATATTAATGGAGGATATATTTCAAGAAAAGAACTATTTTCATTCTAGAGGCATTTTTATGCCATTAGGTAAAGGGCAAAAAAGTTAATGCTACTAAATATGGTATAATTCCTCAGCAACCATTTTTATCTGATGAATGCTATATATTTATGCCATACTGCAAATTGCCACATAAATTATCTCATTTCTTCAGCACTGGAAAATTTGGAATACATGGCAACTTTAAAATATTGACTAATAGCTGATAGTTTTGCATTCTGTTTCATACGTTGTGACAGCACTTTTTTTTAAATAAAACTTTTTATGCATTAAAATACATATGCAGACTAATTTAATTTATAATAGTAACTGTAAATTCCCCTGAAGACAGGAAAATTATATCTCATCCCTATTCCAAGTATTTCAATATCTAATAATATTCTCAGCTTTTATTAACATGTTCCTTTGCAATATCAACCTTTAAGATGAAGGCTTAAAACATTTAAAGGGCTAAAACTTACAAAAAGTTAAGACACATAACAAAAGCTGTTTAAAGACTAAATACAGAAATCAAAGAAAGATAAATTAAAGAAAAACAGATTTCACACACAACCCTCCTCCACAGTCTAATGAGATGAAAGGCAAAAGGTGCTTGATTTGAGAATTCACTTTTTCAAATAAGAAAAATTCCTGTTAGAAAATTCCACTTATAGCTGAGGCTGATGCTACACAATCCAATTGGCTTTTAAGAGTCCTAATTTCTATGATCCTATGAAAAATACCTACCACATTAGTAGGAATTAAAGCATTTCCAACTGAAGGATGCCAGAATGTAAGCTACTACTGAGCAATAGTAGATCATTGTGTTCCTGTTCTGAATGACAATTTGGTGCATGTGTGAGACAAGCCTGAGGCCTAACCAGGACCTCTCACAGAGAGAAGAGGAACAGGCAGCATGGTATAAGCCTCACAGCAACACTTTCAAGTGTTGTATTTCAAAAATAAATCTCAGACTGCATGTGGTAGAGAGGACACAGGGACAGAAGGAATTAACCCTCCAAAGAACAATGTTAAGTTTCCACTTTTGAAAACCTTTCTGAAATCCATCACTTATAAAGTGAAGAACAAGGATGAAGCATTGATAAATAAAAACATACCAGTGATGAAATCACAGCACTGTTAAACTGCATAAGGGCTTTTGTCAAATTTGAAGAGTAAGAGCAGTTTCAATAGTTTCCATAAGAATGAATAATGACAAACTATCTAGGGATTCAATTTTACTCAACATATGCAAACATAGAGAAGATGATATTATTGGAGATTGGGGATATTATTTGGAATGAGATGCCACATATTCTTTGAAGTCACTCCCGCTAATACACCATTGGGTTATTGCCACTGGCCTTAAAAGTTAAATGCCATACTATTTAATTGGAAATTCCAAGCTAACCTAAGTTTTCCTATCAAGTTCCTGTCCATCAAACCAGTGTATTTTAAGCTTATCCATGTGTGGGAGATCACTCATGCTGAACAAATCACTTCACTGAAATATCTGTGTAATTAATTCTCAAAACCAACTGAAACAACACAAAAAAAAAAGTGCAAAATACAATTATAAAGCAATGGTACCTCTCATCTTGACTAGAGACTAGGGATTAGAAGTTCTATATGCTTGTGTAGGTTCTCAGTATGCACGAATACACTCTCCACCATACCCACAATTCCATCTCCAGCTGTCTGTACTGCACACAGCTACTGACTTATACACCTGCCAGACCAGAACTTGGAGGCACATCTCAAAATTTTCCACTTGCTTTTGACACAATATTATGTTATTGCAAAAGTTGCCAGAGATAAAAGACGCAGCAATAAAATCCATAGAAGTTATTATAAGGAATAGGAGTTGAAATTCAGATCTCTGACTTTGAATGAAGATATCGGACGGATATACAATTGTCTTTCCAAAATCTGATGCAACACGAATGCCTCCAGATTCCCTTAGAGCAACAAAGGTGTGCTATTTCTCTCCCTGCACAACAAAACATCGCTAAGAAAAATGTCTCCGATTATTTACACCAGAAAGATGTTAGTCAGGTGAGACATTGCCTATCCACATTGTCTCAGTGTATGGCCTTGAAAGGCTCTACAAACAAATAGCCTGCTGGAAATCTGTTGACTTACAGTGATATTTGTTTCCTAAGCGTCTCCTTAAATCTCCTATTCTGTTCCAAAATGTTTTCCTGGAGAAAACAACAAAAAAAATTTACTAAGATACTCCTTCTATTTTTACTCACCATGAAAAGTAAAGCCCTCATGTGAGGACTTAGCTGATTTCAAAGCCAGCTTTTCTGTTTTGACTTGTTCCAGAAGAAAAATAAAAAAAAGGAAACAACTCGTTTTTTAGTTAAGGTGATACAAATATGCCATGAAATGTAGACTTGTAAAATTCTAAATTTTAGTGATTCTTCTATTACATAAAAATGTATATAGCACTGAAGCAGAATCTCAGAACCTAAAATCAGCTACCAGCATAAGCTTAGATGAAAAAAGGCAGAAAAAAAAGTCAGTACAAAAGAAATTGAAATATTTTTTTTATAAATAGCAACTAACCTTAAAAACATCATATGATTATGCTTTTCAATTTTTTGCATTGCATAGGTATAGTCACAGCTACTTTCTTAACATCTTCAGTGGCTTAGGATTTCAGTATTATGCAGAAATTCTAGCAGAAGTCTAGCAAAAAGGATTGTCTGAAGACTCCTTTATCAATTTAAGAAGAAAACCATCCAAGACACCTCCACTGGTCTTTTAAGTTAAGGTTTTTGGTTTTCTACTGTAGAATCTTAGAATCACAGAATGGTTTGGGTTGGACGGGACCTTAAAGATCATCTATTTCCAACCCTGCAGCCGTGGGCAGGGACGCCTCCCACTAGACCATGCCAGCCTGGCCTTGAACACTTTCAGGGATGGGGCATCCACAGCTTCCCTGGGCAACCTGTTCCAATTCCTCACCACTCCCACAGTAAGGAATTCCTTCCTAAGATCCATGCTAAGCTTACAGTAGTTTTCTAGCGGCACTTAGAATCACAGAAATTCCTATAGGTGAAAGCATAAACCCTCAACATGTGCGACAAAGATAAAAAAAAGACAATATTTAGGAAAAAGGGTGAGAGAGGAAAGAAAAGAGTAAGATTGCTTTTATGGCAGCAATGATTTGGAAAGTTGTGATGTGCATGAAAATCAAAATAGTTTCTCTAATGCAAGTCAAGGATTGATCTTCTATAACAAACAATAGGAATTTTATAAGCTGCTATTCAACCAAAACTCCCCAAAATTTCAAAATAGAAAATCTAGCTCCAGTTTTCAAGATCTTGTCCGATTTTAGGAAAACTTTATATCAGCACGTACCAAAAATTATTTCAGTGCCTTTAGCTAAGTAACTTTGTGATCTGTGCAAGGTAAAGAGTTTGCTGTTGGATTTGCTCTTTTCCAGTTAGCTAATTAGAAATTGTCTCTGCAATTTGGCCTTGCCAGCAGGTAGATGTCTTGAATTTTGAGTTAGCATGAAATACATCTCTTGCAAATTCTATCTGTAAATACATGACCTCTATCATTTTATTTACCTCTTAGATAATGATTTTACCTATTTTAAGGATTTAGCTAGTTCTCTCAGAATCAGCCAAAATTATATCAGAAAGCTAAATCCAAGCTGGATTAGATCACCCTTGTGGGTCCCTTCAAACTGAATCATTCTATTCTGTTTATTTTAAAATGATAATAGCATTAATAGCCATTACTGCAGACACAACATTAATAATGTTGATCACTGAGCATACACAATAGGTGCTTACCATAAGATAATCAAGCCCCAATCTTGCATGCCCCAAAACATAGAAATTGAAGTGTGCATATATATATGCTATTGTCAAATAGGATGAAAGATCTTTGGAAGTTTAGCTCTGGTATTTTTATTAGGCTCTCAGAATAATAGGAAGAATTTATATAATGATCCAAATCCTACTTTGTTGTATTTCCATTAGTTAAAATCACTGAAATCACTTTTGTTTAAAAATAGAGGCAAAAGAAAATATATGTTGAAAATTAAATGTATATTTGCAGCTACACTGGAAGTTCAAGTGGATTTTGTACTTTAATAGGTAAAGAAAATACATTTTTATGATAAAAAGTAGGTGTCTTGGTATAAAACTACAGTTTTAAAAACATCTTCTCAGCTGCTGTCAAATGCCGAGAGTGTTCTCTGGGGCAGAATCTTCATTTTGGAAATCATTAGCTGTTCCCAGATCTCACCCCAATATTTGATTATTTAGCAACTTCCCTACTAGGCTTTGGGACAATATCCTTGAACTTTGTTTTTCTCTTACTCATTACTAAGCTTCCTGAACACTCATTCTGGTAACAATATGCACCAACACTGAATACACTGCACTATTCTATACCAGGCCCTGCAAAGAGAAATAGGTGATTTAAAGGTAATACTGCTGTTCTGAAAGGTACAGCGTTGTTGTTCACTGTGCTGTTAGATATCTATTTGCTTTGCCAGACTTTCCAACTTTAGAGGCTGAATCACTCACTGGATGAAATGGCATGAGTTTCATAGTAAGGAGAGCTATAAAAATAGTCTAAGCTATAATTTGAATGCAAGGCGTTAAAATGTATATGTTTCTCTATACCATGCAAATACACATTAATCTTAGTAAGCATTCTGTTTTGATGTGTAAACTCCAAACTGATCAATGAGACACAAATGGAAAAGTGAATATTACTTTAGAAAAGGAGAAAAAAAACCAAAAAATATTTTTCCTCATACTTATGCACTCTCTCATTTAAAAAAAAAAGTGATAATGATTCCTACTTTTATTATAGTTAAAAAGACTATTTCTCCTTACTGTTTTACATCAGTGAAAAAGGATCTTCTTACTTTTAATAATCTCATTTGGGTAAATTAGAGGATTAACTGAAAAACCAGATAAGATACAGCTAGCTCAATTTGTTTAATAGAAATATTCTTTTTAAAAAAATCTTTCTCTCATCTATTTAACAATGATATATATAAGGCAGAGAAAAACTAAGAATCACTTTTACTTCACAGATGTGAAATTAATTACAGAGATAAGTGAGCTACCAAGGGTTATTCAAAATCCTTAAAGAAGTTAAGAGACTCAGCACCAGATCTCAGCTCAGTGCTTTATCACAGCATATAATTTCTGAGTGGCACAGCATCATATCTATTATACAATTAAAAATATACATACTTACAGCCATTTCTAAATATACAACCTTTTTTATTGGGAAGCAAACAAAAAAGACAACTCAGAAGCAAATATCAGCAGAAAGAATAATTTTTCTCTGTAAGTCACGAACACATAATCTTCCTTCTCTTTAGAAATTTACGGGCTATCAACACAATTTTGACCACAGGCATGGAAATTCTTACAAATGAAGTACTGTTCAAGAAATCCTACTTGCCTATTCAAAATACGGGATGTAAGCTCTCACTGAGTTTATGAGGTGCATTCTAGACACAGAGATAGAATCCAAGGGATTAGACACAAAACCCACACTGACATGGGGGATACAGAAAGGAAGTACTATGCTGTGTAAAGTATATCAATTCATAGAGAATGACGCTCACAGAGAATGGCAAGGCTTCTTTGTCACTCACATTTATGGGAGCTTGAGACATACTTAACTCTGCATCACATTAGACAGATGCAAGTCCTCTACTGATCCTCATCACTGGACACACATCCCCTTGGTTGTCCATGACGGGCCTTTGGCTTTCAGCACCACCGTGCATTTGATCTCAGTTTCATAATGGATAAAAAAGACCATGCTAGAATAAGCAAACAAGGTCAGTGATTTCTGTTTGAGCCTTTTATGTGTGTACATTGCCTAAGCCCACCAGCTGTAGAGCAAGACGATATGCTTTCAGATGGATCAAGGGAGAGAGTATCAGTTGCACTCCAGGATCCCTGTAGATTGGGATCAAATCCATAGGTCAAGGAAAAGAAACCTTGGCTGCTCAGAGGCATCTGAGGGGAGTATGCTGTTCCCAGGGGAACTATGCCTAGCAGGCTATAGCAAGCAAAGCCTGGTGGAGTATTACTGCTCAGCTACAGTTAAGTTCTCTTTTCAAGTGAAAATACAACAAAAACAAACCCCAAATCCAACTATAAAAATGGCTCACACAGCTAACGTCGGACTTGCATTCAGAAATAGTTTCACCCTGCACTTCTTCAGTGTTTCTATTAGCACGGTCCCTTGCCATGAGATAGGAGGTGTTCAGTGCAGGAACTCATGAATAGGTTGCATTCTGTGACCAGAGGCTCTGCGCCCATTTTCAATTACTGCAATTCAGTGTGTGACAAGAGGAAAATTGTTAAAAAATTATGCTACGTCTTCTTATTAGCAGCTACTCTAAAGCATGAAGAAAAAGCTGTAAATTTGAACTTAAATCTTCCATAGGGAAGCATGCTGCCTTATCACCGAATCACTATTTTAGCTTCTTCTCTAATGAGTTCACTTCTGAGACATTGAGAATAAAGATACACCTATTGGATACACTGTTCTCTCTTTATTAAGCAAAAAGGATCTTGTTTCAGCCTTAATTGTATTTCCCTCAAAGAGGAGGAAGAAATAATTCAAGCCAAACCTAATCCAAATATCCTCTAACCCTGACATTAAGAGTTCAAAATCCAGGCAAAATATTTTAGTGTTGATTGGTGATCTACTACTGGCAACCACAATCTGCTTTCACAAAAATACAGGGGGGAAAAAAATTCAGATTAATATACAGCAGTTAAAACACTGTTGAAGAATACTAAAATAAATGAAATTAAAGATTAAGAAAAAACCTATTTGTTTATCCACTTCAGGTCTTTCTAAATCAAACTTGCTCTTGTTATGAAAAGGAATGCATTGTAACATAAACCCATGCAATACTTCCATTCCTATGATAGTAAAGCATTAGAAATCAGTAGAAAGGAATTTTCTTCCTGAAAGGAAAAAAACGGCATAGTTTGCATTTTAAGGGGAGGTACATCTTTGCTCTGAAGGAGCGTGAAAACAAAGGGAAAATCAAAAGAAACACAACATGCCCAAAAAAATAACCAACCAATCAACCAACCAAACAAGCCCCCTAAAAGCCAAACTAACCAAAACCAATCCCTTCCCTCCCAAAAAAAAGAAGTCATGTCCAGTTCTCAGCATATTGTGAGGTGCAAATCCCCAGGAGACCCATTACCACTGTGGTGTAAACTGTACTACAGCTCCTACCACTCACATTTGATGTGGGAGTGTATCCATTATATCAGTCCATTAAGGACTGCCCAATACAGGAGATTCTGAGTCATTATTTCAGCAAAAAGCTGCCACCACGCTTCCTGTGCGTGCACTACTAGCAAAAGCAAAGGTGGCTCACTTCAAGCTTAACTGGGAATTAAGCTGCAGTATTGTCCCCAGTGTGGCCAGTCAAAGAATACTGTTGCTAGACAAGCACTAAGTGGGCAGACAGCTCCAGGGTCTGACACAGTTAGAGGAGAAAAGGATACGAATACTACTTTGGCTCTGAAGAGGACAGAAGGATAATCACATCAGAAGAGGCTCCATGTCCCTAATACTGACATCTGATTTCCCCGTGAAACTTAGAAAGCCACAAGTTTTGTGGTCAATGCTTTCCACCAATTCCTGTGTGCAGCCTGCTCACAAATGAAGAATATAGGCTGGAAAAGCCTACAATGAATTTTTATGACTATTTGAAGTTTATGCTCCCCTAAACACAGCTGAAAGACAGTTTGGTGTAAGACTGTGGTCGTCTCACCAAAAAGGGTAAATGATGGATTTACTCTAGTTAGATAGAACAAACTCACCTGACCATGAGTGGTTGCTTTTGTCTGCTCCTACATGAATTAATAGCTTATTTTAAGGAATATGGGCTTCAAAACATCTACCAGCCTCTCCTGTACTGTAAAAATACATTAAGTTTCACTGAAGCCAATGAACATCCCATTTACTTAGTGGAAGCTTCAGTTTCTACCTCCTTCCTGGAACATTTTCAACCAGAGATGCCAAAGTGTAAAGAACCATTCCCATCGCTACTGACTCAGCCAGGATGAGAGACAGTGTCAGTACACATCCTTTAACATATGGCTTCTGACTGCTTAAAAAAAATAAGCAAGCAGGCACTTCTATAGCTGTTTATCTTCCTTTCTCTCTCAGGCCTCACAGATATAAAAGCAGGAGAAGAAAGTGGCAAGATGTCACCACTGCTTGAACACCAAGCAGAAAGAAAGCAGAAAATACAACTTTTTGGTATACTCATCAGTTTGAATGAAAAGCTGAACATTATTTATGTGACGTGTGAGAAACAATCTATTGTACTGAAAAACGATAGCCAATCCCAGATATAAATTCTCTGCTGGTCGATAACCACTATACCCATTCCCTTAGACATGAGAATGACCTGACAGAGCCATAAATTCACACATCGTCCATTTTTCACAGAGAAGCTCCTCACCTCAGACAGTCTGCAGTGCACCAGGCAGGACATCAGCGTAAACATTTACTCATTTATTATTTTACTCTGACTGCTTTTCATAGACAACAGACAGGCAAGTAACAATGGTGATGTAACCTGGGCCAGGTTCAAGAACCAAGCACAGGCCAAATTTAGGTTTCAGAAACGTCACAGTGTGACAGCCTTTCCTATCCCAGCAATAGTCTGGAACTCATTAAATATGGATTTTCTTTTGACATAAAACCTCATATAAATCCGTAATATTTCAATATACACACGCATGAAACAAATTCTCTAGTTACAAATTTCATTGAAGGAACCAAACAAGAAATTCAGTCTAAACTTACTGAAAATGTTAAAAATGCCTGGCATTGACCCTTTCTGAAGAGCCTGACCGATAATTAGTACATTTCAGTGATTTGCCCCTTCTGGGGCTTGTGTTCTAATGGGTTTTAGAGCTCGCAAATCAGTGCTAGGATTTGTTCTGTGCATTAACGTGCACGGAGTGCTAAGCTACTTATTTGTAATGATTCTGTTTCTGGAGGAAAGCCTGCCTTGATTGTTAATGATACTTGAGGCTCTTAATCTTAAAACAAGGGGGGAGAGAAACTGCAGGGTGTGGCATAGTCTGCAACACAGTTTATCATTTCCTGAAAATAAAAACCTCACTTAATTCCATTGATAGCACTCAGAATATTATAATAGGCATTTAATTTCCTAAACAAATTGTGTTTTAAGAAGCTGAAGCAATCTCTTAAATTACACTGTTTTCATTGTTTATCTTTGTTGTTGTTGTTGTTGATTTTTAAAGCTAGGACCTATTCAAAAGTGATTTATTTGAAGAAACTTGCTCTTACTTTCCACTACCCTCACATCATTTTTCAAAAAGCACAAATAAAAAATGGAGAGTAATATCTTCTTCTTCTTCAAGATTAAACATTAAAGACTGCTGTATGGTCAGCATTGCCCCACTGCCTAATAGTGTACACTGTTGACACATTAATGGGTTTATTGACTGAACTTGTACAACTTTTCATTCAGTCTTAAGTGCCCTTTCTTTGAACTCACTTAAAGAATTATCAGGTTCAATAATCTTAATTATATTCATTAATACAATAATAGATACATATAATAAAAAAGGAACAACAATTACCTTCAAACAAAGTAGAGCTAATGACTTCAGTAAGACTGATTTTACATACCCAAAAAATGCCGAGACTATCAAAACTTTGAATACTCAAAATAAAACTTTCCTTTTAACATCACAAGCTATAAAAAAATAAACTGAATGAATAAGTGTAATGCATATTCATATGGTAAAAAATGTTATGACATTAAGAAAAAAAATAAATATGAAATATAGGCTGACTGATAAACCATGATAAAATAACGTCATGACAGATTTCCCGGGTGCTGTCAACCTTTTATAAATTTCATTCTCATCTTTCAAAATATTTTTAAAATACAAATTGCAGAAAAAAAAATGTTCGGTATGACCGATCCAATTTGGAATTCAAATAGAAAGTCAATTTGAAAAATTCCCTGTAAAACATGAATTTCAAGTTTGTCACAAATCAGTTACAGTCTTGAGGCTACAAGGAAGTTGCAGGAAAGGCTCTGGACCCCTTCTAAGTATCAAGCAATTTAACACAGATTTATACACACACCTCTGCGACCTGAGCACAGCTCTTCCATGGGATGAATTGTCTTTTCCTTCTGGAGACAAAATGTCAGTTAATGTACAAAGTATTACACCAAAAGGATCTGATGTTTGTAAGTAGAAAGATGTATTTATATACATACATACATACATACATATAAAAGGGAGTACCGTTGATTAAACAAAACCACGAGGTAGTGGAAAAGCCTCTACACGTACACAGAACAAAGATGGGAACTCAGCTGATGGGATAAAAGATGAAAAGGACAGAATTTAATGTTGCAATAAGACATTGAAAGGAGGTCAAGGTACTTAGTGAATCAATTGCTGACTTCCTATCAAACTTAGTCCTAATCATGGTGAATGAAAATTGCTGTTTGTAGATGTCTGGAAAAGGCCTTAAGCTACAAACTCATTCTAATATGCTACACAAAAAAACTGGAGAAGATATTATCATCCCCTAGCCAACTCAATGAATTTTCTAGCTGCAAATCACATAAAATCATCCTGCATTTTCATTCACATTAATTGCCAGTCTATATCTAAATGAAGATGTAATTACATTTCTACGAAAATAAATAAAATCCATTCTTAATTGAATGGTGTAGATGTCATGTATATAGCTAAGGTAAATGACCTTGTTACTTCAAATGCCTGTCAGAGAGCTGCCTGCCCTTATGAAATTACTGGAGGTAGTGCACAGGGAGGTAGAAGAATTTGAAATTTTAGGTATGTTTCAGATGTAAAAAGGTCCAGTGAGAGCATAATTCTGAGAAAATTTCCCTAAATCCAGCATTTATGGAAAGAGAGATCAACATACATTCTGATTCTACAGTCCTATTCTTAGAATATTCATCTACCCATACACTGTGATATGTTAGGTTTTGTCAGAGGCATTTTTGGACCCAGTTACTCACCTGTGCGTGTCAGTATCCTAGATATTTCCTCACTAAGTGTCTATATTGTCACTGTTCCCACAGTGCATTACGGATGGT
>JAWWMU010000001.1:61763919-61790547 GCA_035048155.1 Cinnycerthia olivascens
TGTGCGTGTCAGTATCCTAGATATTTCCTCACTAAGTGTCTATATTGTCACTGTTCCCACAGTGCATTACGGATGGTACTTCAAAATGGTTGCATGTACACTGTCCAAATATCTAAATGCCACATGCTGAAAACACCTTCCAAGTTATCATGCTTGTTATTGTGCTTGTCAGACATGCCGGGTTGCTCCTGATTAACTCATGCCCTGTACCTAGGACCGAACTGGCTACCATAGAATTTGGATTTTTGCGGATAGATGCCAAGATAATACCCTGACATCCATCACAAACTTTCACATGAAAATCCATTTATCAAAGAACAAAAATTCTTTCAGTGGTCAGTTCCCTGTGGGAAACCTGAAATGCCCCAAAACACTGGCCTTGGTTGTAAGTCTGCCTGCGCTCTCCATTAACATCTACAACAAACCCACTTGATGATAAGGAAAGGTCACCAAACGTGATGGCTGCTGTCTTGGAAACCATCAGAGTCAGTTACTCATACTGCTTGTAATCAGGCTAAAAGTTCCTGAGGCTTTGCCATCTGGAAAATTTTGCATAGCAGCTCTAATAGCTTCTTTTATTTTATTTCTTTTTTATCTATGATAAGTCTTGATTCAGCAACAGCTTGGAAGCAAACCTGCTGATTCTCTTTCTTTCAGGTGAGCAGTACAGGCAGTTCAAAATATTACTTTTCTTTTTTCCTTTTTGTCTATTTTTTCTCTAGACTAAGCTGTATTAGAGATTAATTTGGGACATCAGATACATAATATGGAAAAAAAATCTCTGAATGTACCAGAAATGAGAAAATAAGAAAATATTATAGACGAATCTCTTTCTGGCCTGCTGTGTCTCTTCCTCATGCTTTCTCTCAGATCAGATAGCTTACAACAGCTTGCCTATTACAAACAATGCCATAGAAGTGACTGTCCTTTAGGGAAGAAAAATAATAAGAAAAAAACAGAGTAACCTTTTCCTCCATCTTTCCTACAATTGCTTGCACCTCTGTTCCCTGCTCTGCCCAGCAAAATTCAAGTCTCTGTTATGCAGCAAATCCTATCATTTGTCGTAAACTTCCTCTTCCCTCTTTCCTCCTATCCAATGTCCAGATGTCCCCAGAAAAGGGGTAAATGCTCTCTTTGTAGATAAACACCTGAGAAAAAATGCAGAGGCCAGATCAAGGCAAAACATGAGCCTTTTTCTTAACTGCTCAGTTGCTATCTTTTTAAAGAAACATACCATGATAAATTACAACAAAGAATAAAATAGAAATATTCTAAGAACTTAATGAAAATTTAGTTGGCTAAAGACTCTTCCAGATTTTTATTTTCCTTCATCTTTTTATCATCACCATTTACTATAGTGACTCCATCAAATAACTTGCTGTAAATCTCCTACTAAACATGGTATTAAATTCAAATATCTACAAAAGCACATTCTTTTAAGTTGTGAAGTCAATGAATTCCATTTTCTTTTGCTCTGGTTTTGTTTCTTTGGTTACCCTAATTTAATTCTTCTTGAGGTTTTGACTTGTTCAACTCTTTTTCTCCAATGTCCTTAAGGCCACGTATACCACCAGTTTTGGGCTGGCTAATTCAATCTTTTTTTCTTTTTTTTTTTTAAATCAAGATAACCACAAAGCAATTGGACAGAGCACCTCAGGTTTTCCATACATACATTGAATTGTGGTGTTCAGGAAGAATTGTTGCTATCTGCAGTATCTAAACTTCTGTACCAGAGATGAAGTGCAGCGGATCCATTGCTTGCACGTCATCGAGCGCAGACAGAAGCACATCCACAGACAGACTCCCGCTGATGGGTACGAGCCAGGGGAATTGAGGACAGTTTTCATGTCATCCAGCAGACCAGGACAGCTTCACATAGGTGCAACTTCTATGGAAAGGGAGTTTCTAATAGCCTATAATAGTGAGAATGTGCACATATCTACAAAAAAGTCAAGCTTACCAATTTAATCTCATTTTTCTTAGTGCAGTCAGTTTGGCTCAATTAATTACTTTTATTGCAGAGCATGTCTGAAAAGTGCCCTTTATTGGCAATATACTAAAATAACTGTTGGGTGTTGGTGTTGCTGCTGATTTAACATGCACCATTTCCCATTAAATACTATAGCAAACAGTTTCTAAAATTTAGATTTCATTATCCAAATTGTACTTTCATATGTGTGAGCTCCTAAAGAAACTATGCAATTCATCCCCCAACTAATTTTTAATACTGATGGATCCAAATAAGAATGGAAGTAGCACTATACAAAATTAGCCCATATTCCTCTGAAGCTCCTTCACACTGCCACTTTTCTAAAGACTTAGATGAGTTGGTCTCCTCTTGTGCAACTTTCTCAATAATACTAAGCCAGTGAACACACGCACTACTACTGATACTTAAAATATCTGAATTTATGTTATTCCCACAAATGACAGTGTCCTGTCTCAAACCTTTGATTTTCCAGATATTGCTATAAACTTCTTCATGACCTGAATTATTTTACCTGTTTCTAAAAACAAATCAAGAAAAAAAACCCAGCAAAAATATCTTTCCTCTCTTAAAAAAAACCAAAAAACCCAAAATAAGCAAAAAATGCTGAAGCCACAACCCCAAGACTCACCAGTTAATTATTAAGATATTTTAACCAGTTCATCATAGGCAGGTTATCATTGACATTAATATGATTTAGTTCCAGATTTGAAATGTAACTAACTACACTGCTGCAGGAGAGCCAATGTTTTCTTAGGAGGAGCAAATAATAGTTTTCCAGCAAAACACTCATGGAAATCTTTTGTTATTCTTATTGTTTCAACAATTTACTTGAATAAATAAAGCAGCTCTCATTCACAATATGCTGTATTTGATAAGGAAAATAAGAACATGCAGGTTTGGAAAGAGAACAAGCTTGATAACTTTTATTAGTGTTTCATGACAGTCAATTTCTGTATACATCGCCTTGCAAAGATTGGATGGTACCTTAACTGAATCTAAAAAACATCAGAGACTCTCAAAGTTAGTCAGAAAAAAAAGACATTTTGAAATATCATAACACATTTGTCAGCAAAATGTTCATTTTCATTCTTCTCTGGAGATATGAAAATGTGGATAAATTAAAATAAAAAAGATTGACTTTAGAGAATGAACACCAAATGCTTATCCATGCTTCCCTATCAGTAATCAGGAACAGCATTTTGGAAGATCAAAAAAGCCCTCCTTTCTCTCCTTCTCTCACATCTTCCCCCCTGCACACCACATTGTCACATACTCACCCTTCTGGCACCTGAAGCAAGCAAAAATCTCCAGCTAAAAACAATGACACACAATTTCAAATGTTTGTGGAGCTGAGGTTACACTTCATTACTAATCAAAAATTTCCAGAGTTTATTCAGAACTTCTGCATAAAAAGCTGATTTTCATCCAAAATGTAATCCTATTCTGTAAATTGCATTCATAAACAGTACAGAACACTTTTGCATTTTCAGTACGCCACAGGATTCACTATCAAATTTCCTGAATTTACAAGTCAATAGACAGCCTTTCAATCTATCTGGTCCTTGCAGACTCAGCATGCTACTTGTAAGCCAAGCTGTTGTCCTTCTGGCTTTGCATATCGCTGCCAGCACTGAGGATTAGGCATACCAAACTCCTTGCTCAGTAGACAGAGCACAGAGAAGTGGGGTGTGCTGACCATTTTCAGACGAGTAGACACCTCAGGTGGTAAGTTAAGTGAAGCTTCATACTGCTCTACAAAGCACCAAGTCAACTTACTGCTTCTTTCTACCACGTTCCTCAATACTACCTGTTCTAGAAACATAGGCCATGGATATCAGTACCACAAACACACACAGCACAACCCCAGCACCACCTTTTTTAATGTACAATTTCCTTCCTTTTTCAAATGAAAGATGAAATAATGATCATAAAATAAACCAGAGGGCAGCATGTGATAAAAGTTCTATTCAATCTGTTTTGAAGAGTAATGATGTGTGTGCTTAAAATACCATCCTGCCACAACCAACCACTTTTCGTTTCTAAGAAAAAATTTGAATGGCATGATAAGATGTCATTGCTTGTAACAGTAGAAACTCCAGAAGGTCTTCTGCAGTCTTAAGTTCCCCACATGCTCTAAATATGCATGTTGTCTTTTATCTATATTCTGAACTTGTCCCTCAAACCAACTGTCGCCCTGAATGCCTGTAGCTCTATTACTAAGAGAAAACACCAACAGTATCACTAAGGATTTGCTACTGGATCAATTCTGTAGGTGTTATAAATCAGCATAGCTTCAGTAACTTCAGCTAAGTGATGATGATTTACAATGCCCTGAGGATCTGGCCCTCTGTCCTAATTACTTCATTAATCTGCATATTCCTGAAAGGAACACTAATCTTTTTTCTAAATTACTTTTACTTCAACCCACCTGTTATAAGTCTGATGTGGATTTATACATAGATACAGATTTTATCATAGTTTTGTACTTATTTTTGAAGAATGGCTGCCCTGTGGCTGCCCATAGTCCATAAAGGATCTATATGGCTGATTGAATCAAGCCTGAGCTGGTGCTTTCAGCAGGTATGAATTGAATTCCTCAAGACCAATCCATTAGAGTCTAAACACTATTAATTGAGTGGAGAGGAAGAAACACATTTTTTCTGTCCCAGGGAATAAGAAGCAGGCCACTCTGGTGGGAAGTTATTTGATCAGGTCTATCAGAGCCAGGGGACACAGTGATTACCTTCTCATAATAACAAGTGGCTTATTCCCAGGAAAGGAGAAAGTTGGTGTAGGGAAGCAGGTTTTATCATATTTCCTCAAGATGTCCCTGAAACTAAGAGCCCAGACAGATTCTAAGGAGCTATAGGTATTTGTATGAATAACAAGACCATTGACTGCTACACTAGACAGTATGCATATATATGTATTTGCTTCTTTTTTTTTTTTTTTTTTAATAAAATAATCTTTCCAGTGCATAACTTAGCTACTAGAAATATGGGATAAAAACAGGTTCAGTGGAAATGCTGCAATGTTTCCTTTATGGAGAGTTTCATTGCTCACTGAATTTCCCTCTGATGCTGTCTACTGTCAAAAAATGACCCTGAGGGACAATTGCTCTGATCTTTCATGGCCTGGTCTGAAAATTAAGGAATTCAGACAGTAAGCAAAAACTTAACTAACTATTGCATTTTATTTGGAAAAATTCATTAAAAAAAAAGAAAAGAAAGAAAGAAAAAGTACTGTATTGATCCCAAGTTAAAGTGAGGCACACATATAAAATTTATTATGTGGACATTTAAACACTTCCAGAGTCCTCTGAAAGTAGCACTAGCACAAAAGAAATAATTTAGGTGGAGTTGGAAGAGTTATTTTGTCTGCCTAAAACTTAATAGTTTTGCAAAAGCAAATGTCTTCAAAGTATTTTCTGCAGAAATATTTAGTGATTGTCTTTGAGACAATATTTTTCAAGTGTTACTATACTGTAGAACAGAAATGGCATGTTTCGTAAACCTAAAATAGAATGAACTGACACCTCATATACCATACTTTATTAATAAGCCCATGCTTTTAAATAGCATGGCCAACCATAAGAGGTATTTAAGGAGTGACATAAGATTCCATACTCTAAATGAACAAATATTAACACCAGTTTCTAGAGGATTACAATTATATCAGGCTGAAAGCACTACAGAAAATACAAAATGTACTTTGGATAGGCTGAAGAAGGATTCTCAGTATGCAGCAGCAAAGGTTTCCTGCTCAGATCTTTGCACTCTGCCCAATCCAAAGAACTGTTGGGCAGAGTGCAAGGAATGGGATTTTTGACTCTGAAATTCATAGAAATAACTAGCTTCCAGAGAAGAGAGTTAAAAGTGATGACATTGTAATAGAGATAATGTTGATTTTATATATGAGTTACATACCTAGAGAATAGGAATGAGGTGAGTGTACAATTTAAATAGAACTCACACCTTGCTGATTCCTTAAGAGTTATTTGATTGTACTTCTAACAGGTAATGAAATACAATTTCTTATATTTACAGTCATTCTCTATTCAAAATTTATTGTAGGCTACAAAAGGATATTTTACACATCAAATGAAATTCTCCTTAATAGTAAGGACTGGTGTAATAAATGCCTACCTGGCTTCTGCAGCATCAGGATGCATTTTAAAGGACCACTAATACATGCAAACATTTGCACATTATCATTCTGCATCACTGCAGTATTTGCAGTGGTAATGCAAACCACATAAAAAAAGTCAAAAAAACCACTAAACAAATATAGTACTCTTCCATTTGCTGTTATGGAGCCATCAGTAAAGTACTAGTTTTAATAAATTTTCCTACCTTTTCTATGAGAGAGAATAGTTGCTAAATGTTCTGATTTCCCCCAATATATTTCCAACCTCATAGGTTTGCTGTTGCTATTTTTTCTGTGCACTTTTTGTACATCAAGGACAAATCTCATTATCATGTCTATTCTTAATACTTATCTTCAGTTAAGCCACCCACCAATGCTCCTCCCACCCTTTAGAAAATAGCATTCTTTGGGATTTAGTGACTGATCTGTAGGCCCATATGAACTAAGTTTGGATCTCCCTCTATGTTTCAGGAATGACTTCACTGAAATTGAATGGGTATTCAGAGACCAAATATTAAGTGGATTTCAGGGACAGCAATATCAAGATATTTGTTAGACTAAAGGGGAGTACATGAGGAAAAGGAAGGAGTGAATCACTTAAAATTTCAATCTAAAAGTTCCATTCCGTAATTCCTCTTCCTATCTCCTTTATTCTCTCCTGCTTCAAAAACCTGTTTGTTACATCTTCTGTCTTAGTAAAAAAAAAAAAAAAAAAATTCTACCTGATTCTCTCTTCTAGCTAAAATAATCCCATTTTCCTACTACATTTTCTGTCTTCTCCCTCTTCAGCCCCAGGCTTTTTATCTGAAGTCACTACATACTTCAGTAGTAAACTATCGCTGCCCCTCACCTGCTGTGAATCACAAGCTCACTGCAGAAACTACCTATGGACCTATAGCTGGCAGGAAGCTGTAATATCTTTCTGCATCTGCTTGCCCCAAAATAATAGCTTACACAGACTATACCCTGCTGGTGAGCTGCGATGCAGTAACTGCAATTTGCATTCACTGCTCCATGCCCGTTGCTTCCCAGTGATATCTGCTCACCGTTGGGAAAAATGGTCACAGCCAGCCACTGAAATGGAGTGTAGAAATGGGTCACCAATGTCTCCCATCACGAGGTAAGGAGTCACACATTGCCCAGAGAGGTGATAGATGCCTCACCCCTGGTAACATTCAAGGTCAGCATGGACCTGAATGAGCAACCTGTTCTAGTTGAAGATGTCCCTGCTCTTTGCAGAGGGTTAGACTGGATGACCTTTAAAGCTTCCTTCCAACCCAAACTAGTGTATGATGTAAATATTGCAATAATAGCAGGTGATACTGATGGGTTGCAGCATGGCAAATACAGCCTGCAGCACCTGATCAGTTTACAGTAGTGAAATACCTACTTTTGTCAGGATAGACATCAACATCGATAGTAACTATTAATCAAGTACTACCTAGACTGGAAACAGGCTATTACCAGTTAA
Organism: Cinnycerthia olivascens; assembly: GCA_035048155.1. Taxonomy (NCBI): domain Eukaryota; kingdom Metazoa; phylum Chordata; class Aves; order Passeriformes; family Certhiidae; genus Cinnycerthia; species Cinnycerthia olivascens. The sequence goes on from JAWWMU010000001.1 coordinate 61,771,527, forward strand.
TGAAAGGTAGTACCTGTTCTAAGTATACACAGTCCTCACTAATCAAGGCTAAATAATTAATTCTTCTAGCAATCAAAGTTTACCAGCTTTTCTCCTCTTTTTATCTTCTTGTGATACCTTCATGACCAAGTTTTTCTCTTATATTTTGCTACAGTATCCTCACACCTTCTCTCTTATAGAGCTTAATAGTACGACACAACATTGCAGGTTCGTTTTCTTTCTTCCTGCAATAACCAGAACAACTGATTTACCCAAGCCCTTCTCTTTTTTTTCTCCACCTTCATATGGGTATACAGCCTATGCTCTCTCTAGAAGTTGTTCAGAAAAAAAACTGGAGCAGCATCCATAGCTAACTGCTGCCCAGGTAATGTTTACTTGCTACATTCCTGTCTGCAAGCTTGAGAGGTGGTAGTCATGGTTTACGTCAAGAATGAGGAAGGCTAAGGAAATACCTTGAGGTGTCGCACGCAGTATTTGTTACCTGGTGTTGGTTTAAATTTGTAGTCTTACCCAGCGCTGTTTTCTTTAGAACCTAGATTACAAGAGATGTGGTTGTAGTGGAAAATCAGGGTCTGGGTAAACATAAAGCAAGAAGATAAACCAAATGTACCTTCCTCCTTTATTAACTTTCTTAATGAGGTTACCTCTGACTACCATGAACTCTAACGACACCAAGAACCATTTATTTTAAATGCCAAGCAAACCCCTGCTAAGAAATAGATTCTCTCTTTGTAGGGCTGATGCTCTCTAATCCTCATACTAACTGTCAAGGCTTCCCCATCGGGACTTTTTTTTTTTTTTATTTTGTATTTTGAGTATGTGATAAAGCCCAATGAAAAGTTTTGCCTTTACAAGCAGAGGTATATGTTTGCGTTTTTTAACTGATAAACAGTATTGCACTAACATATGTGGAAAGATCAAGATACAATTTCTTTTTTATTATTCTTATTATTGCATTCCCCTACACAATGGCAACCTCTTTGGAGATATTGTTTGCAACATAATATTGATTTAATGTGCTACTTCATATGTGTTCCGCATACTCAGATTAAAGATTTAAATTAATATGACAAGTGAAACACTACAAAATTCAACAAATCATCAAATAGAGTTATCCACACAGGGTATATTTTATAGAAAAAAAGAATCCACACACAAACATGCAAACAAACAAAAAAACCACTACAGCAGCCACAGCCTAGACCAGATTTAATTTGCTTGATTGATCTGGAGATCTTTGAGCACAAATTCATTATTCTCCTATTAACTATTATCATTGTTGGAATTTATAAGGGACCTGTAAACCTATTAAACTGGTCTTAAATGTTGCAATCCATTTATTGAACAGACTAGCAATGAAAAATTAATTATTAAATAACCACCACAGAAAAACATCAGTGGCCTTGTCACCTCAGAGCTAGATTGATAGCATGTTACCTTCTGGAGAGGTGGGGCCCTGCAACACTCAAATATAACCCTTGGAAGGATAATGCTGAGTGTGTCACTGCATAAGTCACATTTTTAATTTAATGTTTTATTAAATGTTAGATAAATTTATCCAGGCCTCGCAGACTCTGTCTTAATAAATGAATTGGCACTCTTTCAAATGTAAAAAATGATCACAGCTTCTCAAGGGCATCGGAAACCCTGAAGCATAAGATACCAGTAAATACAAAAAGCAAAGACAGCGTGGACAGTGATATATCTGCAAGCACTGTGGGTGAGCCAACACTTTCAAACTGCTGAGGCTAACAAAACAAGAGCACTGAACTCCCAAAATGGTAAAAGCACCTGCAGTAAGAAGCTGTGCTTGAGTGCTGTTGCAAAAACATGTCCACTACTGAAAAGGTGGAAAGGGTGTGGGTTTATCACCCCTCCTGCTACTATATTTCAAGATATGTTTGTACGTTTAAAATTTCATGAGAAGTATTAATAATTTATTTTTCTCTTCTCCATTAATTTTCTAACACTAGACTTTGAAAACAACAGGCATGGAGAAGATATATTCTCTCCCTCCTGTACAGTTATCTACAGAATGTTCACTTGTGTTTCCCTGTAGAACTGCTGTCATTAGCAATATTTAATCTGGCGAGAAAAAATGGTTACAAGTTCTTAAGTCAAAACCAATATGCCCCTGTCCTGGCACATCTCTCCAGAGACAAGATTTCTGCAGGCAGCTCCATTTTGAGAACATTTGGCTTACATAAGGCAGGACAGCTCAACGCTCACACTCAGGCACTGAAAGGCTTTCATGGCATAGTTGAACTGCACTATGCATTTACACAGGCACTAAACTAAATGATTGCAAATGGCTGTTCAAGTGGCCAGAAAACTGCCCTTCCTCACATTGTCAAACAAAAGAAAAATGCATGGCATGCCTTTTTTCCAGAATTCTAAAATGTTGGTGTTCAATAGCTGTCCATCTCACACTGCCACGTTCCAGTGTTAGCCAGCAAATGAACAACAGGTTCCAATAAGCAACGTGCAAAACCACAGAACGCAGTGAGTTGTGCTAAAATTGTCATCCCCTGAACTCTCTGCTTGAATTCATGCAGCTGGCATCTTCTTGCTGAATACACAAGAGTATTTGAATAAGAAGGTAGAAAGGAAGAGGAAGTGAAACTTCCTTGGAGTCTGGCATTCTTCCAGAAAGTCAGGAAGAAAATTCTCAGCATGTAAACACTGAAAAGGAAAGTGAATGACAAAACAAAACACACAATTGGGCTGATAAGTTCTGAATAATTAAACAAAACACATAATTATGCTGATAAGTTCTAAATATACAACATTCTTGGTCTAACTATATGACACTTGCACCTCACTTATGAGTCCTACAACTGATGTGAGAGGAAATTAGAAGGACTTTATTCATCAAAAAGTGAAATGTGACTTCACATAAACATATGGTTGCATGGAAACACAAGCAGTGAGATGAACTTGCTACCAGTAAAAAATTACAAAAAACCAAAGCCGAATGACACTGTATCTAATCCTATCTGCCTTTAAGTGACCCAAGGAAATGTATTATAGCCTTAAACAAGCAGTCACAGTTTATAACTGAAACTACATATTTATGGGGGAATATTTTTTTATTCAAAATGTGAAGGAAAAAAATATGAAACAAAATTGATTTTTCTTTCATTACATGAAGATCATAACTTAGACAGTGATCTCTCCTGAAATGTACATTACTGGATCCAGAAACAGAAACTAGTTTTGAAACTAATATGCTATGTATTTTTATGAAGAATACATTGGGTTCAAGAAATAAATGAGATCATTAATATCCTGAATTTAATTTTGGATATGCTTTGGCTGGGATAGAGTTAATTATCTTCACAGTAGACTGTATGGTGCTATGTTCTGGATTTCTGACCAAAACACTGTTGATAACACCCACATGTCCTACATATTTCTAAGCAGTGTTTGCACAGCTTCAGGACCTCTGCTTCTCACACCACCCCACCTCACCAGTGAGGCTAGGGGTACAGAAGAAGTTTGGGGATAGCTGAGACAGCTGACCCCAAATAGGCTGAAGGGATTTTCCATACAACATGATGTCATGCTCAGCATATAAAGCTGCAGGTAGAAGAAAGAAAGAGGGATGTTCAGAGTGATGGCATTTGTTTTACTAAGTCCCATGTGACACGTGATGGAGCCCTGTGTGCCTGTAGATGGCCGAATACCCACCCACGTGCTGAATTAATTCCTTGGTTTGCTTTGCTTGTGTGAGTGGCTTTTGCTCTCCTATGAAACTGAATTTATCCCAATCCACGAGTTTTCTCACTTTAACCCTTCTGATTCACCTCCCCCATCCCACTGTGGGGGAGTGATGAAATGACTGTGTGAGGCCGAGCTTCCTGCTGAGGTTAAACCACAACCAGCTTTTAATTTTTCTGGTAACAGGTAAACCACCTTTTTTTTTTTTTTTTTTCTTTTTTTCCTTCATTATAATACAACAACCACTTTTTTTTTGTAAGTGGTTTTCTTCTTTATCTTCAAATCACCTTTGATGGTGGGGAGGAAGATAGATTCAAATTTAGAGGGAGTTTAGACACAGTTTCAGCTACTAAGTGAAGCCAATTGCTTTATCCACTTTTGAGGTATACGCTGCTTTGTAATTCAGATGTACAAAAAAAATGTTAGCACTTTTAAGCAAAAATGTGTACATAAGGAAGCAAAATAAGTATGTTTAGTATGGATGTTGTAAAAGGGCAGAAAATCAAGAACATCCTAAGTAGCTGAGAATGTTCCAGCTGAATCTAAACTAAATGCTCTTAGAACATGACTCCATTAGCCCGGTCCATGTGTCCTATTTCCAGTCTAGGTTTATCAGGACACCAACAAGAGGAGTATAGGAAATGTCTATTCCCAAAACACAAAACTTGCATCCTGTTGGGAATGTGCTCAGTGACAATGACAGGGTTGATATGTCCCATGCTACAGATATATTCAGTATCTTGCTCCTGCTTCACAGTAAAGAGAAATTTGATTGTGGTGGAAGGAAAGGGTTTATCTCTTTACTTGAGACTAAAGAAAGCAATGAATGATTGCAGTAGTTGTTACCCAAGGATATAATCTTAATCCAATAAATCTGAACAATCTATTAAAATGACCCTAGAAAGTATGGAAAGTTAGGCAAAGGAAGAACTATAAAGTGATATGTACAATAAGAAGCAAATCTTAATTCTTTTCTAATTCTTTAACATTTAGGATTTTTTCAAGAACTATAAATTTCTCAATAATTAGTAGTTATAAAGCTCACATAGTTAAATGCGTGACACTGCAACAGGTGTTCATTCACTTTCTCTCTATTAAGAGACAAAATTTATAAGCCTATCTAAAGAAAACTATAGCCATGAGGCATTGAATACAGATTGAGCTTTTCTGTAGCTAATCAAAACCCCACATGTTCTAGTTGAATAGGATAAATGTCCATATAAATTAATTTCAATATTTTCAGGAAGAAGACAACGTGCCTAAATACTTTTCTTGAATGTTATTGAATAAAAGAATGCAAACTAGAATTAGTACTTCTCCACTACTAAACAGGTATAGAGCTGAAACCTTCTATACAGTAAGAACAGACCTATAATAATTGGAATTAGATGCTAAATTGCACAAAATAATAAAATAATATAAATAAAATAATAAAATATATATAAAATAATAAAATCCACAATATATATATGTGTGTGTATATATATATATGTGCATATATATGCACATATATTATGTCTTCAACAGATGGCCCAGGTCAAATCTAACCCCAAATTTAAAATACCATACAGTTTAGGAAATCCATATACAATCAAGAAATATTGCTCTAGACCAATATAGTGTACTTTTGTAAAAGGAAACACTAGAAATAGATTGATATCAAAGCATCTGTACTATTAGTTATTACAAGTGGAAACTCTGAATATACAACTGGTGACTCATGTATTAGTTTTACCAAAACTAAGCATATGAACTTTCAAAACGGTATCAACAGAGTCAATTTACAATGAGTCAGCAAACTGAAAGTCCATCAAAGAAAATAGCAAGGGAAATAACAGCTCTACTGATTTTAACAAAGAATTTGCTTCCCATTTCTTCCCAAATAATGATACTTATTTTTTTTATCATGCACTTACTTTAACATGCCCAGTAATGACAGTTTCTAATGGAAAATTTCTCAGAGGTACCTAGATCTCAAGACATGATTACCTGTCCAATGTTTTTATCCTACACAATACAAAGTAATGGATGAATAAGTAGATAGATAAAAGAATAGGTACAAAGTATTAATATGTGTGTGCAAATAAATGTTCATGCACGACAATAAAGCTTTGTAGCAATGCTATTAAATGCCAAAACAGTTGTCTAAGTATGTGTTAAATACATATTTTAAAAAAAACAAAAAAAAGAAAATTAAAAGTGTGGGACAAATAGGATGTTGTCCTTTAGTAACCTTTGGCTTTGAGCATGAAAAATTGAGATTTGTCATCCACTTGTATGGTGACTAATGAGCTAATAAATTTACAGACAGATGAATGCAGAATTCTTGGTTTCTCTTTAAAAAGGTGGCTACAGCCTAAATGAATAATTTTAATAAAATAGAGAATACAATAAAACACAATAAAAACTATAAATACTGTGAAAGGGCTACATTTTCAATGACTCTACCCAATCCTTGTAATGAGACTGTTTACTGTGGTACCATTACTCATAAGTATAAATACTTTCTCTTTTAGTAAAGGCAAACTTTTTAAAAAAACAAATAATTTCTAAAAGTTGTGTATTATAAATCCTTTCACACATGGAAATTGTAAGGGATTATAGATTGTAGTCCATGTTGTAGTAAGAAAGAATTATTATCCTTCATTACTTTGAGCAGGTAATTTCATTCTTTCTTCTCCCCTTCGCCTTCCTATTCTTCACATATGAATCCTGTTTTTCTTGTAAGCTTTTTGAAGAAGGAATTATTTATATCTGTACTTTAATCCTCCAGTATTGACTGGGGACTGCAGGAACAATTGTAATGCAGATATAACAAGTAGATACACAGATAGTCACAGCTGAAAGTGTCATACCTACACTATTCTTACAGTTAACTATGAAGATGCTTCTTTGTTTAGAGCAGGTGCAACAACAAGAAAACTGATCTTCTTTTGTCAAAAAACTCCTAATAACTTTTAATAGTTTCTAAAGTTAACTACAGACTTATTTCATTTATTGTCCTTATCACTCCATTCCTCCCTTTCTGTCTTCACTTGCCTGCTTTCTGCCCCTCTAAAACATATTGCTACTGTAGGAGGTATTCACACTGTCTAACTTTAGTCAACTAATTTAGGGCTCTGAATCACCCTCTTTGAGTGCCTACATCTCATAGAATATGACTATATATGGAATAGACATTTTTAAACTCAGGTGTTCTAATATGTACTTTTTTCAAACACCCAAAGTAGCTTGGCCTAGGTGGTGTTAATACACCACCATAAAGTACTGCACATATACTCCACATACTCCACTGCATAAAGCAGTGCTTGCCTGTCAACACTAAGCAAATTTATTAAATGACCAGATTACAGGTATTTTTGCGCTAGCTTGGCACCTCACTTTCCTTTTTTCTCACATAGATTTAATGCAGCAAGCACGTTATTTCTGGCAAAGTATAAAAGAAAAAAAATTAAAAAGATTAAATGCAAATAATATCTACTCATGGAATTTGATAAAATATCCTTAGAATTTAAAAAGCAAATGCCTGCTCAATAAATTGCTGCATTTAGTCAAGGATGCTGCAGCTGTGAATAAGACAGTACATCAGTCCCACGCCTAACCACATCTTGACCTTTCTTTTGAGACTGTCAACAAAGGTGCCAATTAGAGCAATGATTTAGAGCAACACATTTTGCGTTCTGCTAAACAAAACTGTTACCAAGGGGACAAAGATCATGCATTTTGCTTAATACTGGATGCCTGATTGGCTCAATACAGATCTTCCACTGACAACCGCTTTGGTAAGCCTCAAGATGAGAAGCAGGAAAGTGCACCACCCACATACTTTTCTTTTGATCTCTTGGGACGCAGAAAAGCTTATACTGTAAATATCTGAAGGATTTCCTGGTACATTGTTGATTTTGTTTAGCTTATCGTCTCTCACACACAAACTCAGTCATCTAAGAAATTACTAAATTCTTTTTGTATCAGAATAATGTTAAAACTATTTGTTTCTACATATCATAACTAATACATGGCCATAAATTATGCATCCTAATTCAACTTAATGACAGCTGCAAGCCAGGTATTCAAACTTAGCTTCTGAAAGCCTCCCCTTCAACCAAGCCAGAATAAAAGGCTTAAGTAACATATGAAGCAACTATCAAACTATTTACTTAAAGAATGGTAAATGAGATAAGGTGATTGAGAGACAGAAATAGAAGAAACATTTTCTGTCTCACAAGTAAAATGAATGTATGTAATTTTGATAAAACTTAGAGAGGCAAAATAAGAACATAGTATAGTTGAATAGGAACTGCCCATAGCATAAAAGAGAAATGTTATGTACCAAGAGTAGGGAAAAGATTATGATACAGTATCAAATATAAGATTATCTTGGAGTTCAATTAGCAGGATACATGCTGATGATTTCACAAATAATATAATATAAAGACCACAAATCTATTTTGGATGTTCAAGAAAATTTTTAGCTGACACAGGGATACAAAGAATTACTTTGAAAGAAGTCAGGTATTTCTATACGTGGTTCACTAAACTTAAAAAAAATCCTATATATCTAACAATTACTATTAATTCATATATTTCTAAAGTTCAAACAAAATAAGTGGAACAAGTTTTACCCAACACAACACTCTTTGCCCATCCTGATCAGATCTGCTTCCCCCACAGCAATTACTACGGACTGATCATCCTAGGAAAAGCAGAGGACATGGAACGATACAAGACATGTCCAAGTAGGTTTTCAGCACAAGAAGTATTTCAAACTGAATCTGTATTAAGGCATACTGACTGACATTCATGATAGGCCTACTTACTTGGATTTACCAAATCCTGGGAGGTGGGAAAAACTTGCATAACATAACTCTACTATAAATCTCCTATTTCTCAGTTAATGTTATGAAAAAACTTCAAACATTGGGCTAAAATTTGTAAGGCAGTTCAGAGATGTTTGCATGCAAACTAGCTACTGCTACATTAAAATTCTTTTACAGTTAGGCACAGGATTAACAAGTTTCTTTACCAGTTGTCTCTTTTTTAAAATAAGTACTATGTCTTTTGGGCGGGGGTAGTTTGGTTATTTTTGGTCTTATGGTGAGAAAAAGTGTATAATAGCAAACTATGTTGTAACCATGATTAACACTTCTGTCTGTACTTTAAATCTTTAATGGCTTTCCTAAAACTAGCTTGGTACGAAAAAAAAAAGAAAATACACATAGATTTGAAGTTATAAAAAGAAGCTAATTGAACAGATATATTTTTGAAATTTTAAAGAAAAAGACAACATAATCTTTATTGATTTTCTCTTTGGGAATTTTCTTCTTCCTCTGCCTTCTGCAGCTCTAACTTACTATCACATGAACAGAATTATGTTATACCTGCTTAATGGAATATGAATTGGAACCTAAAAGTTAAAGATCAATCTGGTTTCATTGTTCAAAATCAATGAAATTTGAAATTTAACAAAAAACAGATGAAGAGCTAAAAACAAATTAATGAATGAAGCTATCACAGCTACCATTGCTTGTATATGACAAGGCAGTTAATTTCTATTGAGTTACCCAATAAAGATATGTCTTTAAAATAAAAAAATATTATTCATTCTGTAGAATCAAGTTTTTACAAAAATACAGAGAAAAATATAACATAGAAATCTTCAGGCTAGAGAACATTTTTAATTGTATGTTCTTTGTTGATATAGTTTTACAATAAATGGTCAGTAAGAGCTTGAGGATATGTCACAAAAGTTTCCAATACTGTATTTCATTTTGATAGGAAGGAAAGATTCAGTATTTCCACTGATTCAGCCCTGGGTTCCATACCACTTGGGAAAATTCAAAGGAGGCACTCTGAGAGGTACGTTTTCAAAAGGCACTACGTTCAATGGATGGACAGCATTTACACACCTGCTGATGTTCACAGGTGGTTAATGATACACGAATATACTTAAAAGAATACATGATATGGAAGACAATGATATGGACATCTTGTGCATAAGCAAGATGTGAATACCTTGTGAAATCTAAGTATGAAGACAGGAGTTTCTTTTATTAAGATTCATCTAGAAGAGCATTTTCTCGTCTAACAGATAAATGACATGATACCTTGTATGTTACCTGTCAAATACTTGATTTGATAGATTCTCCATTTCTCAAAGTTGTATTGGTATGGAAAAAAATATTTGAAGTTAATATAATAATTAATGTATCTGTCCATCTAGCTGTAGCATTTTCAGCTGTTTGCTTCTGGGAACCATATATAATTCTACTCTGAGAGATTTGACTGGATGGTTTAAGGATCACGGTATGTCTTACATAGAAAAGTATAATTAAAAGTGTCAGGAAAAAGTCAATGTCTTTGAGAAATAGGGTGCTGTCATAAAAAAAAACAAAACAGAAAAACAAAAACCCAAACAAAAACCAAAAACCATCAAAATTCAAGTGATTTGAGAGTGTTCATAAAAACAGCTTTTCAACAGTATCTTTGTCATATTTGGATGAAATCCGAGTTCCACTTTAATAAAAACAGAATTCCTGCTGTTTTTGACTGATGATTTTTAACTTTAGGTGATGTTGTAAGAACTGAATAGAAAAATTGCATATATTTATGTCTCTGTGATTTTATATATGTGGAAAATAACCAGTAAGGTCAGCCAAAAATTGTTCCTTGATTAAGTTTTTGATCAAGTTTAGGACAGCTGACTATCTTACACATATACTTCTATGGCTGTAAACTTCAGGTAAAAAAAAATAGAAATAAAAAAAAAACCTAGATTCAGAAAGGTTACCTTTTGTGCCTCATAGTTCTATTAGTTTGCTTAGTTTAAAAAAAAATCATAACTATTTTATGGCTTATATGAAATTGAAATGCAGAGGTACCAAAAACACCACCCAATCCTGCTCCAGTAGTTATGTAAACTCCTATGATCCAAACTTGATGTTTTTCCTGTCATAGATTTCAGGCTGAAACTGAACTTTCCAAATGAACAAATATTTTAACCAATATTATCTTTAACAGTTTTTTGCCACTGTGATATTTCACTTACTGTCTTGTACATTAAAGTATTAACTATTGATACCACTCCCCAGAAAGAAGCCATTACTTGGTACAAACAGCATGGAAGGATGGAAAATATTAAAACATTCTATTTAAAAAATGCAGTGTCTCCTGTGGGTTCTGATATCCCACTACACTGGGGAACACAGGTGGACGCACAGCCTTTTTAGGAAAGTAGAGAACCAAGAAGCCTGTCTGAAAATGTGAAAATCTCAATATATTCCAATCAATTCTTATATATGTTCTAGAGAAAAAAGAAAAGGAAAAAAGAAAGAAGTACAGATTTCACCCTGAAATGTTATAGTGACATAGGTTTATTTCAGAGAGCATTTTAATACTTATTTATTGGTATATTTTGTCGTGATGGGTTTACATGAAAAATAGTGGGCTACAGGCTTTCTTTAATGAGTAACAGCTTCCTAGAGGTGTTGAAAAAAATTGTGACATTCTCCCAAATGAAAAAGCACCATTGAAAAGGCATATATTTATCTCTTAATACTACCTGGATGTACACACATTTCAAGAGATATATTAATCCACAGCAATTGCAAAGCATAGATATTTTCAGTATGAAGCCAACAATAGGCACAGTATTGTCACTGTATTTGTTTCCACAAAACTCTGCCACCAATCATTTAATGTTATTTTCTTAGGTTTGGCTGGCAAACTGTAAAGACTGATATAACTTTTTATTAGGTCGCTGCTTATTTTGCAAATCTATTGTGAAAAGCATTCAGCTTTGAATTGTTGCAGTGAGCTCATATTTTTGGCATAACTTTTTTCCTCTAAATTAACTAAATGACACACAGTATAGTTTCTGTTCTTATAGTTTATGCAAAAGTGTCATTAATATAGCATTATTTTCACTAATAGGTGTGACTGTACAGTTTATATTCTATTTCTGTCACTTTCTTACACTGAACAAGCCCTGTGGTATTTTAGAGCCTTCCAAAATTAAGTGAAGAGCACTGAGTTTTCTTCCTACTCTTCCTTCAAATAAGAAACTCTATTTATATTTTCGATTGTGTTATATTATCCTGGTAATTTTTGTGTTACTATAAACAAACAAAAAGGTCGCAGTGGCAAGTTTTACTGTTATTCTCTTATAATTCTGCATCCTATATTTTACTGTATCAAAGTAGCTTGCTAAAGGAGAAAGAATATACGTAGTATAAATACTCTTATACACAGAGATATATATGTGTGCATATATATATATATGTATAATTGGTCCATAGTTATCCATAGATTATATTCCATGTTCTGTCTTCTCATCAGGCACCAGCACTAGTTTTTGAGGGGTTACTAGCATTTTCACAGTCTCATTCACAAATCAAATACTTGATACCTGTTGTCACCCTGTGAACTTTTGTCAACCTTTTGTCACCCAAAATAGTTTGGATTAGGGTTGGGTGGACTACAATACATAAAATACCGGATTTATGTCAGATAAAAGTATGGCAATATCACAAGAAGTTCTAGCTGTCCTTATAGTTCCTTTACCAAACAGGTAGGGTCTGAGTTGCAGGTGTCTGATCATATTTCCCACCAATGTGCTCAGGATCTCTTTTAGTGTCCATTCTGAGTTCAAGGCAGTGGCATGCATCTGTGCAAGGTGTCCCAGGCAGTCTGAGGAGCCTCCTCTGTGCAAGCAATCTTCTTGGTGAAGAAAGGTGGTGAAGTCTGTTGCATATTGTAGGCAGTCAGGGTTCATGAAGCACACATAGACTCTCTCAGGGAGAGGATGAAGAACACTTGAGAGAAAGAGAGAGAGATACCAGGAAATAAGCAGGCCTAGGGGAGGTCAGGACTTAAAAAGCCTCAAAATAAGTTCGCCCTTCCCCTTTCCAACAAGAAATTTAGATATTACAAACCTTAAAATATCCTGGTTCATATCAGATTGTGAAAGAAAGTCTTGAAAATTAACAGCTGTCTAGACCATACAACTAGTTTGCTTTTTCCTTATTTTCAAGCAAAATCTTCAGTGTAAGAAGTAGACTCATATACTCCTGCTTATTTGGACTGATTGTATTCCTGGTTTTCAGGATTATCACCAAGACAATTCTAAAAACTGTTATGTTGAAAGCTTGCTCCCATCTTGATTTTGAATGTGTCTGCCCAAAATGATGAATTAATTACTTTTCCATTCTCTGTTCTTAATTTCTATACTCGTGGTTACAAACAGGATAGTTGTCTCACAAATATTTAGATTTAATTCTGAAGGCAACTTGGCCCTTAACCTTGTTAGAGTAATTGAATAAATGTGAAAAGAACAATGTTCCTCTCAAGAGACTCAGTCTCCATCTCAGTAAGAGACTAAGTAATTTTGGGATAGGATGCAAAATGAAGCAAAACTTTCCTCAAAGATTAAAAAAACAAAAGTATATACATTGTCAATTTTCACTATAGCAAAAACTCAACAGCAGGGTGCTTCAAGGCACTATACAAGGACCAAGTGTTCAAAAAAAAGGAAATGAACAGCAGTTTAGAAAGATCCACAAATAAGAAGAAAATCCTGTTAACCAAGTCTAAATAAGACAGGAAACCTGAGAGAAAACTGACTCAGGGAGAGGGCTGGCCATCTTAAAAGATGTGAAAATAATTTATTTAAATGCAAAATAATGCCTATTGAGGAAACAAACAATCAAGCAAGAAAGAAATACAAACAAATCCAAAAACCCCAAACCAAAAACAAAACAAAGAAACCTAAACCTATAACATCATTTCTTTTATCAGAGATCTCAATTACTAGCACCATCTTAGGAAAAACACCTGGGTCTCACTGCAGACAGCTCAATGAAGAGCCCTGCTTGATGAGCAGCTGCAGTCAAAAAAGCACATAAAATTTTCAGATGCCTAAGAAATGAGGTGGAGAATAAGAAAGAAAATATGTCATTATATGAATCAATAATTTTCCCTTCTCTGGAATAGTGTGAAGTACTGGTCACCCCATCACAAAAAGATATTACTGAATTAGAAGGTATTCAGAAAAGAGTGATTGTGATAATTAGGCATATAGAGAAGCCTTCATATGAAAAGACTGAAAAAATTGGAATTGTTAACCTTAAAAAAAAAAAAAAAAGATGAATAAGGAGGGATATGATGAAAGTATAAAAATGGTAAGTGGCAAAGAGAAAATAGATCAGGAGCTTCTGTAGTCTTGCATCTCATAATTCAAGAACAAAAGGACACTATGTGAAAGTGAAAAGCAGAAGCTCCAAATCTGATAAAAGAACATACTTTTTAATGCAGCACATAATTAGATTATGGAATTCAATGCCACAGGATGTCACTAATGTCAAGACCTTACCAAGACTCAGAGAAGGACTTGGCACTTACAACTCTTGATATTCTTGGGAATTTTATTTTAACTAACTGTTAAAAGGTTTTAAAAGAGAGGTTATGTGCCATATTTCATGATTCAAAAGATAATTATTTAAAAAAGAATTTGGAGAAAAGTTCCCTCTAAGTGGATTTTCCTATCTCTGGCTGTTTGATTATTTTGTTCTTTTATTTGCTTGTTATGTTCAGTTGAGACATCTGGGCATTCTTGGAGGGAGGCTGTGTAATAATGAATCACTATTCTGTTCTAATTACTATTATCCCAGTACTTCCCCAATATCTTAGTATCTCCTATAAAATCTTAGCATTAGACTTTGGGTTTCCCTTTTGCAGAATAATTGTCTTATGCTCTATTTTATTCCTCTTCATTCCAGTTAGCTAACTGGATTTGTCACCCATTGTCAATTAGCATAACCATTGCTATAAACTATATAGCATTGTGCATGTCTTTGGAGCAACTGTGAAACTTCTAGATGCAGAAGCAAATATATTTTTGTTGTGACAACTATGCAATTGATTCTGTGTGTCCCAATTGTCTTCTAGCCCCATCGTAAACCCCAGCTAGTGACATCTTGCTTCACATCCTGCAGCTGGCAAACATACACAATGTCTCTAAAATAGAGACACTTTAGTTTTTAAACTTCCTATTCTCCACAGCTTACTTACCACATTTTTCTCCTTTCTGCCTGCCTGGCTGCTCAGAGAGATAAAGTATTCTTGTTCCCATTTTTGTTCTTATACTATTTCTTTTCTAATTCATTAGCTTTTTCTTTACTCAGTTTCTTCTCAATAGGAAGGCTTTCAGTGCAGGTAAACAATGACAAGCATAAGCATAAAAGAACTTCTCATCAGATCAGATCAGATCTGTTAACTTAAAACTGAATCAAAAATAGAGTGTGAGAGGTACTTGGAAAAACCAGGATCGCAGACTTTGAAAAGCATTCTCAAACAGGTTTTCCTCCCACAGTCATTAATTTCATTCCATTCTCAGAGCTGGAGGGGAGGGAGGCAGGAAGAAAATGTTTAAATACCTACCTATGTAGGCAGCAAAATACCTGGTAAATTCTTTGGGGTTTTGGGGGTAACTACAAAGGAAGTGAAGATATTGGGGATGGGGGCACAAAGAGCAGCCATGCTTGTAGGGCCAGCTGGGGGACCTGCATGTGTCGTGAAGAGAAGTTGAATTCAGACAGTGCTTACAAACTGGACACCACAGAGAGACTATGGAGATAGCAAGGGAAAACACCTGAAAGAAGACAGGCAGCCCCAACTGGGCTAAGATGTGACTAGCTACCATACAGAAACATGTGGTATATTTAGTCTCCTTCTCTTCCACAACAACTTCCATCATAGAAGGTTTCTATGATTCAATGTCGAAGATGGCCAGATAATCCAATCAAAGTTTTCTTTCCCACAAAAGTCTAGACAGGTCCCTTCCAACTTGGCCTGTTGATTCTGTGAATTAGCACTATGTATATTAGTACACTGCTTTGGTATTGACTGTTTTCCTGAACTTTCGCAAGCATGCCTCATTAACCAAACATAGTCCTATAATTATTTTCTCTTTTTACTATTTCAAGATAAAAATATTAAAGCAGCAAAAATAGGTAATGTTCTACCTCTGACAAATTGAGCCAGTATGCTACAAAGCACCTGGCAGATTACATGTTTGTGTTGTCATCCACATTGCACTCACCATATGGTTTAGATGTACCTGAGGGTTTACTGTTAGACTGCAAGACTGGTTTTAGGCTGAGTTCAATCCACAAGACAAGTACTAAGGACACTCAGGTATAAATATGGTATTGTAGTACAACATTCAATAGGAAAAGAAGAGAAGCTGGTTAGCAACAGTAAGGGATTTAATTTTAAAAGCCCAGAAGAAATGGATCCTATGTTATGTGGGATAATAAAAAGCATGAATACTGCTAGTCTCACAGGAATGTGAGGGGTTTTTTTTCAATCTATGAGTATTGTTTCTCCATCATGAAACAAGGAAATACTTTTAATTTGAAAGACACCTACTAGCAAAATAGTGGACAGTATTTTTTCTTTTTAAGTACTACCTAAATGGAAAAAAAAACCCAACAAACAAATTATGTACAAATACTGTATTATCAGCCATATTTTGGCCATTTTATTTTACTAAAACTCACCTAGTTTTAACTTAACTTCCTTTTTGAAAATTCATGTTGTGGAAAGAAGTATCAGACTATCTGATCAGGAAGAGCAGATTTACATAAATGTTCATTATTTTGCAACAAAAAGTTTTCACCTAGATGTTTATTCTTCCTTTTGAAGTCTACAAGCCTTCCTTTTGAAGTCCTGTGTTCTAAATATTGTCACCAGGAAAAAAGCATGGCCTGAAGTCAAGAAATATTTTCATATGAACAATTTACACAATTACTGAAAACTATTCTAACTAATACGCTTTCCTCTTCTTTGCAAAGAAAAATAAATGTCATCCACCTATTAAAACAAAAGATAAAATGTTTCATTATGGTTATGTGAAATTAGGTTTCCTGTATTACCTCATTCATGTTGCACAAAAGCATGCTATCTTCCTGTTTTGCACAATGAAGCTAAACAACATATTGTACTTTTTTTTTTCCTATAGCTCATATAAGGTCTGTGTTCTTTTGTTATGAATTGTGTCTGGTATAGACAAATTTTACCATTAAAACAATCTTTTAGCATTAAAACAATCTTCTTATCTTGAAAAGTTAAATCAATTAGATTAGATAGAAATGTGCATGGAATGAAATATGGATGCGATAGATTTCAGCACTTTAGTTAAAGAAGGGGCACTTGGTTTTGTTTTGTGCCACTGTATACTTGACAATGAACTTTGGAAGAAGTACCAGTGAACACCATTCCATCTGCTTCCATTATGGTAAATGTCTTTTTGAAACAGAAAAGAGAATTTGTGCCTCTTTTAAAAGACAAAATTTAATGTGCAGAATGTTATAAGACTCCATTCAGCACTTCTAAAAAGTGAACCTTCTAAACCTGGAATGTCACTTACCCAATTACAAGTTAGGTTTCAGGAGTAAAGGTGAAACTAAGAGAAAGTCTTTAAAAAAAGGTGTACTGAGTTTTATGCTCTTCAATCCATTACAATTTTATCTATATAAAATAGAAAATCATATTCAGTCCTATGCAGAACTCACACGCTTGTAGCTTTCTCCACACATTACTTGAGATTTGGAATACACAACACTTTATCCTCAATCCAAAAGTGATTTTTTTCCCTTCAGTGCAGATATTGATCTATGCTTATTGGTTTTGAATTGGTTTCCCGAAGGCTGAAAAACTTCTTTTTTTCTCAGAGGTTTCACTCAGGAATGGTGTGGTTGGAAGGCACCAATGGCAAAGTACAGCTTTTTTTGTTTTGTAGTTTTCATGAGGACATAAGCCACATATCCATGAAAAAAGTTAAGCAACCAGAAAAGCTTAAACATTCTTAATATTAAGTCTAAACATAACTAATACCTTAGTTAGAAATGTAGCATGATATAGCTTATGCATCTATGCCTTTAAAAAAATAAATCCTAAAACAAACCTCAGGGTCCCAGCATTAGCAAAGATAATAACAAATTCTGTGCTCCTATTGTCCTAGTATAAATTTATCTCTGGGTATCACTGCATAGAATTGAAGCTGTTACTATTCCCTTTGTCCACATCAAAATTTTCTAGTATTAAAATATAGGTAATATCAGATTTGTAACGGCTTGTACAAAACCACTCATGTATCAAAATCAGCCTCTATTCAGGATTCCAAAGAGAACAAGGGTCCAGATGTGTAACCCTTATCCATATAATTAATCCCATGATATTCATTCCTTACATTTAAGTAAGGTGTTTGTAGGAAGAGGCCTGAAATTGTTGATTTTGTTCTTGGCCAGTAGTTTATATATGTATAGCTTTCTATTTTTTTGATCACTTTAAATTTAAAATTTTAACTCCTTTTACATTTATCCAGGAAGTTTGGTTTTGGAATTTTTAATTTCATAAGGGCAAGTTCTACGTTTATAAGGGGCATTACAGAGTGGTCATCTTATACTATGCAGTGGACAATTACTACACAAAATATCTTGGTTTTTTGTTTCCCCTGAGATTAAAATTGTTAGTGAGAGGAATTACGAAAATGCAAAGCAATCTCTGAGTAAATAAGACTTTTGCAAACCACAGTAGAGATAGACATTCTGGATCATTCTTTTCCCTAGTTCGTGAAATTCAGTGGATTTTCAGTTCATGGTAACCAGAGTTCTCTCTTGAACTATTCTTCTGCATTTCCCTTCTAATCTCCAAAACTGTCAGTGTTCAGACATAAGAACTTTTTCCAGCTCATTCGTTACTTCCAAAAGATCTCAAAGTACAAAGTAGACAATTATTTATCCAGAGATGGATGAAAGTGGACACTATTGTCACATTTTTAGTAGGTTTGCAGATGATACCAAGTTGGGTGGGAGTGTTGCCTGTTGGAGGGTAGGAAGGTTCAGCAGAGGGATCTAGAAAGGCTGGATCAATGGGCTTAGGTGAATTTCATGGCAAAGTGACGGGTTCTGCACTTGGGTCACAATAATCTCATTCAGCCCTACTGTTTCAGGGATGAATGGCTGGAAAGCTGCCCAGCAGAAAAGGACCTGGGGTTGGCTCACAACTGGATGAACATGATCCAGCATGTGCCCAGGTGGCCAAGAAGGCCAAAGAAGGCCATCCTGTATCAGCAGCAGTGTGGCCAGCAGGGCCAGGGCAGGGATTGTGCCCCTGTACTCGGCTCTGGTGAGGCCACACCTCAAATCATGTGTTCAGTTTTGGGCCTCTTACTACAAGGACATTGAGGTGCTGGAGGGTGTCCAGAGAAGAGCAAAGAACCTGGTGAAGAGTCTGGAGGCAAAGT
>JAWWMU010000001.1:61790647-61862086 GCA_035048155.1 Cinnycerthia olivascens
GAGGTTTAGATAGGATACCAGGAAAATATCTCAGGGAAAGAGTTGTCAAGCATTTAAACAGGCTGCCCAGGGAAGTTGTTGAGTCACCATTCCTGGAAGTATTTAAGACATGCAGCTGTGGCACTTAGAGATGTAGCTTAGTGATGGACTTGGCAGTGCTAAGTGCTTAACAGTTGGACTCAATGATCTTAAAGGATCTTTCACACCTAAATTATTCAGATTCTGCAAAGTTCTGACAGGGGATGAAGGAATAAAGAATCCTAAATGTGTTACGGTCTGATTTTTTTCTTCAACATTTGGAGGAAAGGTATATTTGGGATATAGATACTCTACTCCACTCAAGCTCTAAAAGAACTGAGACTCAGAATCATGTAGCCATAAGTATTCCAAGTTAATTAATCTGTTGGAATTGTAGCTATTTGCGTAAAATTATATAATTCTGATTAATTATTAAGTTCTGCAATTCCCAAGTGCTAACACAGGCTGCAGTTGCCACAAAGTAAGTCAAAAAGCCAAAGGATAAGCTCTCTGCGGTAAATGAGATGATGGGTGAAGAGCTAAGAGCAGGCATTTGGCCAAATTGAGAATTTGTATAGGACAAACAGGGTTGAGAAATAATCCTAATCAACAGTGGACAATTTTTGACAGAGATAATAAAAAGATGTTATTGATCTTGTCAACCTTAACATTATCATGCACTCTCCTTAATTACTACAGCCAAATTAGAAGTAGTATCTCTTACTAAATTGTTCATGCCAACCAAATTTCCATACAGTTAACTCCAAATAATGAATAGTCTACAGAACAACCTTTATTCATAACTTTGTACACTTTTAACATTCTTCTTTCTAAAACCATTTTTCTAAGGGGTTAGGATTGTGATCCCTCACCTTAACAGAAATCAGTAGCTGGTATATGTTGTCCAAAAGAAAACTAGCATTTAGTTGATTTGTTACTTTGCTATGTGCTACTTGTCTACCATTGTCTTCTAAAGTTTTGGGCAATTTACAGATTTAGTCTTCATTCAAGTGAGGTATTTGAAGTGCTAGGTTGGTCCCAATTTCCTGCAAATTATCTGTAGTTGTTCCATGCTACTTCTCACATGTCCTAATGGGCAGTATTTTGGCTTTGCAACAGCTGTTGGCCTATTTAGGCTATATCTAGTGATGCCCTGAAAAACGTGTGGCTTTATAAAGGAGTCAGTGGGACACCTGTAACAACTCATTTTTCCACAGGTCTAAATGCAACATTGTAACTAACATTTTAACAGTAAAACTATCATCGTTCATTCCGTGCTTTTTTGTATATATTCACCAACTTCTAATAAGGAAAATTCTATCTTTTTGTTGTACTGGGAATTTAAATTTAGCCTATTTCAAAAGAGAAATTAACCATAAAAACTTCACAAGAATCTGAAGCAGACAGAACAAGTCTCTGAGTGAAAGTATAGAAAGAGTAATGAAATGCATACATCAGAAAAAGCAGCATGTAAAAAAAGCAAACACTGTTAAGAAATTCTCTCTTTAGTAGGTAAAATGCTTTTACTTCGCACCTCTAACCTGTAAGCAAGTTATTACTGATAAAAATACCCACAAACTTAAAATACTTAAAATACTTAAGAAACTTAAAATACACAAAATACTTACAAACTTAAAAAAAATATGATACAAAAAAAAAATTATAGGGAATGATTTTAAAGAATAGAATAACAATTCAAGCCTTGTTTGGGAAGGCCATTATTTGCTATTTTTAAGAGACAAATATCTATGACAATATATTAAACATCCCCCAAGTGACACCATATGCACTCAATCTGTCATTCTCAAGGTGCTCTACTGCCCTTAAAGAAAGTAAAAGCATTTTAATTAATAAACAAGGTACAGAATCACATTTCACCTTGAGGAGACTTTTCCTACTACTTTGCTCTCAGCATAGAAGTTGGAAGTTCCTTCAAGTAGGGGCCATTTCCTATGTGCTTGTAGGACAAAGGGCTCCAAGGGAAATATTGGCAACAGAAACTTTGTACTGTGCAACCTTAGACAGGGTAGAGGAAAGGATTCACAAGAGTGAATCCTCTCAGCTTGAGCATGTAAAACTTATTATTACCATGACAGAAATCTCGTTTTCCAAGCATACTCTCTCTTGCAGAATATACAAGATTTAAATGCAGATGCAGTCAAAATCTCATTAATGACTCAGATCAAGAGCTGCCATTGATCATTAAAACACAAATGCAGTTACTTCTAAATCTTAAAATGACACAGTAGCTGTGCATTTTGGGAAATGAGAGGAACTGTGACTATAATGTAGCAATCAATGAATATTTTCTTCCTGCTGTCTAAGCATTGCTGAGATTTTCTAGGTAATATGAAAAGAACAACATAGCCTTTATATGACATTTTCAAACTATCTGTTAAAAAAAGGAGAGAAATAGTCCGTGTTTTTCTTGATGTCTATCATAATCTGCTTTCTTGATGTGTTTGTGGTTTGCTTCCACTCTGCAAATAGTTGCTTAGAAAAATACTTGAAAAGCTTCTCCCTTTATTTTTAAGACACAAGATTTTGTGAATCTAATTCTAAACATTCTCTAAAGGAGCATATCTTACTGGAATACAAAGTTTGAAGTGCAATGGCAATTTTACATAAATGAACATAAACCACCACTTGCTAGTAATGGATTAGAATGTGAACTAGGCACCAGCTGCAGGTAATGGCCACTAGTGGGACTCACTGTCTTCATCACTGATCACAAAAAAATTCATGGTTAAAAATATTGTCATTCCAAATTTCACTCATAAACCCACAATTTGGAACAGGTGTTTATGAAATCTTTTCAATTTCATGTGACATGCCATATATGACCTGATTGAAACAAAATAATAACCAATCAAATAATTGTCAAGTACTTCAAATGACTGTATTGCAAATGAGTTCTTTGGGAAGTCAATGAGAATTACCAAGTGACAACCCAAAATGTCAGTGACAAATAAAGTGTAACTGGAGTTTTGCACAGCAGTAATACTAGCTGTCTAGGTGAGCAGAATTTAGAAGAAAGCTAAATCAAATCAAATTCCAAATCAAAAATATGGGAGCATGTGGTGGGGGTTGACACTGTCTGGACACCAGGTGCCCACACCAGGTGCTCTATCAATCCCCTCTTCATCTGGACAGGTGAAAGAAAATATAGCAAAAACCTCATGGGTCAAGAAAAGGACAGTGAAAGATCATTCAGCAAGTACTGTCACAGGCAGAACAGGCTAGAGTTGGGGAAATTAACCAAATTCATGACCATTCAGAGAGCTGGATAATGAGAAATAAACCCAAATCTTAGGGACATCTTTCCATACCTCCCTCCTTCCTGGACTTAACTTTATACCCCAATCTCTACTTCCTCCCCCTTGCAGCACTGGGGACAAGGAATGGGGGCAGTGGTCAGTGCTTCCCTTTCACGGGGAGAGCACCTCACACTCTTCCCCTGCTCCAGTCTGGTATGCCTCACACAAGAGACAGTTCTCCATGAAATTTTCCTGTGGTAGTCATTCCCATAGGATGCAACTCTTCAGCACCTGCTCCACACAGGTTACTTCCACCGGGTGAAGGACAAACAGGTTGTCAGTGTGGGACCTCCATGGGACAGGTCACAAGTCATGCCAGCAAACTTGCTTCAGCATGGGCTCCTGTCTGTCCGTGGGTCCACAGGTTATGCCAGGAGCCTGCTCCAGCACAGGGTCACAGCTTCCTTGGGGCATCCACCTGCTCTGGCATTGGGCTCTCCATGGGCTGCAGCGGCACAGCTGCCTCAACATGGTCTGAAACACAGTAATTTTTTACCCTCCTTAAATATGTTATCCCAGAGGTGTTACTACCATCACTGATGTGTTTGGCCTTTAATCAGCAGTGAGTTCATCCTGGAGCTGGCTGGCATTGGCTCCACTGGATGCAGGAAGAGTTTCTGGCAGCTTTTCACTGAAGCCACCACTGTAGCCGCCTCCACTATCAAAACCTTGGCACATAAACTCAGTACAGGGAGAAAACAACACCCCTCTCACAGGTGTCAGCCATCAACCATAGAAAGCTCACCAACTTGCCTGCCAGATGTGTTGAAATGTCATTTTAAGGAATAATCCAAGGTAAACTCCCTCCGGCACAAGTCCCAGTCTCTAGAGTAGGTATCCCTCATCTCTCTAAATAAATTGCTGGTTTATTTTTTTTTTTCTTTGACACTTTACACTTTGGATATTTAAATTTTACCATGTTTTGATGTTAGTCTGTGTTAAAGAAAGACAGGAGCAAATGAGGCCTCAAATTTTGTTCTTCATAAACTCCCTGCAATGTAATTGGCTCTGTCTGGTTTTAAATGAAATGCCTACACAAAGGGTAGGACCTTGGGAGGCAAAAAAAAATCTTTGAAGAGAGCAAATAAATACAAACTCATGAATGGTACTTATGTAGCCACTAGAAATTAGAAGTCCCTCCCTTTTCTATTTACCTCAAAGTGAATCACAGTTATTATTTCAATATATTTCCTAGAACAAGTAGTGTGTGTACACTCGAGGGCTCTGTACCGGAAGACTAAGGAAAAACCAACAAGCAGATTTATGATGCATGAATGAAGCAAATGTTTGTCACATGGCTGAAAAAGCCTCTCGTCTCTTACTGCTAGGCTTGTTTAGCTATTATGCTGTATTTATCCTTTCCCTCACAATCCAGAGAAGCAGGGAGATCCTTGAACATCCTCTCAATTTCTTCTCGACTTGTAGGTCTTTACATACCTATCAACAAGCCACAGCCTCAGGAAGCTTTCTGTCTCTGCACACCAAGGAATATTGGCATGACTAGCATAGTAATTCTGTTTCAGGCATTTGGCTTAACCATCTTCATTGCAAACAAATTGCTTAATGGCTTTGGGTAGCAAACACATTCAGAACTGTGCCAGCAGATCAAGAAATAGCTGAGTAGGTATGGCTTGTGACATTATTTATTGGTATTGCTTTTAAAACCTCTTCTGAATCATCATTTCCATCACCATCTAAGTCTTATCTCTTTTGTTCAGCAGCTCAATGCTTCTTACCTGTTTGTTCTAAAACCAAGAAGAAATCACAAGTCAGAACTTGGTTCCTCCATTCAAAAGCTTGAGAGTCAATAAAGATGTGTAGGAAGAGATTCCTTACCTTCATTAAAAACACAGTTGAAAGGAGCAAAGCTCCCTAAAAGTAGAGGAAGACAGGAAAGAGTTCAGCTATCAAGAACATAAATGCATAAAATGACAAAATCTGGCAGCACACACAGGCATCACAAGACCAAACCTCTTTGGGGTAAAGTGCTTTAAATATCTCTAAAGTAAGAGATATTGAACACAAACTCAGGCAGACTTCTACTGTGTATGGCAAGTGCTGAATGAATATGCATAAAATTTATAACAAAATGAAGCATTAAATATTATGTAAGAAAAAAATCATGCCTTTGAAGTATGGCACAAGTACAACAGTCCACATAGTTTTTCATATACAGCAACAATTAATGCCATTGTGCAACTTTTATCTTTAACATCTTGCCATTGGTGAAGAACTTAATTGCTGTATCTGTTAGGAGAAACAAAGGAATCAAAAAATTTCCTTTACATATTCTTGTTTACTCACAGTGAATTTCAGGACACCTGAGTTTGTCTTAAAAATTGGACACAAAGTACAGCTTTCATGATCAGAAGTAAAATACTAAAAGCAACAAAAGCCCAACCCTGTAGCACAGCAAAATCTTGATGAATTTTTTTTTATTTTGTATATATTGGTGGAATTTTTTGGCATTTTCACAGCTGAATGGCCAAGACTACTGTTCCTACTTTTAGCCACTCACCTTCACATCTGCAGCCAATAAATGCACTGGTCTCTGAATTTATATTTCAGGAATAGGTTTTATTTCTTCAGGTGGATAGGTACAAGTGCTGCCATGCAGCCAAAACATTTTGTAGCACAGTTTCCACTGTTTCCAGCAGTGACTACATAAAAAAGTATTTAATCATTCCTTTTGTGCAGCCCAAAGGAAGTATGGTGAGCCAACTTAGCCACCAATTTAACTAGGTCTGTGAGCAAACTTAGAGATCAAGGTCAAATAAATTAATGTAACCCTGTTTAACAGATCAGTCAGTTCCACTGTCAAGGTCTTCCCCTACTACCACCTTTTTTTTTTTTTTTTTTTTTTACTGCCTTCTGTATTTGATGCACCACTGAAAACCAAGCTTGCTTTTTCTCGTTTTTATTTTTTTTTCTCACTGCTCTTTATTTTCTTATTTTTTTTTATTTGCTTGTCTATTTGTTTGGGGTATTTTTCCCCCCAAAATGAAAAAGATTCAGTAAATCTATACCATTACATATGGATTTTACTACATATATATATATAATATATATAAATGTACTAAATATAATATATATATTGCATAGAAGTACCAACTTTTAAGACTAATTTTCTGTAATATTTTGAATACTTTTTGGACTAACCTATAATATGAAGGTCTCGTGTTAGATGTAGGGCAGGAATGTATGTCTTGAAAATTTTATCCCAGAATACTTGTGATATATATTCCAAATTGAATATATGCTTATGACCACTGACTTTTAACTCCTGTCTGTACTAGGAAGGAGACTTTCTTTGAGTGAGTCATCAAAAACTCAGCATAGTTTCCATCCTGACAGACATCCCTCCAGTGTAAAGAAATTATTTATTGAAGAAGGCAGCTCAGAATATTTTAAGCTCATGTGGTAAAAATATAAAAAATAAATAAAATCACATTCCTGTTAAATGTGTAGTAACTGCTGATTTTTTCAGTCTTGGAATTTTCCTAGACCATTAACAATAATTAAATAAGTTGCTCGCGTTTACTCTGTTTTAATATTGATTTAGGTGTCCAAAGGAAAATGGCAATGTTTAATATTTAAATATCAAACACTTTGATTAAACATTAGTGTGTTAAACCAATATTAAGGAAAAATGGAAAGAGTTCATAGAACTGCCCATAAGTCTGTTAGGTTGCAAGAGCCAAACACACTTTGAAATTTGACATGTAGGCATTTTTTTAAAAAAGTAGCTTGATCCCAAACTCTCAAATGAGAATTGTAATTAAGAAGCCATATTTCTAAGTCTGTACTTAGTGCTGGGCTGTGCAAAAAGACGCATGCTTATCATCAGAAAGAATCTGCAAGATTCTGACTAAAATCAGATATGAGCACAGCAGATCAAATAATCAGGACAAAAAGTACTCAGCATCAAATCACCCTATTTACTCTCTCAAACAAATTATTAGTTTACACTATTTTATTCCCCTAGAAAAAAATTGAATTCCCTCACTGAAAATAAACTGATAGGCCTCTTAGTCAGGTCTGCTGTTTTATATAAGCCTGAGAAATTTCCTTAAAATCTACTAGGTAGGGTCTAAAACAGCTTCTACACCTTGGAGCCATCATACCTTCTCTTAATATTAATCCTCCAACTTTCTTCAGAAATATTATTCTATATCAATCATTTGTAAGGGTTCAGTTCTGTTTCTCCTAAAAAAACCCCATCACAGTAGTTTAAACTCAAAAAAATCTTCAGGGATTTTCCAAATTAAAAAAAAAAAAAAAAAAAGCCAAAACCAAAAAAAACTACCCACCAAAGATGTGGAGTTAAGAATTTGAATGATTTGGTCATTGCAAAACAAATCCAAAGAGGTTTGGTTCTCCCCTACTCCAAAAATGATAAAGAAACAAAACAAAGAAAAACCCAAAAACACATGAAAAGCACTCCCTAGAAACCAGCTGTTTTCAATCCTGAAATGCTACAGGGATTACATACAAGGATAAACATCAGTTGCCAGGGTGCAAATGTAAAAGCCTACACATTTGTTCATTTTATATCATAGTTGCAAATTATCTAAGTGCAATTTCCACTGTATTAAGGAGACAGCATATTATGCTTCTAGCTTTCAGTCAGGTTTAATAAAGAGAAACCCTTCTACTGAATGAATAGTACCCCTTGGCTACTTTTAAAATAATCCACTGAGAATAGTGCAATATTCCATACATTTATTAAAAGTATTATGCTTCCTTAAGGAAATATCCCAAAGAAGCATTGCTCACTTTTTTCACACATATGGAATAAAAATGCAAATACTCCAAGTTTAGAGGTTGGGTGTTTTTGGTGGGATGCTTTCAGGTTTTTTGGCTTTCTTTATTGACAACAGTAAAAAGATTGTTTAAGACTGGCTGTGTCAGAATTTTGGATACCAAGTGTGACAGGCTCTGCAGGTGTACAGTGCTTTCTTTATTGATACAAATTGAATCTGAACATAGCAATTTATTCAGCAAATCAAACCAATCACTGCACTGCAGCTTTCTCTTTCAGCTCTCATTTCCCAACCAAGTACTCTTAACCACTTTGCTACGTTTTCTTTACAGCAAGGTTTCAACTGCTATTAGATGCTGGTTTATGGTCAGAGTATAAGGGTCTAAAAAATTTTAGACTGTTATGCTGCTATTAAGTGCTGCATCATTCACACCTATTCCATACTAGTTGCTTGTCTCCAAACACACCACCATTAAATGTATTTCTCTCCATGTTACCCTAGGAAAAAACCTCACCATTGTTATCCCATGCAAAGACTGTAAAGAGCTTGCAAGTAATTTTTTTTCCTAATAAACAGTAAATATTTGTCCTAAGAACAAGATTATCTCAAATCCTTCTTTTGAATTACGAATAATACTTTAAAAAGAGGTTCTTTAATGCAATTGTGTAGTATGTTATTTTGTTAAAAGATACTTAAGCTAACCAGTCCTCTAAAATAACAAAAAGACTAAAGAAAGAAAACTAACACCAGACTGCCCAAAAGATAAATTAGGAAAGAGAAGGAACCAACTCAGGAAGAGTAAGGCAGACAGTTAAAGTGGGAGAAAACAGTCTTACTGTGTTGAGCCAATATATAACCCTGGATTAATAGTTAGCCTTGGCAAGGCTCAAATGTGAAGATGCTCACATCGGGCAACCCAGACCTGCTGCTACCAGAGGTTGTTGCTATGGTGACCAGTGACAGTCAGCCAACAGTAAAATGAATTTAGAAAAGATAGTTAGGAAATACTGAAAGGAAGAAAGAAAAGGGAAAGGAAAACTTTGGTGTTTGTAAGCAGATGCACAGTTCCATTGTCTGCTGCTTGCCTTACTGCAGTGGAGATACACATCATCAAAATGGAGCCCAACTTTCACTTTACCTCTATGATAGTTGAAGTATATTCCTGCCTCTATGGATTTCTAATTGAAAGAAATTATTGTTTTGCTCATGTGACAACTTTTCAGTGACTCTGCAATCCAGCAAATTCAGCTGCCTCTGAAACCTGCGTGGAACTGTTAGCTCATTGTTCTCATCTAAACTATGTAGAGGAAGCCTGGAGTGGCCCATTTCTGTCTTCTGCCTTTAAATCAGCCTGGGGATGGTTCCATCCTGACATGTAAAAGGTCTCAATGGATGAAGTATTTGTCACTGAAACAAAAGGTTTTGGAACTTTACAAATCTAGTGGAAAACTCAGTTGATTTCTTTCTTCAAACAAAGAACTAAGCAGAGACTGGCCATTTTAAAAGCAAAATCTGCTTCAGAGAAGGCTAGCTGAAGCTGCAGTCAATGGACCATAAATCACAATGCCCATGCCCAGCTGTGCAGCACTGCATGGAAGAAAAGGTTCTGGATGGCAGTGTCCCTCGGCGATAGCTGCGGATGTGTGTGCCAGAGATGTAGTTATTGTTGTTTACTTGCTCTGCTATCAACGTGGTATGCTAGAGAGCACACTTTTAGGAATCAGCATGTGTGCACTGTATTATCTTATCTCGCACAAAACATTGTCCCAGACCCTTGGAAAACTCCTGCTGGAGTACTGTCAGAAAGAGATAAAAATGAAGTACCACATCTGTTAAAGCTGAAGTGCTGAACTAGACTTCCCTACAAGCACCTTTCCTAAGATTGACCGTACACCACGATCAAGAGGAGGAACAAGAGCACCTTGTATTCAGCCCTCAAAATCTACACAGATATCTATGTATATGTGTCTTTCAAGCCTAGAAAAGGCATGAAGATGGGTAGAGGTGAAAAACACTGAGACAGAAAAAACATGGAAGAAGTTGTTATTTTTAGAGAATAAATACAGAGAGAAGCCTTTACAAAAAAAGATGCTTATACAGAAATAGCAGGCACAACCACAGTTGAAGAAATTGGCCAACTTTGTCTCCCCTTTCAGCCCAAGGAACATGAAGGTTCAAGCTACTTCACTCGCCCTTCTGAGGTCATGACTGGGGAGAGTCATTTAGCTGTGCCCTGCTTTGTTTTCTCCATAAGTAAAATGGAAAAATACAGACCAAATCAGCCTTTTAAAAGTGCTTTCATATTTAAAGAAATGAAAAGTGCTAAGTGAGTGGTAAATGTTGCTTGAGCAGATTAATACTTGGGAGATCAATATACATTATGAGACTGCTCTTATTCATCATATTTCCCACAGCTGAAGGAATGCAAGAAATAAGAATATAATGATTACAGCTGGTAGAAATGCCCCTAGTGAAAGCTGCCAATTTTTCTTGAAACATAGGGGGAGCTGTGTTCTCATTTGTTTACACTTCAGTGCAACTTGTACTGTGTGGAATCAAAATTATGCCTTTCATCTGAATCATACTGGCTTTTTATATCGATGTATTGTGTTGACTTAATTTCAATATTTCAGTGCAATTGGTTTTTTTATTGTTTTGGAAAAGAACACAATTTAAACCCAAGTTTTTTAGCTACTACTCATAACAAGAATTCTTCTGGTACTTTCTTTGAAGAGCTTCATGAAGGCTTTGACCTACAACCTGGTATTAAGCAAAGAAAAAGAACTGAGATCACAGAGTTCTCTTTTGCTAGATCCATGAAAACAAGTCCAAACAGATTTCATCAAGTTACAAGTTTCAAAAGGTTACATTTATTCAAAAAATAGGGCATATCTTTTTTTCTTTTTTTCTTTTTTTTTGCAAGGAAGCAGACTTCAGCTACAAGTATATTAAACATTCCCACAAGCACAAGCAAGAAAAATAATATTTTAAATATTTGGAAAGCAACCTTGACAGCTCCAAAATATTTTCAAATTTTAGATTTAAAACATTTGATCACAACCCTGTCCACAATTACTGATAAGAGCTCCAAAGTATAATTATCTAGCTGATTTTTATAGAAAGTAGGCATTTGGTGGAAGTTCTTGTAGTTTCTTCATATCCAGAAAGAATAGAAGATATTTTTAATAGGTAAGAGCAATCTGTTATTTTTCACTAAGTAAGTGATAATACTCACCAAGATGATTACTATTCATATAAAAAGCTAGATCATAAAGTACACCAAAAGACAAAAAGTAAACAGAAATCTTTCATGCAAAATCCCTTGTTTATTTATTTCTAATGCACTTGAAGCCATAGGAATAAGATCAGTGGTCTGAAACAATGCCAGAAGCAGGCCCTCAAAGAAGCACATCAGTTACTCCAAAGCTTCTCAAACCTGCCATCCTCTTTTCTCAGAGGGTCTGTAGAAGACCAAGGTGGACAAAGATGAAGCTGTGGAGATTTTTCACACAGGAGGAATCAGTTCCTCCTTTCACAGATGGTTGCATCACAGTTCTTTTTACTATTCACATCCACTTTTCAGATTTTCAGGAGAATTGTGATAGCATATCTCCAGCACATGTAGAAACACATTTATAAAAAAATTAGGAGAGAAATAAAAAAGCTCTGTAGCTCAGAACATAAACTTGTTCAGAGAGGACAGTTAATTTTTTCAGCATCAACATATCTTTGCTTGTGTGTCTTTTCACAACATTTTGTCATTGTTCCACTAGACATTCCCTGAGGTCAAATTGTTGCTTAAGTTACTAAAAAATCTTGGGGCAAGCCAACATTCTACGCAATCAAAGCTAGCCTGACACAAAGAAAAACAGAAGTGCACTCATTTATAAAAGAAAGAGAAGATAAAGCCAACCGCTGAAATAAACATTTTTAGCTCCTAAGTGAAATGAAATCATGGTGATAACATATACACTTGTCAAGGTAAGAACTTGCTAGTTAGCCACCTGATCTGAAGCCAGTGTTTCTTTAAAAAATAAGAAAAAAAATACAGAAGTAACATTTACACAACACCCACTGCTGGCAATGGTAGGAATAAACAATACTTCTCAATAAGAAAAAAAACTTTTTTGTTTTGGTACCTTTATTTCATGAAATAATGGGAACACCTGCTTCTTTTAAGTATCTTTGAAATGCTTGGCACTAGTACTATTGCTTTACAGGAAAAATGTCCCCCTTTTCACTTTTAAAGCAAGAACGGCTAGATACTAGTCTTCTAGGAAAACTGGGTTTGCCTTTCCTGAATTCATTACTCATAGAAGTCCACCTATCACTAAAATAGTTCACATTATGCATGAGACATGAGAACAGAAATACTTTTTTACCTGCAGGAGATCTGGTTTTGTCTTTATTCTTATTCATTTAAGGAACAATTACGTGGGCTGGAAACTTTTGGTTTCTAGATCTTACCTCTCTTTAGGGGCAAACTAGTGAGTGCAAAGTTTGCAACAGGCTGTGAATTCAAATTGTTATAATCTTAGTATTTCTTCTAGGGGAACTAGATCTTAATACAAAAGGTAGTGAGAAACTCAGAAAGACTCTGTCTTCAGTAGGAATGAAGTGTAATTTCTGTGCTTAAGAAAGCTAGCTTAAGACAGTAGGAAAAAATAAGGATTATCACTTCAGAAAACAGCTCAAATTGATCTTTTTTATGCATTTCCTAGTAAACCCAGAATAGGCATTTTATAAATATTTCCTATATATATATTTTTTTAAGTAACTAATTATGTAATCTTCTTTTTATTTCTAACTGAAAAGGAAACCACACAAGCACTATATTAAGAAATAGCAAAGAATTCTGGTAAAATCACAACAAGGAGAAACTTATTTATCCTTGTGATCTTTTGCTAAGAATAAATCAAAATATTTTGGCCAAAAAATGGCTGCCTTTTTATTTTCTTTTTTTTTTTAAATGGAAACTTCTTGATTTTCTTACCTGCAGGATTCTCTGCTTAGTTACATGCCTGCCAGTTTCTATCTGCATTGGTGCTAGGAATCACAAATGGCCCAGCCTCTAAACCTACTAATCTGACAGTCTGACCCCTAAAAAATCAATGTGATAATCTATAGCTTGCTGCCTTTTGCTTTAGCTGTCTGTTGCATGCTTTGATGAATATCTGCCCTGCAGGAAAAACATATGAAAATCACATCATGTGCAACTGGTTTGAACTGTTCTGCAACCATGGGACACTGAGCCACTCTGGGGAAAAAGTTAAAATGAACTACAGTAGATAAATGTCAATTTCATGGGTTTTGACATTGTATTATATTTTATTTAAATTAAAGGGAATGCAATCCTGGTTTCATCCTGCTCTGAGCCTGCTGGTTTTTTTCCTTTCAGAAGATTCTGATAAAATGCATGATCGTTCTCTGCTACGGCTCTCAATTCCTCTTTGGTGAAGACAGCAGGGTTTACATGATTCAATTTTAATGACCATGGCCCTCATGGCAATGTGAGGTAGCAATGCATTTTCAACAGCGCTAGGCATTGTGGAGAACTGGCATCAGGTGACATTCCTAGCACTGAATGCTGCATGTCCTAAAAGGCAGGCGGGGTGGAGAGAGGGGCAGCACCAGGAAAAGCGCCATTACAATGCAGCAGTCGTGCAGATGAAATGGAGATTTATGAATCGCTGCCAGAGAAACTATATTATAGACTGTAAATTAAAATGAGGGCTTAACACACAGTGAACTACATGCTAGAGAGGCTGATTTTTAGATTGTCCTGTCTATTCAGGTTCAGGCAGCTGTAGAGACCACCTCTCGTTAGGCAATCTCAAGCTCTCCATGAAACCCAGACATGCTAGGTTTGAAAAGGCAACTGCCACAGCTTTCGTAGTCACAGCAAAAAATAAGTACTCCTCAGTTGCTCCAGCAGGCATTTTACTTCCAGCTTACTATTGCAGTATGGTGACTGGGATGTGGTGGCTTCATGCTCAGATGTAATTCCAATGGCTTCCACAGAGAAACTTTAGTTTTAATGCAAGTCATAGTGCCTTAAAATCTCAAAGCACCACATTTTGGTCTCTGAATTACTGCTGTTGTTCATGAATCCATCTACTCAGATCTGCCACTGCTCACTGGGAATACATCCACCTGAATCATCAAATCCAAATAATTCAAATTGTTTACTATGTTTTGGTGAGTATTTTTTGGAAACCTCCTCAGAGATGAAAAAAAAAAAAAAACAAAACAATTTTGAATTCAAAGAACTAGATCATAAGATGTGAAAAAGTTTTCAAAAACTCACAGGAACAGCACACCTGCCCCAAAACCTGTACGATAATATGATAAATTTCACTCTGCACTATCCCTCTGCATGTGGCAGTGTTTCAAGTAAGATGCAATACAACCTGTCAGACTGATCTTGAATTATATTCAAATATGCAGCTGGTATATCCAATAACTAGTGTTTTCCCAGAAAAAGAGAAATGCATAGCACTTTCTCTGATAGGCCACGAACCTAACACAATTATTTCCTTTCCACCCATCTAAACAAAAAACTGCACATAATAAAACACAAAATAAATGCACACGCCACATATCTTAATTCATCTGAGAGACTCACTTCCTGCATTCTTTATTGTATTTTATATTCCTTTGGAAACTGGCTTACATCCTTACAAAAGAGTAATTTGTCTTAGCCCTCCTACCCTTCAAAAAAAAAAAAAAAAATCCCCTTGATTGCCCTGAAACAGGAAAAAGAATACAAATTAACTTTCCTTTCTGCTTATTTGTACAATTTAAAATGATAAAATTCACTTCACACTTCAAAACTCTACAAGGACACTTTGCCTCAAGTGAAAGTAGTTCCACATGGACCACTTTGTGTTTGTCTAATGTGTAAATGTGCTGTTTTATGTTGAAGTAAGTTTAAGTAACTATATGGTTTATATACAGTAACTCAGCTATCACTTGAGCCCCACAAGTGCCATGCCCTAAGGCGTGCTACAGGCTGTGATTCACACAGCAAGCAAAGTATTTCCAGTGGACTGTCTGCAGTGGTGCAGCAGAGAACAGAATATATATTCTAGACCTGTCAAAGCTATATGTTCCAGAAAATACAGCATTTTTTTTTTTTCTGGAAGGCACAAGGGTAACACATTGTGAAGTCTTTTTTATTTTTTTTTTTTTTTTAACGTTTTGGTCACATTTCAAAGCACACAAAGTTCTACTACAAAGTTCCGGATAAGAGATCTGTTCCTTGATTTATTCACACTTTTCCACAAACACTTTCTGTTGGCTTTCCCAGAATAGGAATATTAGTGACAGCATACGACCATCGTCCCACAAGTGGTGAAGCAGTGCTGACAAATCACATATGGGCATGACACTATGAATAAGGCTCCACAAAGACTAGTACCAGGCAGCACACAGCACTACTAATATGCAGTGTAACAATGACAGTCTGAACTGCATCTCCTCAAGGAAAAACGAGGCAAGAGCAATTTTCCAGCTTCTGGAGGCGGCAAAAACGTACCTGGAAGCTGGAACTGATCATCCCAATGTCTCTTGATTTAGTCACATAGAACTGTAATTTCAGTGTTGTGTGCTACTGTGCACTCAGGAAAGGGAACACAAGTGAAACACTACATGATGTGAAGAGGAGACGCTACCTACTCATAATCACCATTTGCATGAACACCCCTGCCTGTGCCCAGCTCTCCTACCACTACTCCAGACCTTGGGCTGATGCCCAGCCTGGTCTCATCCAGCCTCCAGGGAGGGCCTGATGCCCAGGGGTCAGGCTGCTCCTGCCTCCTTCCATCTGCACTGCTCCTGGCTGGGGCAACTGGGGCCCTGCCCTGTCCCCCTGAGAGAACAACTCCAGCTGCTAGCCCAAACCCACAGGAAGCCCCTATCCCAAATAACACCCAGGAAGCAACCAATTCCAGAGTATAAGAGATAGGATGACCACAAATATCTATTTTAAAAAGCAAGGAAATGGTCAAGATTTGGGCAATAAACCAAAAAATCTCTTCTTACAGTTTATGACAGATTTATCATATCTAGCTTTGCAAGTCAAACACTTCAACTTCTAAATGCCCAGAGTAATGCCAGGTAAATCCAAGTGTGATTTTTTTTCCCCTTTTTCTTTTTAAGAGTTCTGGTTGATTTGTTTCCTGGAGTAAAGCTCCTCACCGAGATGAAGGCTCCTTGTACACAAGCACCTACATCATGCATCTGTAATCATACCCTGTAAATGGCATCAGCAAAAGAAAGGAGTGACATTTTTTCCTCTTGATCACAACAGAATAAACAACATTTTAAAGGTTAAATTATTCAAATTCCACAGTTACCAGTAAAAAAAAAGAAAAGACATCTCTCCTGTACCTTCAGATTTCTTACATCCAATTATTTTGATTTTTTTTTATCCTGTTCCAGGCTTCCTGACTACTGCTGCTTAAGGGGCAAAAAAAAAATTGTGTTGTAACTAGAGGCAACTCATTTACTTCCACTGATAGCTACAGCTCCAAATACAAGTCTTTCAGCTCAGTTTGAAGAAGTTAGATGAACTACAAAACAAGTTTGTAAAATGGAAACAGACAACACCTAAATGCATATCACAAAGACTTGTGCTATAAAAAGGTCTACTTGGGTGTCAGCTTTAACTATTTAAGGTCAGAAAAAATGTCAGGGGAAGAAATATTCAATTGTACTTAAAATAATTTTTAAATAGTTTAAGAAAAAGCGAAAATAAAATCAGGGAATTCAGATTGAAAATCAGTTTTAGTTGTCATAAATTCCTGCAAACTCACTGTTGTTGATGCAGTCACAAACTTGATGGAATCATACTGTAACAAAGCAACAAGAAAATCTGACTTTCGATGACAGAAGAGACTATAGTGTTCAAAAAGTATCATATAATTTTAAGATTTTAATGATTTTTCTTTTTCTGCTGCTATTTTTATCTATAAAAAAGTAAGACAAAATTAAACAAGGAGTTCTGTGAAACAGCTTTATGTAATTGTGCAAGAACTGAACACAAAGGCTCCCCTTTCCTTAGAACATTTCCCATTGATCCCTTGTAGCCCAATTCCTCTGCCTCCCAAAAGCATACCTGCTGATTATCTTCCCGCCTCTAGGTTTGATTTTGCATAGATTATCCAAAACGCAGGTTTATGCATGAAAAACTACTAAGAAGTGAAAGGAGCAGAGTATGACAATCCAAATCATTCTGTCTATTCCTTTTTGATCAATGAAAGCTATACATTTACATCCAGGCCCTTTAATCCAGACCATTCGTTTACTCCATTTTCTGATGGTGCTCCATTTCTAAGTTTGTAACACCATTAATTCTTCCATGGTTATGCAAAATAACTGAAAGGAAACAGGGGAAAAAGACATACCATGCTATGTAAAGTAACATTATGACTGAGCTCATAAAAGAAATGCTGACTGAGGAACTTAAAGTCTTTCAAAACTTTTGATCTTGTTTATACATTGTGAAGGTTTGATGTGAAAGTTAGATGTCAACTGTAAAGAGAAACACCTCTCAAGACAAAACTAAAAACCCAGACCTCCTGTTGAAACATTCGACAACCAACAATTTTCTGATCTTGAAGAGAACATCTTGCAAGGGTCTTGCATTTAATATTATCTTATGCCAAGCAGCCCTACTTTTTCTTATCATTATATTTTTGTCATAGATAAGTGTTTGGTTTCACAAATTTGACAAAAAAAGAAAGTTGCAGGAATAGATGTTCAGTAAGCCTTATTAGAACAACTACTCTGTTATATTTGCATTGCCCACGGGTCCTGGGAAAACATGCTGTTTTGTGAGGACCCATTTGCAATTTATATGTAACAATTACTCTTTTCATTTGGGATAATCATAGTTATTAGTAAGCAGATCCATAATAACCCCTTTGTATTTAACTCTGGCTCTTAACTCATCTAAGGAAAATCTGAGCCTGTAATTTTAAATATTTCTAGATCTAATTTGTTTTCTGTATCTATTACTTTTAACCTTGGTTGCACAGTACAAGTAGGAAAAAAAAATTAAGCATTATATGCACTAAAGAATCTTAATGCAAATTCATAGAGTTTTTTGCTTCTTGTGATGGTACAGAGGCTTAAAATTAAGATCTAGTATCTAAGTGGATTTGTTAAAAACTGAATAACCTTATTTAATGATATTATTCTGGTGATAATAGACAAACGATATTTGAAACACTTCACCATTAAAAGGATTTTGTAGTCTTTGTTTATAACAAAGTAACCTTTATATGTGTGCAAAATTCTAGTAAATAAGATACTGTATCGATTCTATATAACAAAAGAATGACCTGTTTATATCCTAGTGGTGACAGAAAGGGCTTTGAAAATGGCATCATTATGGAATTGTTCTGGGTTTGTGAGCTTGAGGATGGGGTGAGGAAGAGGTTGTTTTTAATCCAAAGACAGTCTAGATATGTCACATGTGAACAAAATTTGTTCAAATGTCACTCATGATCTGACACAGAAGGGAAAGGCTGACATAAATTTTAATGCATACAGAAAGGATACAGAAGTATATTTTACTTTCAAATAGTTTATTAGTATTTTGTATATGCAGAGAGGTTCAAAATGAACCCCTGTCCACCTGTCAGTCTTCTATTGAACCCTTTGTCTATAGGCAAGTAGTGGAAGAAATTCATTATACTTGCACAGAGTAACACCAAACAAAAGTTCAAAAATCAGAAAAGATTAAAGTACAATTTATTCCTATTTGCAATGTTAGCATCCTGGCTTTCGACAGACATTCAAATAAAATTATATATGTGTTTTTAAAATATCACTACTTGACAAAAGTAAAGTGTGGCATTACATTAGCAGCAGAATATTTTAAGATCTAATGGGTTTCTATACTCAGAGATATATTAACCTCATGTGTGAATCACATATTATAGGAAATAAGGTGAGAAACCTTCTGTTAAGATCTTAGTAATAATAAACTAAATGCAGAAGCTCTTTAATGCCAATGAACAAAAAAATAGTGAAGGATGCAAAAAAAAGTGGCATAAGGAAAAACCGCATAGGAAATTAGCATATTCCTAAGTGTGCTAGAACACCACAGTTTTCCAGTGAAGGTAATTAACCATATTATGTATTTGCCTAGTATATTCTTTGTCTTTCAGATTTCTTAAAGTCAATGGGTTCTCCCTAAAGGCTCCATAAAAGGGATGAGTTTTGAAGAGTTATTTGATTGAAGACAAAAGACGGGGATTTTAATTCTGTAGAAGTGTACAGAAGTTAACAGTGAGATCCAGAATAAAAGCACAGAAGGAGAAAGCTACTAGGGTAAATAGAGAAAAAAAGCTCAGTTCTAGACACCGCCACTAAGTGAATTAGAGACAATGCAATCTATAAAAACAATCAGCTGCAGAACACAGAAGAACTTGATGGAGAATCTGATGAAGGAGATAATTTTCAGTCTAATATAAGGTCTATTTTCATTAATAGGAGTCTTTTTTTTCTTTTTCGTTGACTCCAAGGGATTTCTGATCATACCATATGAAGTTTACCTTGATGATCTGAAGGCATTTTTTTTTTTCTTTAAAACATGCTAACAGAAACACAGCCTGTGTCAAAATATAACGCTAAATATCCTAAATTGTGAATCTGTGGTTACGTTGTCCAACCCACATTCCATATCATCCATCAAAGGTTACAGAAAGTGATAAAGGAATGCCCTGAAAACCTTATAATTAGTATGTACTAAGTGCAGAATTATTCTTTTCTTTTCCAAGCACAGATCAGCAAGCAGAGCCTGCTAAAAGTCACTGGGGCTGCTGCAATTTCAATCTGCTAAAGTTGCCTCACAGGAATTCAGTGAATCACAAATTAACACAAAAAACAAAGACTCTCTACCTAATCCAGACTGTATTTTCTGTGTATACAGATAGTTAAATCCTATTTAAACTGACAGCATCTATGACACACAATATTATACAGTCAAATGAACTGCCCATATACTAAAAAGTGAAGGTAATTTTTTTTTCCTTAGAGTTGTGTAGGCAGTATCCCATCCAAATTTAGGTTGAGTATACTATAATTCTAATAGCCAGTAATCTGAAGTGCTCATTAGGGACATGCAAGAATTCATTACCTAAGTGTGTCTAATTTAACCATATTTTCCCCTTGAATGAAGCCTGTCTTAGTGGAAATTAGTGATCCAGCCCACACACTTCCAATACTGTTGGCGCTCTCAGTTTACATTTGACATTTTTTTAGAATTCTAAAAATTACTTTCTCTCTCTTCTCTTCTGATCTCCACTGGGTATTTATATGCAGCAAGCATAATTATGCTTTTGGCAAGCTAGTGAAAATTAAACCCTTATGAGCAAAGAAAGGAGGGTAAGGAAGCAAGGAACAGGAAGAAAATCTGTTTTAAAGTGAACTTATCACAAG
Source organism: Cinnycerthia olivascens (assembly GCA_035048155.1). Classification (NCBI taxonomy): domain Eukaryota; kingdom Metazoa; phylum Chordata; class Aves; order Passeriformes; family Certhiidae; genus Cinnycerthia; species Cinnycerthia olivascens. The sequence continues at coordinate 61,811,196 of JAWWMU010000001.1, forward strand.
CTTACTGGAGTATAAGCAGAAGGCAGTTACATATTGGAATCTTGCAGCACACTTTTAGAAGGTGGTGACATTTGGCTTATGCTTAATGAAAGCTGAGGATGGGTATTTTATTGATTTGAACAAGGAGTGTATCTACCGGAAGTTACTAAAGCAATGACTTTGGCAAGCTGACTTGTCTCAAATATCAAATCATCCAATCCTAAAAATCCAGTGTCCCTGACAAGCAGAGATGATCTTGTGCGGTAGGTCTCAGAATATGACATACGCTATATATCCTTTTATATATATCACGTCTGCATTTGTTTCCTCATCAACAAAATAACAACTTCTCAAGGTTTTGTTCTCTCAAGAGCTGTAAATACTAAACTCAAAGTGAAGCAATGAGATATTTAAGGGAAACCCTGTAATGTAACATTTTCCTTCCTTCATACAGTCACAGCACTCAGGGTCTGAGAGCTAGCAAATCCTGTTGAGTGATGTACAGATGCACTGCTCCAATGAAGGAAGGGGCTGTGAAGAGCCTTTGCCCACAAACCTGAGAAAAGCACTAAAAAGAAGCTTATTCCAATCAATGACCAAATACGGTCTATGAAGCATGACCTGCCAATGGCCGTAAAAGATTCTACAGAGCCACCAAAGAGAGCCCCTGACTGCTGCACTCACAGGACAAGCCTGGGATGCATGTAATTAATTTTTGAAAAAGATTCTGCAAAACCATTCCCTCTGTGCCAGTGTGTCTTTAACAGCACTCCTCACACTTTCAAACACAACCTGAACAGTTTGCATAGTGGCAAGATTTCCTACTCAGATGTGTCCTTTCACTGCTAATTCCTCTTGAAGAAGAGGCCACTATAAATCTCATAAAAATTTCACTCCACAGAAAAAGCTGACAGTCTCAGCTGTCTAATTAGAGCAAAGAAAGGCCACTTTCAATAGCTGAAATGTCAGCAGCATAATTCCACAATAGTTTTAGCAGACAAAGGTATCCTGTATGAGTGAAACTTCCTGAAACTGTTTTTTAGTGTCTGTGAGCTATGGTTTGTTTGGCAGAATATATACTGAAACTTGTGCACCACAGATGAAAAAGATGACAGCCACACACAACTAATAGATTCCTTCACCTACCAATACTCTTTTGTCATTGTAGTACACTTCTGCCTACAACGTCAGTCTAAGATAATTTGTAACACGTTGCTAGTGAAATGCTTCATGCTACTTCTCTTCAAACCCCTTTGTCCCTGAATTGGAATAAACAAAATGTGGATTATTGCAAGAGCTTGTGTTTTGCTCATAGAAGCCAGAGAAAGCAGAATTATTGTAAGCTTGCTGTGAGAGTACAATCAAAAAAAAAAGAATCAGAGTGAAAGAAAGCACTGTGATTAATACATAAAGGTGGAAACCAGAGTGAAAAGTTGAGAGGTGCGAGCTTAATGGTTACTGTCCTATCTTATTTTAAGAGCCTGATCTTGATTTTGATAAGATAAATTAGTGCAAATAAACACAGGTCTGCATTTCTAACCTTGATACTTATGAAGATGCTGTGTGTTAGTCATTTGGCAGAACAAACCTCAAAATAACAAAGCCTGATTTGTAAGAACATTGTGCAAAATGAAGGTTAAGCTAAGTTATTTATTCTACATGTTTCTTTCCTGTCAGCGAATGGTGCAACAGAGATCCAAGTGGAAGCAGGGTAAGGAACTGCTAAACAGATATGATCACATCATGTGATAAAAAATGGACAAATAATTTAACTGGGAAGAGGGGAGAGTATGACCTATCAGCAGTAAATCAGTATCTGAGCTGGGAGTCTTTAATCATCACTTTGAGAAGGATGGAAAGTTGCAGGAAGAAAAACTGTCCTGCCCCCTCAAAAAAACATAAAACAAAAAACAAAAGAGAGAGAGAGAGAAAAAGGATTTAAATAAATATGAAGATGCCACAACATATCACAGCGAGAAAAGTTTATTTTACTGAATAAATGCTAGATTTGGCAGTCAAAATTGTTTCAGTATAAATGAAAGTTTGAATAGCTTTGGAATAGGTGTGAAGCTTTGTCAAGCAAAGTTAAGAAGATGCCAGTACAAAACAGAAAAAAAATGACAGGAAAGTCTCTGAAAAGTGACATTCTCCTCATTATTGTAAGTTCTATTCATCTTCCCTGAGGAGTTACTCTGACTATGTATTCATTGACAAATATTTGGGGTTATGTTTGCTGCATAGATGAACCGCTGATGATTCCAAAAGGGTGTTTTAAAAACTCCCATAAGGGCTGTTAGTCATTCCAGGGGTGTTCTGTCAAGGAGCCTGGAGACTGGAAGTGCTGAGGGGCTCAATTCTCCCTGTACTTGCCTCTCATTCTGCAGTGGGGACTGCCTCAAGCATCCCAATTCCTATCAGAGCCACAGATCCTAAAACCCAAAGTAGCTGATCACTAAACTGAAGTTGCTGGCCTGTCAAGAATGCCAGCTTCACTGAGCAACTGCAGGGAGCCCATTTAAATTCAGAACAATATGTGCCAGCACTCTTGAAACGCTTTTCCTTTTTTTTTAATTTTTGATTCAGCGAATTGCAAAAGGGTTGAATTTTTTTCCATCCATCCTATCATTTGAGAAAACTGAATGTTTTCTCAAATGATAAGACTCCTAAATCTGGATTCATTTTTCTTTTAATAGTCTCCAGTGCTACAGTCTATTTAAACCAAACTATAAGCTTTCAGCTCTACCTTTTGGAGCTCTTACGGTTTCCTTCACACATTTAGTCTATCCTTGGTGTGCATTATTTGCATTTTTAGATCCTAGTTATTCCCCATTTTCCATAAAAAAAGAAATTGATCTCGCCATCTGAAAGTTAGAATACCAGTTGGTTGCTTTGCTGGTTTTTATACAGCACATGCGGCTCTGTGAGAGGCTTAACTGATGAAGCTCAGTTTAATATGGCTTTATGTCTGGCATTTCAATTATCCCACGCAAGCTCTGTTTTTCAAAGCTTAGGGGGTTCATCAACTCTCTCTTGCAAGGATTCAGATGTCTAAAAGTATAGTTTATATACTGTATAAAGTACGCACATCTAATCTCTGACAAGTTTGTCATACCTATCAGACAACAGACAAAACATGCTCAGTGGCTGGGAGATCAGTGCATTAGCAATTACTGAAGTTACAAAGAGATTATAAATGTCAACTAAATGTTTTTTATTATTAGTACATTCTTACCAAACAATTCTATTTCTGCCAACTTAATCTCCAGATTCCCAAATATGCTTCCATGCCTGTTTTCCTGCACGCTACCACATTTTACCCTAAATCCTTGAAGTAAGACTGGGTTCTGCTTTCTGTCTAAGTGAAGCTTTCACCTTTCCTTCACTGCAAGAAATGATTCTATTAAAATGTATTTTATGCATTTTTCAGGCAGGATTATTGGCTGTGAGATTAATATGCACCTCCAGTTTCAGAGGTCATACTGGCTCCTTAAAAAGAACCAATTTCTCTTTTGGTCATTTATCAAGAATAATGCAAGGTAATATATCTAACCTGGAATAAACAGTGAAAAGCAAATTTGTAAGACCGTAATTATCTACTAATATAGCTTTACCTCTACAAACAATCTGTATTTTTTCCCTGAATTTAATATTATTAAATCCTGGAATCTGCAAGGCATTGAAAGATATACACAAATCCTAAACAGTGTTTAAGAAAGAAGTTGTTTTCAGTTATGTGAGTTTTGTTATCCTGAACAATATAATCATATTTCATAGGACATTTTGTATCTTTCAATTGTCAAAAAGAATATGAAAATCCATTTTCCATTGTGTTAGAAGTGACAACTGTAATAAATAAATATTTACTGTGGGTAAATGTTTTTGTCTGACCATAAAAATGAAAAACAAAAAAAGAAAAAGTCATACAGACTTGGGGCTTTCTTGCAGCTTGAAAAATGGGTATCTATTGCACAGCACATATAAACCACAGAGTGAAAATCTGCAGTGAGGACTGGCAAGCTGTCGTGTTCCTTACACACTATGCATGCACATTCCCTGTCTTACTGCAATGACCTTATGATCCCTGGTGCCAAGTGCTCAAGTCCCAGCTGTGGATTTAAACTCAATCTCGTTTTGAGTTTCCATTCTGTTGGCAGCGGAGTCATTCTTCACTGCACTGCTCAAGCCAGAAAAGGCTTCCTGACTCGGAGGCAGACTCAGATAAGCAATGGCTATAAGAGAAGTTGTAATTGCAGAAGCTCTTTCTTTCCCCAGCAGGTATAACTACAAATGAGCGTCACTGAAAATTCTTCTGAGCTTTAACAGGGTAGATAACCTCATAGGCAATTGTAAATCTAACACAGTGTCCAGATTAGCAAAGCAGACAGAAAAAGGGCCTGTTATTTAACTCCTTCCCAGCAAGCATGGGTTTTTGTGGGTAGACTGGTTTTTTTGGCGTAGGATTTTTTTGAGGGTTTGTTTTTTAGAAAGCCTTCTGGAGTAAGGAAGATGAGTAGCAGGCCTAGCCTGAATTTTACTGAAAGCTTCACTGCTAAAATTTTACAGAAGTTAACACCATAAAATCAGGTAACCAGAAATTAGGGAATGTCAGTATAACAAATGTTCTGTTTTGTTTTTCCCTCTCTGTACATAAACGTTGCAAATGACAACTGCAATTTCTTCCCAGTGAGTGCACAGATCACATACTGCTTGTTAAACAGCAGCTTGTATGTGCTTACTTTTCCTCACTGTTCAGTGAATACACCACACACCCTTTGCAGCATGCTGTTCTTGATATGAAGATATTAACTTCCTTGGGGGCTCCTGATTCTTCCACTATAGCTTTTTAGCTCTTTCTAAATATTAACAGATTTATCCACACACCACTGTGCAGTATCTGGTAGCATTGCTTGGCATGTTTCACAAAAGAAGGCTGATGTGCATCTGATGAAACTGAAAGAGAGGTGTAAAATAAATTTCAGAGCTCCAGGGCCTCACTTCTCCCAGTGGTTGGCACTTCACAGCCTTCCATAGGGTCTGAACAGTTACCCCTTGGCCTCAGCTGCTGGGGCAAGTGCAAAGACACTCTGCATGTCAGAGTTACTGCTTCACAGGCTGTCACACAGGGAGTGAGAAACACAAGACTGCTGAAATGAGAGCTTCATTTAAGTCATGTGTCTCCAGGATGACTTCAGGCATAAAAAAGTACTCTTTCCTTAATTCCCTTTCCAGGCAATGAAGAGGATGACAGCATATCTGGCAGAGGCAGCTGACCTGGCTTTTTCGCTTTCAGTATCAGAGCGATCCTACAAAAGGAAGTTTCCACCATTCCGATTAGCCCTCGTGAATATTTTCTAACTCAAAATTTCTTGTTCATAGGTGTTGTCCAGTGCTGAGCTCTTCATTAACATTTTCCTCAGTGACCATTTCTCTCTGTCTCTGTTACTGCACCTCCAGATTTTCACGGCCTGTTTAGCAAGACAATATAATTTGCTACCTTTTCTCTTACCTCCAGTTTTGACGTTCCTGCCTCGCTGCAGCTGGCACCACTCACGAGCCACACTGACTCTCTGGTGGCTCCTGCTCTATTCCTCCTGCTGACCAAGGTATCTCTTCCATACAAATTCCCTATTTTCTACTCCACACTTACTCCTCACCTCACTGCAACCAAGCCAGACTGCAATTCTCAGCTCTTTTTGGACATCAACTGGAAAACTACTGAAAACACAGAAGAGAATTTTCCTCTGGAGACCAAGAGCCCTCTGCAAGTACCATTCTGGAAGAACTGCTCACCCTCATATCCATGGATATTTCTATTTAGGAATGGTTCATGTGCAGTCAGGTCACACCAGTGATTTCTGAGAGATAAAGCGATCTCAATTCAGGCACAAATCACAGACATCAGCTGCCAAATGCAAATGTTGCTACTGAGCCAGGGCAAACTGAGGTATTTTCAAATGTGAATGAATGGAACAAATATGGGTGGTTTTCCCAAAGAAAGAGCAAAAGATACATTCTTACCAATTCTAGGTTAATTTTTTTCAAATCACAGAAGGGCTACAGTTGCTGTAGTAAACAGATACAGGAGTTTTTAAAATTTTCTTTAATAATATATTTTGCATCTAGACATTTTAAAAAACTTGAGGCTAGGCAAATCTTGGCAAGGGAAAATGTCAGATAAGTTAATTTTGGCTAAATTATAAAGAACTGAAGACAGTCTCCTAGTAAAGGTTCTGGATTTAAGAAATTATGTTATCAGTATACCCAGGAGAGTTTACTCATATGTTTAAAATTTCTATATTTGCTTAACAGTTATGAATCTGTGTGCTGATACATTCACGCATACTGGAACATTTCATACAGGCCTTTTCAGGCAAAATTATTGAACTTGCTAGTCCTAACTAACGATTCCTGATACATCCAAATATCCATTTTACTTTCATGGAGTTTAGCCAAGTAAAGCATAAACTCTTGTTCTTTGTTCTGACAGAGGATTAGTTAGACCTCCCAAGCTAGCAGTCCATCTGCTCTGCCAGCTAATGCTATTGTCCCAGAGACACCACCTCCTTCATTGTTCCACCGAACAATCCATGCCATCTCTTTTCTCAGCTGACACTGACAAGTACATGTCAACCCGCTTGCATTCTCCCGCACACATCTGTGACATTGAATATAGGCTTTCACAGTTTCAGGCAGTTTAAAGCCTAGTAAGAGCAAGGAAACACAGTACTATAAAAATACTGATCTACAAAAGCTTTTAATTACACTATATTAGTTTATCTCATCAACGTAATGTCCAGATTTGCAAGTTTACATTGCTCCTCCCTTCTGCCCTTCTCCTTCTAAAGACATGATATTAGTTTTGCCATGTGAAAAAAAAAAAAAAAAATTCTTTCAAGCATTCAGCCAATTTAAAAATACTTACATATAAAGAAAATTGGATTCCCTAGCATAATATGTTCTGATAATTTTTTTAATAGATATAAGAGTAGAACCTCTTTAACTGAAGACTGGGTTTTGGGTTAAATACACAAAATGGAAGGACCAAAATAGGGAAAGCAATTCTGCCAGTTGGTCTCTGAAAAGCTCTTGCTAAATGAGCTGATGCAATCTCAGTACAGGTCTTATAGTCAGTAATGACAACAAAATTCTCATTACTGCCAGCATTTCAAGGAAAAAGCAAGAGACACAGTGAAACCATAGTTGTTGCAGGTGGAAGAAATCCAAGATTATTGATAAGACATGGATCAAATTCAGTGCTCTATCCCTTGCCATGTCAAACACAGCTTCACTCAAACCTAAAGTGACCTTCATGCGACCCAAAATAAGTCTTATATGCCAATTAGTTAATGACAGAAAACTATATAGATGTAATAAAGACATAAAATTTTAAAACAGCAAGCGAAAACTGAAGTTGCTGCCCACAACAGGTAAGTACTTAAGGACAGAAAGAAACAATATTTCTATTTGTTGTCATGATATCTGTAAAAGATACTAACACATAAAACATCTACTTTTGCCAATTCATTTGGGACTTATTTACTGGATATTCCAAAAATGAGCCAACACTTCCAACCAGAAATGTAAACAGCATCTCTGTCATGGCAGACCATATTCTCAATGTATCATTCAAAAGACTCCTGTGCTGGCTCTCAGCCTTGGATGGGGAACCACAATGACCACAGCTCATGGACCAGGAAAACAGGTGATAGGTACTAGCTTTAAAACAGCACAATAAGGGGGAAATCCAGTGCACTCTCTACAGATAGTGTGCACTCTTTTAAAATCTTAATTTCATTTACGTCAATGTAAACCTGTCTCTGGAGATTTCTCTAGAGTGAATTCTGCCTCCAAACAGGAGGCATCTGACAATTATCCACCAGCGTCCCAGTTTAGCTAAATTGGTTTTAAATTGGAACAACTTGTTACGTGGAAGGGGGAGTTGAAGTGGGATGTAGTTTTGCCTGAGACACATGATTAGATTTAAGCATTGAAATTCAAGGTCCCATCCTCTGGACACAGGCTGTCAGGACTGCAGAGTTGCCTTTTTGTTTTCCTCTTCCCCTGCCTCCTTTTTTTCTTCCTTTTGCTGAAAAGTATTTCAGCAGATGAAAAATCTTAATTATATTTTATACAAAGAGGGCAAGAGTACTCATAATTTGTTTTAACACAAGCAAGCACAGCAAGGTGACATATAATCAAGCATTCCCAGACTGATGTATTAAAACGCTTTTCTGCCAACTCCTGCCCTGCATCTATGATGTAAGAATTCTCCTTCATTATTCCTTTTTATTATTTTCCCATGCAGATCACTGCGACCCATGCCAATCTTTGAGAATGTAGATGGTAGTAGAAAGTCCCTTTTGTCACAGCAAATCTTTTCCTTAAGCATATAAAAGGTTTGTTCATTAAAAAACCAAACAGAAAACATTCCTCAGAGAAGAAACTACTACTCTGATTTATCCATAACAACCCAAAGAACAGTGCTAAAAATGTGCAAGGATACCAGTTATTCAATAGTACTTTTTTCCATCAGGAGGCCGCTAGTAATTGGATGTCAGGGAACAGAGAATGAAGTAGGAATATTTTCACATAAATTATTGTATGGGAAAAAGTAATCTATCTGTACCTATATATATTGGCTGAACCTTACACTCTCAGTATGAATGGCTTTCCCAGCTCTGGTGTTAACTGAAGAAAAAAGGTCCATCCAGTCCTGACTGCTAAGGTGTAAGAGACTTCTCTTCAACAGAAACCAACTTCTACCAAATTGCAAAGCATTCCAGTTCCCCTAGATTAGAAAAAGTAGACTGGAAAATTGTAAGAGATTGGTTTCTACAGACTCCCTGTCTGCAACTGCAGTCTGTAACAAGACAGGCAGGTCTCATTCTGCAAAGGAGCTCACCTGCACCAAGTGTCCTGAAGCTGAGTGAGGATCTACTCTTTGTTCTAATGGTAGATCTCTAGCAAAAATCAGTATGGCAAGTCTGGAATTCTGTCTTCCTCTGTGTCATCCTCCAATTTTTAGTACTATTATTGTTTTTGCTTAGGTAATCAGCCTCAATATCACTAGGGAGACTAGAATCTTGGCTGTCCTTAATAAAAATATTATGTGTAGACAAAAAAAAAGTCCAAGAAGTAATGAAATAACAAGGAATTACTATAAAAAACCCCTCATAATCAGATACTGCTTTTATCACATCATATGCATTAAACTTCTCTGAACTGATGTCCTTTTCATCCTAATGTACTAAATTAAATATCTGCTCCTTGTAGAATTTGATTCATCTAAACTAGATTAAAATCAAATCATGAACAAAATCAATTTCACTTAAAGTACAATAATCCCAGCCCACTAAGGCCCCCTTGTAGTAATCACAATAAATGCTGTCTATCACCATTACCATCCCTTATTTTTACCCCTAGCCTTTCACTGATTGTATAATTTTAATATCACATTATAAATTAGGACCTTGTATATCTTATTCACATTTTATTAGAGCAAGTTGGTCAGGAAGCCAGAGGCAAGACAACCTCATTCAAACATTCCTCCAGGGTTTTCAGGTCAAGTCATTTTTTAAATTGGGATTGGTATAAACCCCAAGGGATTTCTTGATTTAAGAAAGAACTACAAATATTTAAGCTGTCTTGGGGGGATTATTCTGACATTGGATCGTGGGATTACTTCCTACATAAGACTCAAAGGATTTGGACTGGTTTGGTATCTCGTCAGAAAACTGGGCAAAAATGCTTCTTACGTGAAGTTAATCAGATATTCAATCATTCCGTGCTTTAAGCATGTCAAAAGGCAGCAAACAAAGGGAGAAGGAAGCAGTTGCTTCGAGAGGCATAGGAAACGAAAACTATCCTCTGACACACTGGAGCATTTTAGCTTTTTCATAAACAAGTGCTATTCCTCATGACAACAGACCAAAATCCTGAAAAAAAGCTACAAATTCCTTATTTACATACCAGCCATCTCAGAGTTTGTCCCTTGAATTTGTAGATGATCACTACCAGCATGGTCGTATTTAATTAAATATTTCATTAATAATTAAGAACACTTGGCACTTCTTTGACACAGTCTCATTTGTCTTAGAGCACTTAGGTCTAATAACAAAGCCTGACAACAATCGACAAAAACAGGAGGCTGTGATAGTGGCTGATGTAGTTGGAACTGTGAGAAGGTTTTAGGTAAACCCCCTCTGTCGTTGTCAGATCCTGGCTCCAACTCAGGTCTGAAGCCAGGCTTGAATTGCAGTTGAAACCATCCTGTCAAGAACAGCACTTCAATAAATTCTCTGACCATCAAAAGTAAGTGTGAAAAATGTCACTCTCCCTTTAGTGATTTCCTTTTCTCTTTATTTTTCTCTTCCTAAAGCAGAAGTTAGAGGGGGAAAATGACAGGAATGAGACTTGTTCACTGCTGCAACAATAAGAAGAATAATAACCAGAAACATCCAGAAAAAAATGGCTATTTGAGAACTGGATCTTCTTACCTGGATCTAGCAAACGTAAAGGGTCAATGCAAGACCATCATACTGAGAAAAATATTGCAATGAGAAATGGATTTTTTAGAAGATGCAATGTTGAAAGGAAATCAGAAGTCACTTTCACAAAGGGGTAATGACGTCTTTTCAGGCATGGATACAATTCCCTCAACTGAAATATTTTCCCCTATAAATTTATTCAACAAAAATAAGCATACCACAACCCTAACCTCAAGTTTATTAATTGTCCAGTGTGGAAAACTGAAGGATGAGTATTTTTGTTTCTGTTCAGTTCATTCACTGGAGAATGAAGAAAATGTCCTTCTTCAAAGGTTTAGTCTTTATTCCTTCATCCAAGCACAGCATCATCAGACACCTGTACTGTCTACCTGTGTAGCCTCACATATCACCTGTCCAACATACTGAGCAAAGACAGAATCAAGCTTAGTTTAAAATTCCAGAGGTAGAAGATAAAGGTGATCAGACTGTTTTAATCTCTCTATTTCAAACACAGGGTTTCTTCTTTGTAAATTTAAGACAGCACAGGACTTATACGGTACATAAAAACAGAGATTGTCTATGCTGGAGATTAAAAAACAAAACAAAACCAACAGAGAGGGAAATTCCCAATCCTAACTTGACAAGAAACTGCTTTCCACTCACTGATGAAGAGATTCAAGAAGCACTGACAACAAGCCCAGCTGATTGGGGTCAGTCACTTTTCAAGCCCAAGGGAATGGTCTTTTCCGACTTCAATCACAATCTCATAACTCCCCTATAAATAAACATACCAAGGAACAACCAAAAAAAAAAAAAAAAAAGCAGACAGAACTAGCAGTCACAATCCACACACAATGTTAAACTGCAGTAATAATGTTTGTATTCTAAGAAGTCTGGAGACAAAGAGACACTATCCATCACACAGATAAAGCAAGCTTTATTTGAAGTATGCTTATAACTTGGAATGGTTAAGTAATTTTACGTTACAAACACTAAACACCACAAGAAGCTTCTAACTTTTTATACTCAGAAAAGAAAAAGTGCAATAGAATGTCTCACATGCTTAACTAACACAAAAATTAAAGTTCATTTTTACAGTTGAGTTGGGATAAGATTTTGAGGCTCAGGGTCCCAAGGACCCATTTTTTTCATTGAATCTGCAACTGAGTTTTCAAGCAATCTTTCTGTAAAACAGGTAAACATAAATTATAATGGTTTGCCAAGAGGTATAACTTAGTTCATGTTAGTTATATCCCAAAACACTAATAATTTTACAGGGGAGAATAATGCAGTTAATTCCTAGCACTGTGCATCCTGAGGCAATCCTATATGAAGTCCTGGGGTGTGTGAAGGGGTCAGGAAGAGGATCTAAGATATTAGCATTAAGAGATTTCAATTTATGGATCAGAAACAGTTATATTGAATACTTATGAATGCAAATGTCTATGTGTCTTTTTCTTGCAAAGAATCTGTCAAACATTTTATCTTCTTAAGTATTTTATATGAATAGGAAATATTCCATTGGGCATTCTTAAATCATTAAAGAAAAATGCATACATTTCTAGACTTTTTTGATATTTAAAAATTCATCTTCATCCAGAGCTATAGATCAGTTTCTAGATATAGAGGATGTTTCAGTATCAAAATACCTGAAGGAATCTCTTGTAATAGAATTTCTGAGATTAAAAAAAAAAAAATCGCTATTTTGGAAGTCCATCCCAGTGAGCACAGAACCCCACAAACCCAGAAACTGTTTAGTTAGTAATTAGTACAAGAGACACTGCAATTTTCTTTCCACAAATACCATAATTGCCAGAAAGGAAGCACCTTAACATCATGGTATTATAGAAAGCAACCACTGGTAGAGTATTAGAGTATCAGGACAACAGCTTGTTCATCATTCTAATGCAAAGCAGAATTTCATATGCCTAACCTAGATTTGCAGAAAAGGGCATTTCACAGTCTTCTGCACAACCTCTCAGTGCTCGGAGTGTCCTTTTAGTTAAATCTATGGTATAATGCTATATTTTGTCTAACATTTATGTAGGCAACCAGTGAACTAAGTTCTGTGTACAGAACAAGTACTTAGCTATTCCTCTAGTATTAACCCTGGTGGTGGTCGTATGACATCTGCCACAGGCTGTCTCTATAGTTAGAATATAAAACACATGGGTCAAGCAATGGCACACAATTATCAATACTCACTTGTTTAGCTGTGCCAAATAGCATCTCCCAAGTAGTGCTTATGTATTGCATGTGAAATAGGAGGACCCAGTTGCAATTTCCACCTTGTGGTACAAAGCAGGCAGTCCTCTTTTGGAGGAGAGTTAAAGAATGGATGGAAATTTAGCCATATGGATGCAAATTGTGTTGCATTATCTGTGGGCCAAATAATGGGCCTGAACGTTTTTTTTTTATTAATGTAGTCCTAACCAAAGGGAGACAACATGTTTCTATTAGGAAATAAGTCAAACTAATTAATGCTATTCTGTTTTGTTTTTTGTTTTTTTTTTTGCCAATGTAGAAGCATAAAATTAGAATTCTGTAAATATTTAAAATGCGATTACATTTCCTCTGTGAAATCACATTTCTAATCTCTTCCAAACAAAAGTACACACTAGTTCTTTGAAATTAGAAAAACTTTCACATTATTGACCACCTTATTTATTAATAAAATATCAATTAAAAAATTAATATTGTTATAGATGAAATTTAAGCCTTTCTCCTAGTGCTTTCTTCTTCTGGGAATCCAATGTACCAAACTTGAAAGATTTAACCATTTCCTAATACCTGGGTAGCTGTATAAGGAACTGCCCCCACAAATCTCATTCAATGCTCTCTCAGCAGGTTCCCTATCTGTGCTAACATTGCTAGAATGACATGCAACACTGTTCTATGAAATTGGATACTGCTTATTTTATCACATGCCAGCAAAAGCTGCCTTTTTCACAGGAGGCCTAAGACATACTTTCTCTTGTACTGGTCTAACATCACTGCTGCATGTCATAGTCTGCAGGCACTCTTCTAATCACAGTGCTAATTATCTCAGGATAAAATACTCAGTGGTGACATATCTATCTGGAACCCAGTTTTGCAGGACTTTGTAGATCTTGTTATGTTGTCAGGTTTTCTTCTTACACCTTGATGTGCTGGAGAATAGCTTTGGAAAAGCCAGCAGCTGAATAAAGAGTTGCAGAAAGTAATCAATGGAAGAAGAAAAGTGGATGCATATCCCACCCCTTGGATAGTGCCTCACCTAACTAACCCCAGGCTGCAGTCTTCCAGCACACTGCCTCTCCTTCATTGAAGTGCTCCAAAAGGAGTAGGAGTCATACAATTTCTTTAATTCTCAAGTAAAACTCAGGAATAGGAAACATTATCTGTTCTTGTTTCTTCTTCATACAAGCATGTATACTGTGTCCCAGGCATGATTTTTAAGTGATAGGCTCTCTGCCCAGGTGATTAGAGGCTTATCCCAAGAAAATTGACAGGAAAGGGTCCCAGAAGGAAGAACATTTTCTTTGAAGATGCAAAAAGCAGAGCTTTTAGCAAAACAGAAGCTTCAGTATATGAACATCTGTATGCATATATTGATGCAGTTGTGTTGGAGGTTTTACTAGCAGATATTTTGGCACATGAGAACTTTGACATAATGGTACATACAAAGAGTTTCCAGATTTCATTCCCATCTAAGTTCTTAACACTCTCACATAATCTATAAGTGCTTAAAGACTTGTAGTCCAAAACACTCAATGCATTTGTGGGGTATTTAAGCTATGGCTTAACCACTACAGCCTAAGGAACTCAGTTTGGAAAAGCTCACAAAAATATTCCGAAATTTACTTGTCTCTGACATGGATTAACTATGTTGACATTCAGAAATACAGCAATCATTTCCCAGTGCTGGAAAAGTAACATATTGGTAGCTACTCTGAAATTCTGCCCGGTATTTGAAAGGTGTTGTACCATGTTGAAGCATGTGACATTTCACATTTTTTTAACAATTAATTCAAGTTTATTGAAGGCACCAAAGCATGTGTTTTCATTAAAATATAGTCAGAACATATATTTTAAAAATTTATAAAATTAATTCTAATCACTTACAGTATAACCTTAAGTTAATTTTCAAATATTCTCTTACCATTTATAGTTTTGAGTTTATATGATGTCTTATTTCTATGAACTTACACCATGTGAAGCTGCTTGTTTCACACCTTATACTCAAATTTTAATACACATAATCATGGTAACTGGCAGCTGACATGTTGTTAATTGTTAGAACTATATTTTCAAAGAACTTTTAATAGTTTTGAAAATGTTTTCTCCAGCCCATTTACAAGACAAAGGTTTAGATCTATGCAATTGGAGATTTAATGAAATTGATTAATTTAATGAAATTGTTATCCCATTTAAAGGTAGCAACTTTATCTGCCACAACCTATAGCACAAGAACACAAATCACAAAAAATTTAATGTGATGCAAATGGAAAACCAGAAATGGTCTAGGAAGGCCCTGCTTGAGCAGGGAGGCTGAAGCAGATGACACATTGTGGTCCCTTCCAACCTTACCCATTCTGTGTTTCTGTGAAATGTATTGAAAATAAATTTATAAACAGAAATTCAAAGATGTTGTGATAGTAGGGAAATTTAATGCAATCATTTGCATTCAACTCCTTGCAAAACTCCCTTACACACACATGATTTTTCTTTTTCAAGATGAGAACTCAGTTTTGAAGATCTGTCTTCAGTTTTGAATGAATGTGCGCAGGGGCAAATTACCCACACTTTCTGACAGTCATTTGGACAGACCACCTTTATGGCATCAAACAAATGTTGGATTCTTTTGTAACCAGCCTAGCTGGAAATTTCAGAAAGGCCACAATGGCTTGTTTTCATTTGCAATGTTAAGATATGTTTTGAACTTGGCATTTTTAACCACAGCAACAAACATCCAGAAAGCTTCCACTTTTTCTGTGTTACTGCTTGGATTTTCTCTGCCCTTACTGCCGTCCTCCAACCAGGCACAGCTGCCATGTGGATGACAGCTACAACTTAAACAAACAGAAAAAAGGAAAATGGAAACAAGAAGGCAAAGAAACCTCAGCTTATACCCTTGCCAGGCTTGCTCCCTTGCCTTTTGCTTTTTCTCAGACTGGATAAAACTAGTAACTAATGGAGCCTGCAGAGAAAAGAGGAGTGCTGGGAAAGTGAGGGGCACATTGGTCAGTAAGGCCACCAGATACTGCTCTGTATAAAAATAAACAATCTCCACTGATGTTAAAATGCATTATAATTCATAAATTACTCCCAAAATTAACTGCTTTGCTGCAGTCTGTTGGTACTGTGTCGTCTGTCAAGACAGAAACAACTATGTGCTCAAAGGATATAAGATACTAGCTGCAGATTTAATGCTAACTCAAATTTGTTCCTACTCCATCACATCTGAAGATGAGAATCTTTTGAAATTCCCTACAAAGAATAGCTACAGCATCCAACCTGGGCATTGTCTCCCCAGAAAAACTGACTCTAAAATGCACGGCTGTTCTTAGGATGCCATTAAGCATAAGGCAGTCGTCTTCATTTGCCTTCATGCATCAGTAGCTAACTCATTATTCTTTTGAGTAATTCCTCATATAAGGGAAAAAAAAAAAATAAAGTGTAATTCCACATCACTGTGCAGCTGTGCTAGCAGTTCTCAGTGACTTAAAAAGAAGCATCATTGACAGGCTTTTAGAGGCAGCTGCATCCTGTCCTCTCAGCCTTAAGGCACTGCTCTGGGTAGGGCTAGCTCGTGGGAAGGAAGAAAGGCTGCTGCTGAAAATGCTGGGGATATGAAATGAATAAATTACACAAGAAGTTTAGGAGGTGAAAGGGTATGAAAATTCAGAGATCGAGAAGCTCTACTGAGCAGACAAAATTGTTTTAATAGAAGAAGCCAGTTTTAGTATGTAGAAAAATGAGAATAAGAAAAGTTATTTTGGAGCACTGTGTTATATCTCAAAATTGGACTTTCTACAAAAACTTGGCTTATTATCCAAGGTATCATTTGGCTATTTAAAATATTCTTCAGTTCATCTATCTTTTCTTTGTAAATCCAGCTCTGTATAGGAATCATAGAATGGTTTGGGTTGGAAGGGACCATCTAGTTCTAATCTCCCTGTCATGGGCAGGGAACCTTTCACTAGATCAGGTTACTCAAGAGCCCACTCAGATACGAATGGCTTTAAATAGAAATAAAAGCCTACCAATTAATATATTTAGCCTCTACCTGTTGCTAAATATTTCTGTGTGCACAGTAACTTGTAAACATTTATGCTGGGGAAAAAAATCTATTCCAACAGTCAGTTAAAAGTTGTCATTAAGCATTTGAAATTGGTAACCTTGCTAGAGATACACTCACAAAGCATGACCTTTTATTTTTAGGTGAGTCTAGCAACAAATCATTGAATTATGAATAAATACAGCTTTGATATTTCCAACCTTTTTCAAACCCTTCTAGGCTAGATTTATTTCAGTGACTACTATAACATTACATTATTTGTTTACAGTAATTGAACTGAGCAATCAACACAAAAACAATGTGTTTGAGAGCTTCTCCACTTGTATTACAACAGTCATTTATTAAATTACACACAGATGTCATTCAACTCCTTGAAAAGACTGCCCTCAGGTTCAAGCCTGGATTACATTTATACATTGGCATTCTATTATTAATCTTTTAGCCCTTTTTATTTCCTCTTACAATATCAAAACAGATTTTCAGTTTTCCATATTTCAAGAGAATGAATGTGGTTCTCTTTGGGATGGGGATCTGGGTGGTAAAACGGAATCATATTTATAGAGCTAAGCATATTTCTGCCTCTAATTCAAAATCAGTCAGGGAATTTGACATCATAGCCTCATTTTTCTCCCTTTCATTTTGTACTGCTTCAGTCCATCTCAGCATGACACAGTTACAACACTAGTTTTACTTTCTGACACATGCGAGCTTCTCCTAACTACTATACCAAAACAGGAAACTAAACTGAGCAGAGTTGTCCAGAATGTAGCAACTTTAACTCAGAAGCAACCCAAGAAAATCCAAGACATTCCTCTTTCCTATTTCAGCTATCAGCAATTTACATCAGTGAAGCTGCACTAACTAAAATGCAATTGTCAAGGTTAGAAAATACCTTCAAAACCAAGCTATTCACTTAGCCCTGCCATATTCACCACTAAACTTATCCCAAAGCACCACATCCCCACGTTTTTATCACTTTCAGGAATATGTGTCCTCTGTTTGCCTGGACAGTTTGTTTCAATGCCTGATCACCACTTCAGTGAAGAAATGTCTCCTAATAGATAAGCTAAAACTCCCACAGTTTTAGCTTATTTATTTAGGACATTTACCCTTGTCGTATCACTAATTAACCGAGAGAGGAGACTGACATCCACATGGCTATAACCTTCTTTCAGGTAGTTGTAGAGAGCAATAAGGTCCTCCCTGACCCTCCTTTTTTCCAGGCTAAACAACCCCAGCACTCCTCAGCCATTCCTCATAAGACTTGTGCTCTAATCCTTTCACCAACTTTGCCGCCCTTCTTTGGGCGACACCATCACCTATGCTTAAGAAGATCTGGGAATATGAAGAAACTGTTTTAGTAAAAACACAACTAGAATTTTCAAAAGGTTCTGCAAGGGTTCTTATCGTATTGTTTAAGGAGTTCATCGTGGTTATATGTGCAAATAGAGGACTTCAAAGGTAGTTCTTTCTCTTTTGAGTTCTACTTCCCTTGGAGGATTCATTCTATGCCAAAAGTTAAATATTATAACCTGATATTCCTGGATTTGGCCAGTGGTTTCCACTTAAGGACAAGGGGGCACATGTTAGTAGCAGAACTCTTACAAAAAAACTGGAAAGTGCAATCACTTTTATTGTAATGTTGGATGGACAATCTGACTATGATGGTAGAATGCCTCAATTTCTTTTTCCCTCCGTAAGTCTGCCATGAAGTTCTAGTTTGATCCTGAAATACAAGCAGAATTTAGACATAATCTGACCCACACTGAGTAATGGGACTCTGAGATAAGATAGGACTGGAATTCATTTTTATGGCTCAGAAATCAGTGCCTTCCAGCTCTGAAATGTTAGTTGTGGATCCGTTCTAATATCAGGAAATAAATCCCTGATGACTTTTAATGGCAAAAACCACAATATAATTTTATTCTATCCAGTTTTCATTATTAAACAAATAAAAAAGTCTTACACTGCCTCCTTACACTTTACACTCTAGAAGAAAGATGTATTTGCACAGGGTTACTGACTAAGCCCAAAAGGAAGGAGGAGATAACATCTCAGGTTTCCCTAGGTAACTTAAGGTGACCTGAGGGGCTTTTATCTCCTTGGGTGGCAGCATCACCACAGCTTACCGCTGGGGATAAGTAAATAGCCTGAAATACTGCAAAAGCATTCACTTTCCAGAAGAAGAGAAACCTCTGCCAGGGCATTAAGACCCTCCTCACTGGGATATTATGCCTATTCCAAGCTTAAGTCATTACAATGCCTTCAGCAACTCTTGCTCAAGCAGTTCATGTTCTCCACTCTCCCTCCCAGAAGTCTTTAAAAGACATAATGGGACTAGGATGTACACTTCATAACAGGTTTTTTTTTTTTTTCTTTAAATAGATTGAATTTCATTACTTTTCTTCACTGCAATAAATTATGCAGGTTTAGAGAAGTAACAAGTGTTATGGATGCTGCAGCAGGTATTCAGCCATTTAAAAATAATGCAACATTTCCAATTTGCAGTCCCAATGTGCACTGGCTCAGCCCTATGATTTAACAGAGAGAGATTTATTTTCTTCTAGACATTACTCTAAAAAGAAAGAGTTTCTCCATTTTAAACGTCCATTCTCTCTCGTCACTTTCCTAGTAAGAATGTCCTGACACTGAGGTAATGATTCATACTGTGCAAAGTCGCTGCTCTGGAAAATAAAATCAAACCTTAGTGCACATTAAAAAATAGGACTTCAAAGGAAAAAAAAAAAGAAGAATTTATTAGACAACTTTTAATAAAACCAGGAGACATGATTCCTATGCTCAACTGACTATTCTGTGTCTCATACTAGAGGTCATACAAAGAACCAGTCTTAGGCCAGAGTATTTATGGCTGTCAGGTACCTCAGGGGTATATGCCACAGCAAGTGATGCCAAATGGAAATGCTCTTACCTTTTCAGCCCAACCAGCAAATCCATACCTGCACAAAGTCATCACCTTGATCTTAGGAATCTCATTAGAGGGAAGATATAGCTTCAATTTACTTGGTTTGAGTTGAGAGAAGGCAACAAGTCAAAACTACACAGGTCACTTCAACAGTCTCTTCAAGGCCCACTGGGAAAGCTTTGTACCTTAGCAGGCCCTGCCATACATGTTTTCACCTGGAATCAGCCTTTTGCTTCACTGCCAAGTGCGCTCCAGCTGTCCCAAGCAGGAGTCCTTATCTCCAAGTGTAAGTCTAGAGGTATTATCAATCACATCCCTTATGGTCTTTTTCACTCCTTACATTTAAGGCATGCATTGAATCTGCCTCAGGGCATGTGCAAAGTAAGAAAACTAGATTTCTGGTATTTCCCAGCTGGCACACTAGTATAATGTTAAACCACTCTATTCCTGAGTCTACCTATGCAGCACAGAGGGAATATAAAGCTTAATTAATTCATGTTTGTAGAGTGTGAGCTTCTCAGTACAAAGAGACTGTGTAAGTAGAAATTACTCCTATTAAATCAGGTATTGGGGGAAATGATCACACTTTGTGCACTGAAGCTTGTTCCTGTGTTCTTTAAATAGCAAGAACGCAGGCAGCAACGTCAATGGAGACTGCATTCCTCATCGTACCTTAGTTTGTTCATAAAGTTCAAGCCAAAACTAATTCTCCTGGCACCTGTTCTGGCACTTTGTACTGAAACCTGAGCTGGGGACAGCATCCATTCTTTGGACGTGCAGACATTTCCTAGGTACTATGTGTGGTCTCTGTGGAGGATGAATCAGTTATCCTGGGTACTTTCTGTTTACGATCCCACTGACTGGAACTGGCATCTGCTACAAAATGACATTCTCTTGTCAAAAGTAAAATACTTCATAGCAGGTCTGGGTAGAGGGATAAAAGTACTTTGATGGGGGACCAAAAAAAGGCCAAAGAGAATGAAGAGAAGAAACTAGAAAAGGAAATCTCAGTATTAGCAGGATGAGAATTACAACTTTTGTTAGGTGAACTGCTTATGGGAACCAAAATTAGTTATCACAGTGGTAATTTGCCTCAATGCCAAATATGCAGTTATTTTCCATGTTTGTTAATGTTATAATTATATTTCAAATAATCTGAGTGTGAAAAATTATATGAGTTTCCAGTCATAATTTTCCGAGGTCTTGTTTTGTGCTGAAACAAGTAATTTAATGTTCCTCACAATGGGAAATAATAATATGTGTATGTGTCTGCTTAGAGTGATGAGAACAACCTATTTTGTGGTGCTTTAGCAGAGGCTGTCACTTCTTAACTCTGGCACTACCACAGGAAGCACAAAGGTGAGATCCTAAGTATAGGTCTTATTAGTTACATCGTTAATGGTGTGAAAGTGCAGGGAGGGTAAGTGAGGACAATGAGCACTTTATGCATTGTCATAGTGCTACTTCATGTATCACCACTTCCTTTATCAGGGCCTATCTCACTCATAAAAGGGGTTCAATCAAATACAAAAGGTAGTGAGCAAGAACAGAAAATCAAAGGGGAGTTTTACACTGTTGTTTCCTTTCTCAGTTGCTAGCATCACTCAATAACATTGATCTCACTTCAGCATTACATTGTCATTTTTTTTACCCCTTTCTTTTTCACTACAGACTCTTTGTATCCAGGGCCAGAGGTGCAATGCCTTGGCTTGTTATTAAAAGCATTAGTATGAAGAAATCTCAAGGCAGTAGTTTCACTTGAATAGCATTTTTATAATTTCATCAGCTGGACATCTCTTCTGTGTTTGTTTGTCAGCGAAAGCAGGTGTGTGCATGCGTGTCTGCACCTCTGTGTGTGTGTGTATGTGTACATATAATGATGATGTCCAGGAAAAAATATCTATACTTTATCACTTGCTTAAAATCTAGAAGTAATGAATGTTATATATAAAGAAAGCTAAGGCTTTCTTGGCTGCAACAGTAGGAAGGGAAGGCAAGAACCATTCCAAATCTTCATGAAACTACATTATTGAAGTTCATATTCCACATATGTCCACCACTCAACATTTAACTCCTGAAGATTATGTTGCTGCTCTATACTACAAAATGTATCATATAATTCAGACCAATGCATATGGTAGGAAACCTGTCAAATCCCCATTAACCTTTCTCTAGCTCCACAAAGAATTTTTACTTAGTCTCTCCAGACCCTACAGATTACTTTGCAGACTTCCTTTCAGCTGTCATTTGGGCAAATGAGACATGCCACAGAACTTACCAAAAGTGAATTTTGAAAGAATTTATCAAAGTTGCATTCTCTTGACATAGAACTGGAAAACTTTCTATTTGGAATTAGAGACAGGTTTCAAGTTTGCCTGAGACACATGGTTTTCCACTGCTCATTTCCCAATACCTTAAAATGTCTGCACATATAGGGGGCATTTCTTGGTAATAGCCAAAAAAACAATGTAATTTAAGGAAATTTCCCTATTCCTGGAGCTAAAGGAGTGTTATAAAGCCCCAGGGATATTACTTCAACTTCCTCTCCCCATTCAAGAAACCCATTAGGAGAGTCAGGGTTTTTTCCTCTATGGCTCACCAACTTTGACGAATGAGTACAGCATAAACAAAAACTTACAGAAAAAAATGGGAGGGGCTTAATTACAAAAATAAACACTACTAAAGTAAGAAAAAATCAAAAGGTTATTTTAAACATGGAAAGCATCTACGTAGCAGTGTGGGAATAAAGGTATAACCCTTCTGACATTGCTACCTGTGCTCTAATGGCTACACCACTGTTAGTGCATTTGCAGAACTTAAGGTCTAGTGCTTTAAACTGAAGCACTTGCATGCATTTAGGAAAATACAGAACAGCCAAAGCATCCCTGCAAAGTAACTGAATGAATGCACTGTTGCTATATAAGTTTAGTAAACAGCAGGACATGCTTCTTACAGAAATGCTACATTACCACAGTTATTTATAACTTGCCCCTCAAAAAAAAAAAAAAAAAAAAAAAAAAAAAAGAAAAAAAAAAAGAAGGGAAAAAACATCCAAACAGGTAATGCAAAACAACTTCTTCCACTAAAGTTCCCTAAAGCAGCCAAAGCATTCAGAAGCCAGGCAGATATTGTAATTTCCTTACACATAAATCACTCTAGGGTTTTACAAAATAAAGAAAACAGTGAATATATAATTATGCGATATTGTTTTAAAATTAAGGAAATTAAATGTTACAATAGCTGAATGAGTACAATGTCAATTAAGGGATTTTTTTTCTTGTTTGCAAGCCAGTATTCACCAGTATTCATGTGTTTTCATCCCTTTTACTATAGGGGTTCACATTGTCAGGAACAGAGTGGGACTTTTCATAGAAAAGAAGATAGATAGCCACATATTGAAGAAAAATTAGTAAAATGTTTCCTAGGTGTTCTCATGAAAGTGATGGGAAAGTTTACATATAGTAATGAAAGAATGAATAGATTCATTCCTTGGTATATCTATCGTCAAGATTTTCCACACGGAACATCATGAACAATTTTTGAATATATCAACAGTAGCTGTAAAAGGGAAAGTGGAGAAAACACTATGGACTAAGAAAAAAGGAAACGCAGGTTAGACTAAGGGAAAAAACATCTTTCTAAGAATAAGGATAATGATGCACTGAAAAGATTACATTAAAAGAGACCGCTATTTTCCGTCACTGGAAGTTTGTTTTTTTCAGAAGTATACAAAATATTTACCAGGAGGTCTTTAAAGACAGGTAAATCTGTTTTTTTGTCAGACCGCTTCCCTGATTAGGTGATCTTTTCTGTCTTCTGGCAGAGAAAAATAAGACATTGAAATACAAGAAAGGAAAGACAGGAAAAGAAAAAGCCATTTTAATTCTGTAAACATTCCCACATTGTTCTAAATCATGACTCTTGAAGATGACTTGTCCATGACACATAATTCAGAACCTTATGTGGGAAAAAATTAAACCTATGTGCAAAAGCATAGATGCTGTTACAGTGAACAGAATTATATTGTGAGATTCAAAAGATCTGTATTCTACTCCTGATGCTGCCCGTGACCGAAAAGGTGATTCCAGTCATAACACTCCACTTGATTCTGACTCAGTTTCATAGTTCATAAAATAATATTCACATTCTTATTCATGTACTTCTAGATCTCTTGGTGCAAATCCCAAGAGAGAGTTACATATTACTGTTACTGTTGTCATGTGGCTATCACTAATGTTAACAGTAATTATATTAACCTCTTGGCTGACGCAACTTTTAAATCAAGATAATCAAACATCTTTTAAAAATGGACACCCAAGATGAAAGTTTATACTTGTCATTGTTCAATATTAAGATAATGTAAAAATATAACCATAACATTGCTGTCAATTTTAAGATTTTATGTGTGTTTTTAACTTAACCTCAGCAGTGTAGTTTCCCCTTCATATGCATCATTCTATTATAAATCTAAAAATTCTGAGTAATACAGAAGTCATATACATGCCATTTAATGATAAAACTAAAATCATCCATAAAAATTTCTCTTTTGACAACTTATCTACTGGTCATTCACTCAACAGCACTACCACTACCAAGAAAATAATCACTGCTAGCAAATGTACCAAGAGACTGAAAGTCAACCCCCTGTTAACCCCTGTTAAGGTTTTTACCCTTTCACAAATATTCTGTAGATTAATTTTATTCCTGGGCAACTAGGACTAAGTCTATCCCAAACTATATTTTTAAGAAACTTTAGGAGTTAAAAGCATTCTCTAGAGGTGTTTTTTCTGCACTCACCTTCTTTGTAAACTAGCAAATTTTAATAATATAGACATGGGTCACTGCATGACAGTTGGCTTCTTTGGCAACAGTAATCCCAGGCACATTTAATTTTCTAGTTCAAATCTTGCCAAGCAACTCTTACATTAAATAATCTAATTTTTATTCTAGCTTGAGCCAAAAATAAAGCAAATGGTTTTATCTAGTAAAACATTGCTGCAGCTAATTGGGTCCTGTTTTACTTCCTCATCTACTGACTCTGTCCTTTAAAAGACAGCTTGATACTTGATACCTTGGATACTACATAGTGGGTGTAACATCTTTACATCTGACATATCCACACAGCACCTTATAATAATCTGTTAAGGCAATATAAACAAATGATGTACTTTACAAGGCTTACTGTTTTTTAAATACTCATATCTGCAACACTTTTCATCAAGTCCATAAGCTTTAGCTGGCTTCCCTTTAGTATAAAAGTTCCCTTTCTAGCAGTATAAGGAATCTCAGGAAAAAAAACCCAAAACAATCTTTTTGCTTCAGAAAGGTGTCTACCACTTCTAATGATTAAAATTTTACTGTAAAAGTCCCAGCCTAGTGGTAAATCTGCTTTATTATGCTACCACTGTATCTCACAGTCAGGTAAAATTTGTGGCTTTTTAATATAACAGTTTTGGCTTGGGACTACTCATTTGTAACACATGGTGACTTTTAACAAAAACTTGTCCTTCCACGTTATTGAGATGTAAGTGGACTTAAAAAACAGGTAAGTGGTGGTCTTCATGAACTGAAGATGCAGTAGTTTACATTGCATTGAAATGAGAAGTACACAAATAAATAACTAATGTATTATTAATACATATTTATTTCCTCTGTCGTATTCAGTTTTATAGCAGGATGCATAATTAATGTATTATTTTAATCATACTATAATAACAGAAGTCTCACAAAAGCAATACACAACTGGTTTTGTGCAGTTAGTGATGTCTAGTGGGAAGCATTTTCATGTCAACTATAAATAAATAATAAGAAAGATAAACAAAATGCATGTCACTGGCATTATTAAGGCAAAAGGTCTTTCTATAGTTTTGTTAAATACCAACAAGAGACATTGTGAGGTTTTGTTTTTGTTGTTTGTTTTTAAACAAGCCACTTGAAAGAAAATGGATTGGAGAAACTCAGCCACTGAATTACTGCCCTGGCCTTCTTATAAGGTTTGAAGTGCCTCAGTGGTTTATTTCTCATAAGCTGCTCACCCAGCAATAGGGAAAGTAAACTGACAAGAAAAATGGTTGGCAGAGAGAAAAAAGGGGGGGAGAGGGTGGACGAAAGCATTGATTTCTCCAAATGGAGAATGCAAGTCTACACACTCCAACAAAATGCACAAGAAAAAGCACTAGCCCCAGGACTGGCAGTCCACTGTAACTCATGATAAAGCAAATGCAAGCTTTTTGGCTTCTATGATAGGCTTCTGCCCTTGTAACAGGACACCTCTGTAAAGAATTGCACTGAAGTTTAGTTATGCATCCCCAAACTGAAATGCTGCAATGGTTTCAACTGTTATTCACCATTGTCTACTGTTACAGTTTAATTTAAAAAAAAAAAAAATAGACCACATTATATAAATGCATCTACTTAGCATCATCTGTATCATTACCACATGATAAGAAATCTCTCTAGTAACAACAGATAGGAATTTTTTAATCTTCTTAATTGTATAGGTTATTATTTTAAAAAATCAATAACATTCTAATACATTAAAGTGACATTAGCAAGGTCATTTAAAAATCTCAAACCAGCAATAACCAGCAGATCTTTTGTCCTTCCCAAAAGTAATAACTCTTAGAATAAGAAAATACTCTGCTTGCTTTCTATGTGAAATATTGATATCTCTGTTTCTCACTTAATTCTGTCTGCATTATGGCAATTTGGATATTTACTTCAGTGCATGACACTGCATAACACAAAAACGAGTGTTGATTCCATCCAGTGGACTGATGTAGCAATGTTCATGTCCATGATGCAACCTCAGCAATGGTGGAAAAGGCTGCAGAGTTCCTATATTAATGACCGACAAGAAACTTCTATTGATTATAGAATATAATGTGGACAGTTCATCTGGAAGTTGTATGTATTTCTTTATATGGAGATCATGATTCTGGTTAAGGGACAATAAAATGTTAACCAAGCAGACAAGCTGAATCCCTCCAAAGTCAGTAAAGTCTAAAAAGACACCACAGACATAATGAAGAGAAAGACTGTTTTGGGAACAAGCATGAAGTAACAGGACAAATTCCCGTTTTGGCATAGCACAGCTTCATGAATTTCTTTACAATAAGCTGTGCCAAACACAGAAACATCAGTATTTTTCACTTCAACCATAAATTATCACATTTGGACATTCAGTTTCAGTGGCCAGGTACGTAAAGTCTTTTACTATTATCTTGGTCTTTATTTTCTGTTGTCCATGATTTTCCACTGTGTCCATCATACATGAACTTTTAAATTCCCCTCAAGCCTTTAATTTTGACTTGTAAAATATAAATTTTCTTTTAGCTTATATATTTCTTTTTAAATGGCAATTTTCTCATTTTGATGGTCATGTCTGCTGCCATAATCAGTTGACAACAGAATGCATATTATTCATCTTTCTGTTCATTTTTTAAACAAGAATTTTTCTTGGGTTGGTTACTTGCATGGAATGGGACAGAAGGACATAAAATTTTAAAGAGAAAGTTTCCAATGACATACTTTTAAGAAAAAGTAGTATCACTTGGGATTGCCTGCATTTGGGATGGTTGAAAAGAATCAACTAAAAGCATAAGTTAATGGGGAGAAATTAAAACACATTAATCTATATGTAGATGCTCTCATACTGAATTAAAATGCCTTTATTTTTTTGTAGTTTAATCCACCCTTAAGCACTCCACTTTTCAATACGTTTCCATATAGGGGCTTAATGGTCCTTAATTTTGCTGCATTAACTTCATACTTTTAGTTGTTCTCCCACATAGAATTGCCATAAGATATTTAATTACCACATTTGCTTGGTGACTGCACAGTTAGGAACACAGAAAGCATGTCTAAGTGCTGCCATTTATAACAGCATTAATTTGAACCTCAAAACTATTAACACAGAAATATTAATGCAAAATTATGGACTCTTCAAAGCTTCTTTCAAAACCTGTACAGCTTTTTAAAACATTTCTCTTCAAGAGATGATCTCAAAACATTCTGCAAAAATATGAAAATATTGTTATTTTGATTCTTCTGAGGGAAGCAACAAAATTCAGGGTGAAATCTATAAAGGAACTTTGCATCATTCAGACCTTCCCAAGTTTGTCACTTCCTGGACAAATGCTCCAAAATAAAAACACATCACTTTATATTCTAAATGTGTTTTGAATGAAACTGGCTGTGGTCACAACTTCTTGCACCTAAACTCACTGCTGCTTCTGTATTCAGCCTTTGCAGAGCACCAATCCAGACCAGCTACCCATGTAATTTCAGCACAAGGATGCTTACTCTGTAAACCTAAATAGTATAAAGTGCAAGTTGGACTGCTCTTCCAAGACAGAAGTGCTTCCAAAAAAATCCTGACAAAATTCCTTAGGCTCATTCAGAAATTTGAAAAATGGAAGCCTACACCACCAAATGTCTAATTAAGATGAATATCATGAAATATGTTAACAAGTGTGAGTAAAATGTCTGCTAAATTGTTGAGAAATTGATGATGGTATAGACATGCTTTCCAGGCTTACTGAAAGCCAGTCCAGATTGAAAGAAGAGTGCATTCTGGCATAATTAGATCTCTCTCATATTGTCTTTCAGGGAAAAGAAATAAGGTGTTCAGTTCCACAATCCAATGACAAGAACTAGCAGATATAATTGTCAGTGTCACCAGTGATTTCAGACCCATGAGCTGGCTGATTTGGGAATTGTGAGGCAAAAGAAGGAACAGGAAGCAAATACATTAAAAGAAATGTGGGTTTGTTTTGGGGGAGGGTGGGTTTGAGACTATCAAAGAAAAAAAAAAAAGATTGCCTTAGATATGCAGAGGGCAGCAAAAAGAAGAAAGATTACAGTAAGGTTATGGTCCCAGTAGGCAGGAGGGATAGTGAAGTTGTAAATGGAGACAGAATGGAGGCAGAGGAGAGGGTCTGAGGGGAGAGATAAGAAATGGTTTATGCTACAACAAATATAAATGTAATGCACTTCTTTTCCCCCTGTTCAACTTAACAAGTGTTCTGAACTACAAGAAACATGGATGGTATCAGAAGGTAAGGTCTTCCCAAGGGACTACTGACATAGTAGGTTTATTTCTTTTACCTCCCCAGTACTGTCAAGTGCATTTCTACAACGTTCTGCTCTTGAATCATCTAATTTATGCTTTAATAATTCAGAGGTTTCAGAAGATATTTACCCAAGAAATATTTACTGTAGATGCTGAACTAAAAAATAAAAAACGCAAAACTCCATAAAAAACAAGAAGCATTTTCAACTCCAAAGTTATGAATGGGAAGTAAACGTATACGTCACTTCAGCTGTACTGCATGAGTGTTTAAGAATGATACAAATATGTACCTATACAGACAACAAACATTTTCACATTTGTTGAACGTTTTTGAACTGAATGTTCAAGTGTATGCAAAAGCAGTTTAATCTGCTCTTTTCCCCTTTCTCTTTCACTCTGGGTTCAGTTCACACTCCTCCTGACCTACAGCTACTGAAGTTCATCTGATCCCACAGAAAGAATACTTAGCTTCCTCAGTCACAGGAAAAGTACTCACCACTTTTTAGTATGGGTTGTTGCTGGCAAGCAGCAACAGCTCACAGAAGTGTGATAGAGCAGAGGATGGGGACTTGAATCTGGTGGTGAGGGAGAAGGTACTGCAAGGCGGATTTTGCTGGTTTATCCCGCTGGGGATCCTCACAGAGAGGATTCTTTTCTGTAAGTGTAAAATGTGTGTTTGCAGTTCTGCGCTTGCACAGTTTAACTCTGTTTTTCCCCATTATAATTTTTTTCTGTTACTCCAGGGTTGATCTGTATGTGTGAAGTACCTTTGTGCACCTTTAATAGATTTCAGTATGGCTCTGTGCTGTGTTTCAAATAAAGGTGAAATGTGAAGGATATTACCAAGTAGTCCTCAGTTCTCAAAACTGCTCTGTTGTTTTCCTTCTATTACTATTTCACAGTTTCTTTTTCCTTTTTATTCTTTCAAAATGCAATAGCACAATCAGTGTGTAAAGTTAGTATTGCTGAAATGAACATTTCTGTGATACTCTTGCTATAACAATAGTTTTCTCTCCACTGATGTTTTCTACTAAGCCAGTAGAGAGAAACAAACAGTTTTTAAACTACGCCACAAAAAAAAAATCAATCAAGAAGACAATAATGCTTCTGATGCTTTGAAAATGAAATCACCTATATCTCGAATTATTGTGTACTTACTGTATAACAGAACCATCAGTCTTTCTCTTAACTTCAACAGCTTCCCCCTCCCCAGCGCTTACAGCATTTTTACCTTAGAGTGGTTCTGTTAACATCCTTGATGTACTGGGAAATTTATCAAGGTGAGATCATACACAAGCATCATTCATTATGCTGCTTTAAGTAAGGGAATATTATCTATCACTCAAAATATTTTATCCTCAAATAATGCTGATTCTTAAGTGTCTTGTGAAAAAATACAATCCACTGCAACTGAAGGGGAAGTACTGGAATCATGCAGCATCCTGCAAAACTGGCAGAGAAAAACTGGGACAGGGGAAAGTTACCTTGAATACTCTAATGACTGTCATCATTTGCAACACAAGTCTCTCCTGCCCATAAGAGACTTAATTTTTAAACACTAAGAAGCTCACTCATGGGAGAGATCTCTTCATTTTCACCATGTTTCTATGTTCCTCCAAGATTCTATGTTCAGTCAAGCACAGCACAGCTATGGCAGAAATGGGATTCACTTTCGTTTAGGAATCTGTCTGGTCCTGTGTCTGCCTAAAGTCATCTGTCACTCACAAACCCACGTGGTGATACTCTAAATTTTTGGAAAAAATATTATCCTTTTAAAGAACACACAGTCAAAGAACCTTATGAATACTTTACTGGTCATTCAGGATTATTACCAGAATGTATCCAAATAAAAAGTTCAGACTAAGGGAACTATCATGTCCTAAATAAATGACAAATAAGTATAATTACCAGTCAAGTTCCAACCCCTACTGCTCACAGAGGATGATCCTATCCAATGTATTCTTTCCCAGGGGACGGGATCACAAGCACCTCAAAAAAAATTAGCCTAAATGTTAAGGACTAGAATTTTCCCACAGTTAATGGAAGTAGGTACCAAGATATTACATCTCTGCGATCCTAAATTCCTACCTGTTAAACTGATTATACGTCTGTGTCCTGCCCTCTCCTAAAAGATCACTTCCAACTTCAAAAAGATTTAATATCTTTTGGAAGACTTCAGACTAACTCTTAAATTCAGTTATTTAGTCTACACTTATGCTGACATCTGAGAAAAGGTCAGACAGAGAGATTTCTCCCAGAGACATTGTCTACACCAAAGCATGCAGCTAAATTATTCTGTATTTAATTCTTAAAGTTGATTATTTAAACTACGTTAAATCCCTGATAGTCATAAATTATTTGGAAGGGAGTTAAATTAAGCCAAATCAAGGCAATTTTCATTCTGAATGAACATCTGTATAAAGACTTAATCAGGTTTAAATAATCTACTTTAAATTTGTATTTACAGATTAATTCTCCTGAACATGGCCATGTAAATAAGCTTCTAGTGAACTAAATGTAGTTTCAGTAAATTATTACCAAAACTCATTCAGTTTCAAACAGCAATTGTGTTTTGGTATGTATTTTCTTGTTAAACTTTGACTATCAGGAAATATTACACAGAAAACATGTCACTAATCCATTTAAATGTCACTAGTAAACTGGCTGGAATTTTTTTTAATGAAGTGGTATTGTTTTTAAAGGATTAGTTATTTTAAATAGTGTTTTAGAAGAACTATCACAACAAAAAGAGGTGCGTAAGTTTTTGCAGCTGGTACTAATTATTTTTCTTTTTATGCTGTAAAATGCTACCTAGACAATAAATGAGGAACATTATCAGACAGCCCTGTATAGCACAGGCCTTATTCCAGTTCCTTCATACCTTATCAAAGTAGAAAAAAGTCAGACTCAAAAGAAAAACAAAGTTAAACCTGGCTTTTCTTGAGTAGAGGCATTTTGAACATGAAGCTTTAATTTAAATAAATATAATTTAAACTGAGTGTGCTAATATTTGGAGAAATCCATCAATATAGTTTTTTTAAAAGTCAACAGTTAATTTCCTCAGAAATAAGCAAGGATCCTACTGAGGGAAACAAAAAAAAACCAGAAAAAACAAAACAAAAACAACAACAAAAAAAACCAAAAACCGAATGAGATTGAAAGGCTCTTCACACATTTAAGAATTGTTTCTTTATCTGCATGGGACCATGATAACCTAAGTCTTTTGGAAGCAGAAGAGGGTAATGAATGTGGCCTCAAGGCCCAGTTCTATTGTAGCTTTCTAAGTTTAATTTGAGGCAATTCCTGTACCCCATTTTCCTAATATGTAAACTGTAACTATCTATTGAATTCCTTTACAAAGTGCTCTCAGATTTATGGTTGAAAAACATTTAAGAAAGAGAGAATACTGTATTATTATTTTAGTAATAAGGACAAAACACTGACACAGTGATATAATCAACAGATACATGTTCAAACTTCTAGCACAAGAAAAATCATATACAAGGATAAAAAGTGTAAACATATATTTAAAATAGAAGCCTTAAATCATAAAACCTCTTACCTGTCTGTAAAGCAATGACCCTAATACTTCTTCTAGATTTCAACAAAATGCATTACAAAAAAGCTTAAAAGAGAAAGGGACCAGAGGGTTAAGGAAATTATGTTCCCATCACATGAATGGATGATAAATATATTAATACTACCTCCAACTGACTGCTTAGAAACTGATGAAACATTATAAACACAAAGGTCATTGCAGCCAAGAAATGAAGCGGATTCCCAAGACAGAGTCAATAAACACAAAAAACCCTCAGTAGTGAAATAAAGATCTGTAACATAAAACTTCTCTTAAAATAATTGTCTTTGTTGCTGAGCTGGCTTTATTCAAACCAAACTACAGGCAGAATTACGTGTATGGGGCAAAGGCCAGGACACTTAATGACATCAGAGTCTGTGAGGAGAGAGTTCAGCACTTTTCATCCTTCACCACCCCAAAACAATTATCAGACCAGGAAAATAAAATAATTAATCTGAACTCTAAAATATGAACTTGAATTAAGCAGTTAGCAGTAGTATAATGTATATTATCACAAGTTTAGTGCTATAAGCACCTTCAGTGATTTCTAATGTCAAAGTCATAAGAGGATCTCATATATGCACTTTTACCCGACAGAGCAGAGGTCTCCTTGGCTTACAATAATGGATTTTTGGAGTTGCTTCCTTAAATCTTAAAGCTGCTAAAAAAAAGTGCTTTCCACATTACTTTATTCTACATTATTATATTTTTTACTTTATTTTTAAGAGACACTAACATCTTTATATTAATATTGTGAAACACAAATTTCTCTGAAGAAAGAAAGGCTATCGTCCCCATGGTTCCTAGTCCATCAGCACCCATCATCACTTTTTGCATTACTTGATGGCTGAACACTTGGAGGGCAGGGGATGCAGGCAGGAAAGTGGGAGTAAACACACAGTTATGGTTTCATTCCAAATTTATAGTAAAATTAATTTCCCTGTTCTCCTGGTCCACATCCACACGTCTTCTCCAGAGCAGAGGTGTGATTTGGCCCAATTTGCCCTCTGCCTGACCTATACAAACAGTTTATGTCTGAAGCTCAGTAAGGAATAAGCTTTAGCAGCATTACAACTACTGACATGCACCCATAATATTTCTGCAATAAAAGTGTATTCTGCCATTTCCTCCTCCAGTATTTCAAAACAGTCTATTCCTCTTTCTAAGCATGTGTGTCACAACCCTTTGTCTGATCTATGACCTCTGTAAGTTTCAAAAAAGAGATGCCAGTTCCATCCTTTTTCATGTCATTCAAAAGTGAAATATTTCTCTTTTTCTTTTTTTTTTTTTTTTTTACATTTTTTCCTCTAAGCAGGAATTGCTTAAGTTAACTGACACAGCCTGTAGCTTGTCACACAAAGTAGAGGAGAAAGCATGAAGGGACCTGTGGTGAAAACAACAGGTCTATGTGGAATGCAATATAAGAGGCTGACACTGAAAACTGGATAACATTCATGTTTGCCAGTTGCAAACAGAGAAGGAGAGAGACAAGTCTAAGGATGATAACTTAAAATAC
The DNA here is from genome assembly GCA_035048155.1 of Cinnycerthia olivascens. Taxonomy (NCBI): domain Eukaryota; kingdom Metazoa; phylum Chordata; class Aves; order Passeriformes; family Certhiidae; genus Cinnycerthia; species Cinnycerthia olivascens. The sequence continues at coordinate 61,845,031 of JAWWMU010000001.1, forward strand.
ACTTCAACCTTTAATTTAGCTTCTTCTAAGACCAAAGGTTAAAAGTAAGTTTGACACCTTGTTCTATTGCCTGTTCTCACCCTCAGGCAATAAATGAACCAATGAAATATAACAATGTGTCCCTCTGAGCCGTGACACTGCATCCCGTCAATTACATATCTCAGGAATATCAGGTGTACTCTTATGGGGAATTGAAAATCACTAATGAGCTTTAAAAACACAGCAAACACAACATTTTCAAGTGGTTTTAGCTATTCTCACACATTTTTTTTTTAAGATTTATCTGATTATCTGTATATCATAAAGTATTTTATCTTCTTTCTAAATAATGACTGTATGAGAACATCTAAATAAAAATATCTAATATTCTCACAGCTGCTCTTATACCATGTTCATAGATTTTTTTCACTTCATCACTGCTTTGCTTAGTTCACAGGTCCCTCTGGAAAGTAAAACTCTATATTGCTTTATAGTTTTTACTGTGAATATCACACACTCACTTTGTATGAGAGTAAATAAATAAATAAAAAGTCACTAAAGGACCTCTTGAAAGTAAACCCCATGTGATTTCTTAGCTAAGGAGATGAACTTGACTCTTTGATACGGATTTAATGACCATTAATACAGACAGTCTTTCCCTTAAAGTTTTCAATTGTGTAATGCCATGAAAATTTAGATATATATCTCTTTGAACTACATACACAATAATTCCTATAAATTCTAATGAAATACAGTAATTAACCACAATTCTTTTATGTTAAGGCTTTTGCTTAGAGTGGTGTATAAACGCCCTGAATTAAGCTACAAAACACACATAGGAATTAAGCATTATTATTCCTGGCATACAAATAAGGGAACAGGCACTGCAAGATTGGTTTGCAGAGTTTAATATGCAGGTTTCATTCCAGAAAGGTGTTATGGCAAGTAGTGGGATTTAAACACATGCTTAAAATTTAACATGCCTTAAACACCTCCCCGACTGAGTCCTAGGTGTGTGTTGGGTGACAAAGCTCTAACACAAAAATTTGGCTGCCAGCCTTGAGCTCCCAGCCATTTGTGCAACGAAGGTAAAGCACTGGCTTAGCATCTGCGTACGGTAAGCACAGATATTGTTCAGGAGGCAGTAAAAAGCACAAAAGGATAAAGTGTGGCTTATAAAAGTAAGTACCGTAGCTTCTCCTAGGTTTTGAAAAACAGTAATTCAGATTTCATCCAAAATCGTGTTCTCTCCCTCTGTTCTACATTTGTCTCCCTATTCTTCCCCTTTCCTTTTATTCTCTTTAAAAGCTGCTAACATCAGCTGCTTCTTTGTGGATTTTTCTTTTTGCTTCATTGCCTACAAATTGCTCTAAGCTCTTCATTCCCTATGAACCTGTTCAGCTGGAGGAGAACAGCTGTACAGCAGGCTGCACAGTTCCTAGTACACCTCTGGAAAATGTATAGCAAAATGTTAACAAGACACAAATACCAAAGTTTTTTGTCTTCTGAAGATTTGAGTGGGGACATATATTTAAACCTGTACGCATCTAAGCAAGTGTACAGTCTGGAAAGATAAATAATCATTAAAATACTACATATATTTCTCCAGAGAGCAAAATTTCTAAAATTCTCAGTCTCTGATTTACCCCAGGGTGTCAGTGGATGTCTTACCATGTCAACTGGAGTGGAAAAACACTGCATGTCAGCACAAGAAAGCTTGATTGCTATAAAACAAATGTCTTTTTAGGTCCTTACTGCCTTAATCCTCTCCTCCACACAAGAAAAGCATTCACTCAACTGACTCTCACTCTTCAACTTCTTACTTAGGTTAGTTTCCAAAGATAATGACCTCCAGAATACATTTTACCTCAAAAGATAGACCTATTTACAGAAACAGCATAGTTGTTTGGCTTTTCTGGTTTTATTGAAGTAATCAAAAATACTAAGATGAGAATCTTGATGGCAAGTCTCTAAATAAAGGACAGGCTTCTGCAGAATATGAGAGAGAATATGTGAAGAGGAATAGTTTTGAATTTTGCTTGAAATTCTCCAAAAGGATGCTTTTACCTGAAGAGAATCAATCCAGAGTTTCTGGTCAAAACTCAAAGAAGGAGATAGAAAGTTTGCTACTGACTTCTAAGTGTCATGTCTAAAGAATGGGATTCTTTTTCCCCAGACATGGGCCTGCTACTTCAAACACACAACATGCACATGACAAATCATAATTTCTAATGGTGATGTTAGTGCTGTGCTTTATGAGTATACTTGAAAATGCTGGATATAACAAACGACATTAAAGGCTTAACACCGATAAGTGTAGCAGTGCTTTTCATTTGCTTTAGAAGAGGTGGTTTCACATTTTCCAGATATTTAAATATCTTCTTCTATACTTCCTTAATGGAAGCTTTAGTTAGAACAATGGAAGCTTAAGTTAGAATAATATCATGATGGCCTTAGAAGATTTGGTAGAAAAAGCAGCATCTTGGTTTTTGAGTTTTTTTAACAATTTTGTCTTGGAGAAACAAACAGGAGAGTAGCTACAATGGAAGATCACAAATGACATAAAAATTATTTAATTCTGATCCTTCAACAATATCATAATACAGTTTTTTGAACCTTTTTCTTCCCTTTCTTCTTGCTTTCTATTTGCTTCTCTAGCTTTGAGGCAGTGCTCCCCCACTGGCCTCTCCAGGCTGCCAAGGACAAGGGTGAGGAAGTGGAGGCATTTACACTCTCCTCCCCACACTAACTTCATCCTGACATCAAAAGATTTCAAACAGGACACTTCTGAGAAAAGCATGGGAGCTAAGTTAGCCTGGAGGCTCTGAACGAATGGAAACATTATTTATTCTATGAACAGAAACTAGAATATTTGGAGGTACCAATACACCTGGCAGATCCTAGTTCTACAGACTTTACCCTGGCCAAAGCGTTCTTGGATCTCTGAAGAACTCCACAAAGCCCTGCTGATTCTTGTCTGAAATGTTTCATGATGTTAGGATACTTGAAGAATCATAAAAGTCTCAAAGAGCATTAAAAGACTGTGGTATAGCACATCAGTACTGGAAAATACAGCATTTCTAAAGTTGATGCCATCCAGTGCTCACACATATGAGATGACACTAGAATCTGAAAATCAAATAAAAGCCCAGAGCAAACCCCTGATAAAACACAAAATAATAACTATGGGATGGCTCATTAACCTCCAAAGTTCCTAAGAGGTTGGGGATTCCTGCAATGTCTGTCCTTCTGCAGTGCCTGCAAGCCCAATATAAGATTTAATGAGTCCTCTGTATCAACACACAAGGAAAGAAATGTTCTCTCATTTAAGATTCATCTAGCTGTGTTTTTACCGCTCTAAAAATAGTTACATCAGAGACTGCATTGCAATTTTACAGAACAGTGCCCTCTTTCAGTAAAATTAATAGGGCCACAAACTTTTTAACAGTTAAAAAATAATGCTTTTATGCAGTAGAGAGAAAAAATTATAAATTAAACTTATTCTAGGATCCACTTTTATCACTATTTTCTCCAAGAAAAATAAAATCGATAAGAGGAAGGATTTTTTAATGTGATCAGCAGATCTTTACACTTCAAAGGGCAGAAGTTTACTTCACTTTATTCTAGCTCATGACAAGAAAATCTTCTTAAGATTATGATTAATGCACTGATAATTCCAGACATAGCATGTTCAATATCTGCTGTAATAGTAATTGTACATACAGTTTGGTTTATTTCTTTCTCAGAATTGTGTTGGAAAGTTATAATATCCAACTGAGACAAAAGAAATACAAAATACTCTAAAAGCAAAGAAAACAACATGATTCATTAAAAAAAAAATCTGCTGGAAAGTAACTACTGTGAGAATGGGTGTTAGGATGAACACCCTGTGAGTGTAGGTGGAGAAGGATTGCAATCATTTCAGTCATTCTCAAAAATACTGAGCAAATGTTGCGGTCCTGATACTATGGCCTAGATGGGTTTCTCCTAATTTCCAGACTCAAGCTAAACCACTAAGCTGGCTCTCTCTAAACATGCTCAAAAAGAACCAATGATGTGGTTGGGTTTATTTCACTTTCTTTGTAAAAATCTGGCCATAATATCTGTACTCAACATTGCATTGTCAAGAACAAATTACTGCACAAAACAAAATGGAAGGATTGTGTTGTAGTTTTCGTAGGTTTTTTAGTCTTATCTTCAATGATTTCCTTTTTAAAAGTGAAAAATTCAAAATTAGAGGTTGATACATTTGTGCATACAAAATCGTTATGAATAATAATAACTAGAACTTAAGGTTGATAAACAGGTGGAGAAAGCCAGGAAAATGTAATTTTATTATGGAGGAAAATTGGTTATTGAAATGAATGCATTTGAGTCAGAGAATGATGTTTACACATGTACTGTGGTACATACTGGATAGTTACTTATACCTTGAAAAACTTAGGTTTTATTTTGATTGTCAAGTAATTTTGCATCAAGTTCTACTGCAAGAATTAGGCTGACTCCAAAGCATGCTCTCTGCACGAGGTTTCAGCATTAGCTAAATTTTACCTATTTGCACAAACCTGCATTTTAATCAACAGATAAATGCAAAAGAGTTTCACTGGTAATGATAGACAGCCTAATAAAGAAATATGCAAGGTTTAAAAAGGGAGGACATGCAAAAAGCCTTCTCCTGCTACACTGCCCAAAATTAACAATGAAATCTGTGACCTTATTTAGGTAGGCTATTTTCAGTTATCACAAGGCTGATAGGACTCTTACCTCCACTCACTTCTAAGTGGAAAGATTATACATTGTGTGGAAGAAGGTAAAATAATTTTGTAAATATGACACCAATGGAAGGCTTAATACAGTATGTTTTCCAAAATACTGAATCATAAAATGAAATGGTTATTGGTTACTTAGGGTTTTGTTTTGGTTTTTTGTTTTGTTTTTTTTTTTTCTTTGTTTGCCTGTAATTGTATGCTAGTCAAAGCAGTATTTAATCAATAGAATGATGAAAGCTACAGCCTACATACTCTAGCATATGTTGTCAGCTCTTTCTGGTTTAGCTTGGGGAGGCTGATTTCATCCTTGTGTTATGTGGGCTTTTGATAAGTTACTATTATCTACGCTCAGAATTACCTGTCTGATGATGCTAACAAACAGCATGAATTTTAGATGCCCAAGGCTGTAACAGCACTTCACTGGTTTCACTTGCTGTGCTGCCTACAGCAAGTTAGCACCTGACATACCCAACCAAGCAACAGCAAGCAGTTCATGGGATTCAAACAAAAAAATTTAAAAAATAAATAAATAAATCTCTGTCTGCTGGCAATAACCTTATGCTATTTAGATATTGCTGACTTAAAGGTACTTTTCACATCTTGGACTACATTTATAGGTGCCCTAAAACCTTACATTTTCTATTCCTTAGAAAATACTGTAGCTACATTTTAATCTATTGAAATCTCACAAATAATTCATATATCTCTGCCACAATGTTTAGTTATCACCGGTTTTGTAAAATGTCTGCCAGTGTTTATGGTACACTAACAGCCTTGGCATGACTGACAATCTGTATTAGAACAAGTAAACTTCTCTTTGAAGTTGTCTGGTTACAAAACATATAGCAGAGTATTTTACAAGAGTATCTGCTGCTCTATGTCCTTTTACTTATATATCCAATAAAAGCTCTGATAAATTCATCCTGAAGAACATGTATTGTAAGTTGAAACATTCAACTTAACTCCTATTTCATTTCGTTTCCTTGATGCACACAAACATCAAAGCAAAATCTCTCCTCCAGCTCTGGGGTCCTCCTTTAAGTTCCCTAATGCAGGTTTAATACATCTTCAGCACTGTAAATCTCAGTCTCCTGCAGCCAGATAGCTTCTCTTCCCTGTGACTAATAGTAAATGAGTAGTAGTAGATAGTATTTACCATCGCATTCAACACTCTTGTCCCATCTGTAGACAAAAGTATATTCAGAACTATATTCCCTTGGTTGTCAACATTCCCATTCTTTGGCTCGTAGGTAGCCTGCAAATTGCACATAAAATGGTAAACTCTTATTCCACTTCAGATGTTTGAGAAAATTTTAAAGACTCAGTGAAAATTCCCTATCTGACCACTCTAAATTGCTTTAAACAATCTTCAGACATTCCCATGTGTCCTATCCCAGGGAGAATATCTGCTAAGCATTTATTTTTTTAAAATTGCACAGGAGTAGACCTAAAGGGATTATATTAAAAAAAAAAAAAAAAAAAGAATTTAAGCAAGTCAAATGGAATAAGTCCGAGTTAATTCTGAAAGAGGTAAGATTGCAACATTAATGTTCTTGTTAGATTAATTTTAACATGTCCATGTTAATATCATGCTTCATGGTGCTTTCATGTCTCATGGTAGAACAGGCAAGACTGAAAATTTCTGAATGTAATAAAGCTATTCCAGAATACAAAAGTCCCCTTTTAGTAGACTAGAGAATCAAGAACATTCACACCATCAAATCCTCTGACTGACTGATGATGCCAAAGTGATTTCCAATTGCTGAAGTGTTCACTTCCATTGTGTGTGAATAATGAGGGGCTGAATGTGTCACTCAGCAAACAAAACTGTCAAGTCTTCAGTTTGACTTTCCCTGGTTTAGGCTTGAATGCTTTTTTCTTTTGTTTTTTCCTCCAGTTTAAATAATATGTATTTATTGATATAAGACTTTCCAGGAATACCAGCAATTTGGCATGAACATGAATACAAGAAAGTCAATGGAAAAAAAAAAAAAAAAAAAAAATCCCTTCTGTGGTAATTTAGACTGGCCTACCGGGAGGACAAAACGTAATTAAAATATCTGCATCCTGAACTAATCAAATTGAATCTGTTCAAAGTGACTAAGAGGAGGACAAAGAAAAGTGTTGGTCTGCTATCCAATAGAGGAAAAAAAAAGTTACTAACAAATGTGAATGCAAAACATTCAATGTCTTCTTTGCATTAGTTTTAATTAAAAAGGTCAACAATGAGAAGGTGACTAGCATAATTAATACAAAAAACAAAATAATTATTTCAATTAAAAAACACAGACAGAAAAGGTTATAGAGTACTTAAGTAAATTAGTTTTCAGAGGAGATGTGCCCAATGAACTTCCTCCTAGGGTACTCAGAGAATTGGTAAAGCCATCTTAGAATCATGTTGCCATTAGGAAAGCAATTTGGGAAGCACAAAAGGTATCAATAAAATGGAAAAAGTGAAAACATAATATTTATCTTTCAAAAAGTGGAAGTTTCAAAGTGACAATTTTTTTTCTGACACCTATTAAGTCCTAGAAAAGCTCTGGAACAATAAACTACATGATTTTTAAGTAGATGTAAATATGAAAAGGATATAAAAGTGGTCAAAATCAATTAGTTAAGAATTAGTCAATCAATTAAGAACAAATCTAGTCAAAAAAATTCAATGTCTCCACGAAATGATCAGAGACCTTGGCAGAGAGGTAAGTTGTAAGGAAGGTCATTTAAGTTTGTATGTATCCTTTGCCTCATAGAAAATCCTCATGCATAAAAAAGGAAAAAATTGTCTAATGTTAATAATATTGTGTAGGTTCAAAACCGATTAGGCAACTGAACAAAAAGTGTAATCATGATTATGCTGTTGTTCAAAAATATCTTTTATATTTTTTTCCCTTTAATAGGCTAATTTGGAGTTTAAACAAAACAGCCCTGAAGAGAGTGCTTATTGCACTTAAAGACTACGCATAAATACTGGACCTGCCAGTGTGTTGAAAAGTCAGCCAGAATGTAAATTTCTGAAGGGCAAGAGCAAATCTAGATATCGCAAATGTGCAGGTAGAGGTTTCTCAGAGAAGGATCTAGAGATCCAATCTCAATCCAATCTGGAAAAAAATCAAAAATGCCATTTTGTTGCAAGAAACATACCTCAGATATGTAAAACTGAAAAGTATCTGCACGATACAAAAGACAAATCTTCTGCTTTGCTCCAGTTTTTGGAAAATCTCGGGCTGGATTGTTTCTATCCTGTCTGGGGCAGCTCAAAGAGATAGAAATGAATAGGAAAAAGTCAAAAGGAAAATTATCACGAGGCTGACCAAAAAGGAAAGATTTGAGATTTAATAACATGTGATTGTTAAAGCTTGAAGAAGAGGACGCTGAAGATATAGACGACAGCAATCTTTTAATGTGTAAAAGGTAGATCGTAAGAGGAATGTCTTATCTGTGATAAAGAACTAGTGAAATAAAGTTGTGCCAAGATGCTGAAAAGATTTCTAAAAGTTAGAAAGATTACTGCAACTCTAAAACAGATTGTTAAGCAAGCCTTGGAGTTCCCACAGTTGGGTGTCTTTAAGAAACAAATATTCGTCAGGAATGACCTAGGTATCCTAACCCTGCTTTAGAAGGGACTGGATCATCAACCATATTATTTTCCCCATTTTTTTTCCAGTTCAAACAGAAAAGGACTTTAAAAGAGAAATTTCTGTATTATTTGTACACAGCTTACCAGAAATACATGCTGTACATTTAAGAACTACTATAAATCATTTCTGCAGAGTCAAGCTCACACCTCTGTAATTCTATAGGTAGCTATCTATATCTGAAATTATAAAACTCTAGAATTCTTTGCTACTTTCTCAACCATTACTTGATCAGATCATTTGTTTTCAGACTGGAGAGTAAATCAGGTTCAGACAGATTGAAATTTCACTGAAAAATTGCACGAGTGATTTGAATACAGTATTTTAAAGCTCATGCATAGAGTTTGAATACAAAACTCAAAAATGAGTAAGGAAATTCAGCTATGAAAGTAGAAAAGTCTGCAAAAGCTGATGTTATAAAAACACGTACACACTGAATGATGTGATAATGAGTCATATATCAGAAAAAAAAAATATAGCAGACTACATGAATGGAAAATGTATTTAAACTCAAAAGGACACCTGTGCCAGTGTTTAAAATGATTTATTTCATGAATTGCAGGTCAGAGCAGACAACACTTGCCTACAAGAATAAAACAGGAAAGGGTCTCTTTCCACTCAAGATTGGACTATTACAAGCATTTCTAAATCAGTGTCTCATCTAGTGCAGTACAATTAACTAAATTAGCATACTATAAACAGCACTATTAAGAAATTTAAAGGCTTTGACTAAATGAAGAAAAAATCAGCTATAGTCATCACACAAATCTTAATTAAGGCTGCTTTCTCTGACGCACAAAAAGAAAATAAAAACACAACCCTTGGACAAGTCGCTGCTATTCTTAGGCGAGTCAATCACAAAACATGCCATAGCTTTGCTAGCAATTCTAGGTTAACAGTTATGTCAGTGAGCTCAACTACAAGATAACCTTTTGTGTGCATGTAACTGGTCCTTTCTGGCTTCACATTTCCATTGTTAGTCCAGTATGATGATAACTGTGTAAGTAATGGATACATACTTGTGCAGGCATATAAATGTGTGGTACAGCACATCATTTCAGAACACTGACTGAAAACAACAAAATTAATGTTCTTTTCCTACTTTTCCAACTAAGTTTTGTATTTTTTATTATAAGTTACCAACACATTCTTAACTTTTAATTTAAGTGTATAGTATCCACTTTCAGGTTATTTCAACTATTTCATGAGTAGACAATAGTATTTTATTGATACACTCCATAATTTTTATAACAATGATAAGAAAGGCTCAAAAAAGTCAATTTGCATACTGTAATTTTCGGTCTTATTTTTACATATTTGAAACATTCAAAGGGGAGCATCATGCAAATCTTAAAGAAAAATTGTTGCAAGAAAAGGGATATTGTATAATAGCATAGCATTATATAAAACATGGTTTGACAATTCATTATTCCAAAATTAGAAAGTACTATTCAGAAAAACTATAACTATAAATCTGAGGAATGCAACGCAGAGACTTCCGATATAGGTAGGAACACACACTGGATTCCAGATTTATCACTGTCCCCAGATTCCCTATCTGATACACTGAGCCATGAAGAGGAAGCAATGTGCCACCAAGGGAGAAACGAGTAGAGAAAATACTGGGGCATTTCCTGACTGGGGCAAAATGTTTCATTTTTAACCCAGGTGAAAGGTCATTTCATGCCACATTAGGAATTTCTTTCACTCAGAATCAAAAAACCTGTGGTAGTAAAGGATTTAATGGCATCCCTAATTCTCAGAGTTGCATCAAGGCACCCACTATAGACCGTGAGGACTGCACACTGCAAATTAATTCTGTGTGGTCAATTGTAAATTCTATTGCTGGGTCTTTTGTTAAGAGCATTTTCTTAAAGACTATAAGAGCCGAAACTTCCCTGGAAAGCTTTTATTCTTGAGAACAAAACAACAGAAGAAATAATGGGACTGCAAAGTTGTACTACCCTATGCAGATGAACTGGTCTTTTACCATCTAGATCAGAGAAAATGTGAAGATATGCTCTAAAACACTCCATTTTTTTTTATATTCTGCCAGAAAACAGTGAATAGCTCTTATTGTATCCTTGACCAAAAATCACACAAGAAAATTAGGAGCAATCTCTTTGCACTATTTTTACATATCTACAATTTCCTTATACTTATCATTATAAATTACTGTGCTCTAAGACTGTGACAGAAAGTTCAACAGGTGGCAAATCCTATCAAAGAAAATACCTCATATTTAAGATACAGTGATATTCTGCTTTGCTGCATAGCCAAGCCTATGAAATTCAACATATTTTGTTCTGCTCTGATCTACATCAATGCAATGTTATACTGAGTTCCTCCTAGTCAAATACCTGATAAATGGATTGGTTACAAGAAGCAATTGACTATAAAGCAAGCCTCTGAACACATTTTCATTGCATTTGTCACTGCAATAAATGAATAAATCTTTCAAGTCAGTACTCTGGTACAATCCCAAAAACCCTTACCATGAAACCTGAACTGCAGTATTCTGAGCCATAGATTGTCTCTTTGACAAAACCCAAGCATGTTAATTGTCTTGATTTGTCTTTCATCCTCAGTAATTACTTTTGCTCCATATGGTCACAAGTTAAGTGCCTCCTATTTGCATGCAAAAAAGCAGCATTTCTTCCTGATATGAAAACTGTCCACATTTTTCATCATTCAAGAAGCTGGATTACAAAGTTAATCACAATTTTGTGGGCTTGGCAACATCATGACAATTTGGATCAATTTTCCTCCATCACTGTTACAGATAAAAATAGTGGAATATGCAGTATTAAAAAATGTTTTTCAGCTTTTTACAGGATTCATGGGGTTCTCACTTCTCTGTGCCCTGCTTAGAGTAACAGGTGCTGATCATTCAGAAAATTAGGTCCATGCAAGACCAATTCAGTCTCTTGCCTGTGGAGCTGGTAGGTGCAAAGGCAAAACCAAAAAGAGCAGAAATATTAAGCCATTTGATAATAAAACAGTGCCCCCTACTCCTCCGGGTTCGTCCCATGCTTATGCCACTTTAAGCTTGTCATACTGCAAAGATGAATTTATTTTTTTCTTGCTTTACTTATGTTACAAAAAATGGAGCTAAAATAGCAAGAACGAGAAAATCAGAAAGAACCCTGGTGTATACAATAACCAATGCAAAGCCATTTTATGCTTGCTGTAGTGTTTTATAAACAAGAGAGGGAAGCTGCCACTTTTGGACCTGTCCATGGAAAAAAAAAAAAAAAAAGCATGCTACAAGTCTTACAACACCTTTTTCTGAACAGTTATAACTCTGGTCACCATCATTTCATTTCAGCTAATTCCTAGAGCAAATAAATTTCACTCAAATCATTCAACGTTATTTACTGTCAGTCTGGAATACAGACAGGCAGTCCCAAAGGTTAATTAAATTTTCCTCAATTTAACTCACTTTCGAAAACCCACACAAATTTCAACAAAGATTTCTGGAAACAAATCACTAAAGCATCAAATAGCATTGTAATCATGCCTAGTACTTAGGCAGAAAGAACATTCAGGAATATGCCAATGGCTTGCTATTAAATTAGAATTAAACTAATAAACTTGGAAAACTGTTCATACCAGCTTTTCTTTAAAATCAAACCAAAGATATAGGGTTGTTTTGTTTTTTTTAACCTTGAATTCAAAGCTTAGATATAAACTTGTGAAAGCAACAACAAAAATGCTGTGACATTGAGCTAAAGAAGGCAGATAGTAATTTAAAATAAAGTGAGTGTGTGCCTTGATAAGCAAAAAGGGATTAAACATAGTGGAATATTGAAGAATAAATTTAATCTTTACTTTCTTTGTAACATATCAATTTAAAGAGTAAAAATAATATGCTAAGGTTATGTACTTCAGCAATCATGCCATAATTAAACAACACCCATTTCATACTCGCCCTGTATCTCAGTTCACAGATCACCACATTAGTAGGTATTATATCAACTTTCCCTTGAGTTAACTTGAGCACATTTTTCACCCTGCTATACAGATACAGGCTCTCACTATTATCTTCCATTAGCAGCTTTGCACTCTCCCATCCAAGTGTGTAGCTCTGTTAAACACACACACTAAAGGAACTTCTTAAGCTTTGGAAATAATGAAAGGATCAGACTGCTACTCTGGTGTTTTGAGACCCTCAGAGCAAATTCCTCAACTGAAAAGGAGAGCATAACATACTCTGAGCACTGCAATAGAGAATTAAAAAGGAAAAAAAATAATCTTTTTCTTTTCAGTCTTCATCTTATAAAACTACAGTATTCAATTACGACTCTCAGAAAAAGAGAAATTACCTAAAATGAGACATCTGCCAGCATTTACTAGAACTCTTGAAAATCATCATAGATTTCCCCTAAACAAAGGGTGAAACTGGAGCTGCCATATTCTGAACTTAGTGCTAATGGTTTTCATATTTCCTACAGTAGAGCTAAAAAGAATATTTTATGGAGAATCAGTGTAGGAAACTCTTTGGGGAAAGTAGTCTAAGAGATTCTTAGAAATCAATGTTTCCTTATGCATATTTATTTTTCCTCACAATGCTCTCAAAAATAGTAGAGTTTTTTGTTTTAAATCAAAACTTCACTTCTTCCCTTAAATAAAAGGCCAAAGCAAGAACAGATTGTGAAGCCATTATATTCATGAAGAGAAAAAGAGAGGTTAATTCAAAATTCTATGGTCTGTTGAACCCAATATCCACACGTTCCCCAAAGCAACAACAAACGCACCACGGAAACTCAATCAAGGCATCAAATCCACTCCAGCAAATGTGTTGTGCCAACCCATTATTAATGTTGCCTCTCAGGGAAATTCCATATCAGCATGAACTTGCTGAAAATATTTTTCACAAATTCGCATTATACTATTTCCTTGACATTAAAGGCCAAAGACAGCAAATTAGAAGAGACCTGGGAGACAGAAGACATTCAAGGATGTGTCCTGTTCACAGAACCGAACTGATGAACAAATTGCACAAGTACACTCAGAAAGGGTTTAATACACTGACATTAGCTTGTAGCAAGTTTGACAGGTTATAGATAAGAAAGTTGTCCTTGTGAAGAGAGCGTCTGTGGACTCATTCTCCTGTATTCCCCCCCATGCCAATCATAGGAATAGGAGTGAAATACCAGTGAACGAACATAGCTGAATAAAGCCATTTAGCACAAGCGTATGGAGATTAATTGTGTTCCCTCACATCTTTTCCTACTGCCAAATAAAAACACCATTGTTCTTGCTGAAGAATTCCCTTTCATGTCTCAAGGATCTTAGCCAACTTAGTTGTGAGAGTCGCACTGCATGCCTGAGTGGAAGCGAGGGGATCTTACGTCATCAAATTCATCCCCTCACTCTCTTTATGGCAATACAATTTGAATGCAGTAAGCACTACTGAACACACTGAGAAAATACATTCAGCAGGTGCTTACACACATAAAAAACCCCAAATCCGTCATGTTACAATTTGTATGCAAGTGACATGCATGCCATCTAAAAATTCATGCTAACTGCAACTCAGCCTCGGAATTTGAGAGCACCAATCTTATCTGAGGTGATAATGCAAACACTCACTCCTCATAGATGAACAGCAGTAGGTGGGAGAAGGAAGAAGAGAGGAAATACTTTCCATAATGTGACCTAATTAAAACGGTACATAATAAAGGAAATTGATGGCACTGATGTACAGATATTAAACACATATTTTAAAGATTCAAAACCATGTTGAGATGTGAGTATTCATTAGCAGGCTTTGTGAGATGAGAGAACATAAGAAGGAATTTCACAAGAATTTTCTGTAATGTTAATAACTGAACCATTCTGAAATTCCTTTTTTTTTTAGAAAATAAGTCACTTGATAAAACTTCAAAAATGATACATCACATATGAAGCTTTTATAAGTCATTATAAGATATAAATCAGTTAAAGACAGTTTAATCTGTCTGATAAGCATTATTTAGTTATCAAACTCTAGTTTATATAGGTTGCTACTTTTTTATCATTTTAAGACCACTTATTAAAATAAAATAGGACACAAAAGCATTTTCACTCAGGTGAAGGGAAAAAGGGACTTAGCTGAAATATTAAATAGCACATGGAAGTACAAAAAACACAATAGGGATAATTCATTCAGTAGAAGAACAAATAAAATTCTGTATTCATTTCTTTAAATGTCTGCACTGAAAAATCAGCTCTTGGCATGTGTCATGCAGCTGGGACAAAACAAGTCTGTAATTTCATTTGGTGCTCCAGTTGGATTTGATTTCCTAACACCTCCTGCAATAATGACAAACTGTTGTTTTTGCAGAAGTCTGGGCAACTAACCCTACAGAAAGCCTCGAAAAACACACTGGTTGGGAATGGAGGAAACTGTGAAATGCACAAGCCAACAGTTTTATTTGGTAATAAATTCTATCTTTTGGCATAATTGCCATATGGATTTTTTTTTACGTTTAGCAGTTTTTCATTAGAAATTAGTGTTTTTCTTCTGTTTCAAAAAATCCCTTTATTAGGGCAAGCATCTTTTCTTACTCTCCATTAAAGCCCAAAAGCCTGTCAAAGGTAACCATATATTCACAATATAGTTAGGCTGCTTTATATTTTATTCTAAATCATGAAGAAGAAAGCAATATTCAGATGAAGATGGGCCAGAATCAGAACTGTAAATTAAATCAAACACATTTAAAAATGAGATTTATAGCACATTTGCTTCTTCAATCTACAGCTCATTTATTCTAAATACCTCTTCCTAATGAGTAATTTTCTGGATGTCACCACAATTTATAAGAGTCAGCATCCAAATGTAGTACAAGCAACATATTTATATCAGTTTATTTGGTCAGGAAAGAGCAATATACCCTGGCATATATCAAGAAATTGTTAATTTGTCTATATTCTGGGACAAAATTATTGCAAGTGTAATATAGGAGTGTCAAGCTGTACGTAAAGTATCCTTTTTGATCACATAAATGAGATTCTTAAAATAATGAATAAATATGGATCTAAAGTCATTCTTCCATGGAGGGTAGTAGGACTCTAGCTGCTAAATATAAGTGTTGGATTCAGACTGTGTGAAGCACAGAGCAAGATCCAGGCTAATCTGCATGCATCAGGCAGCCTGAGTCCACAAAGAGAAAAATCCTGTCCCTCAGTTCTTACGCCCTCTTTCCACCAGAGATACTTAACAGCCTTTATCAAATTATTTCCATGCGGTCCAAAAAGGCAGAATGAAGATAGGATAATGAGACCATTCTGAGTTTCTGACCCTCCCCCTCCACAGACCAAAACCAGAAAAAGTATCTCAGGCTTAATACTGTTCATTTTGTTACTAGTTTCCTCCTGGTGTATTATGACTATACCATTCATGTAGGCTCCTACGTTTTCCCCACACTGGAGAGAAAGGATAATTAAAAGTCTTTTAATTAGAAAACTGTCCTGTTGGTGCTAAGGATAAAATCTTATAGACTGATGAATTGAAGAAAAGTATCAAATTCATTACAATGAACAGTATTAACATTAAAGAAGCATATTAACAGTAAAGAAGCTCTATCTCTAAAAGAAAGCATGAAAACAGGTAAAATAATAACTATCCTAATTTCTCAGTTCAATGTGAGTTTTGGTATATGCTAAATTTGCAGTAAAAATGAGTTATGAAAATAACTGTCATAAAGGCCATTTTTACAACATGAATAATTCAAACAAATTCCTATTTTTTTGTCAAAAATATTAAATTCTGTAGCTTGTACAATTAATGCAGTTGAAATAGTCAGACTTTTAAAGCGACCACTTATTCCACACAATAACATTTCATAGGAATTTTCATTGTGTTTATTTTCATGGATCTCAATAGACAATACATCCTGTACAAGGAAAAAATGTAATTCATTTTACCGACCATGCACAGTCAAAAGAGAGATGGAATTTGCATGTTGCATGTTGTGAATGAAAATTGAGAATGTATGTAATAAGCATCTCTAAACCTTAATGAGTTATTGAGCTGTGTGTCTCCTAGTGTGTCAGTGATTCTTTTAATTTATTTTCTAGTTTCAACACAACTTTTCTGTAGGAAAAGAAAGCCCAAATGAAATGAAAGTGAAAACATACAATGAAGCAAAATTAATAAAACCCAAATACTATTGAAATTAAAACTGCATTTGCCCCGGGGTGAATGCATGGTAAGAATCAAACCAGGAGTGACTACAGCACTGAAGCTGCAGTTAGAATCATCCCTGGGACTTCACAGTTTCCCTCCAGAGGCACATAAACATACAGAGGCAGGAATGATAGCTTCTGCTTAAAATCCTGAACATTTTTAAACATCAAAGGCAAATAATTTTATTTCCCCTCAAGATTAAATGAGGGAACGTAAACAAAATACATATCTTGTTCTTGCAGTTTTTTCCAGCAACAATTTTAGCATAACCATACTAGCTCAGAATTGGATGGAAAACATCTAAATAACAAATAGAAGCCCAAACAAAGGATGTATATATGGGATGGAAATACATGCACTATTAAACAGATTTGGAAAAAAAAAAAAAAAAAGACAAAAAACTGGACGATCGTAAACAAAAGCTATGGACTCAAATATTCCTTATAAACGAAGGGCAGGGTTAGTGAAATCACAATGAGGTTCCTTCTTCCACAACAGGC
>JAWWMU010000001.1:61864657-61882088 GCA_035048155.1 Cinnycerthia olivascens
TTATATAGAAATAAGCTAAAGCTCCTGGTGAAATTGCACAATTCTGAAGAGTTAGGTAAAAAATTCTGACTAAAAAATCTAAATGCAAATTTATGTTCCCACTCAGATTATTACAAAATCAAGTCACTCCATTTTTTCTCTGCTTAGTATTCACTACATATTTGACCATTTCCACTTCAGCCTAATTTAACTTATTTACACCTACATCACGAGTATTTGGCAAATTCAACTTCTTGAAGTATGATAATTCACTTCTGCAAGAAACTTTGCTTAGCAGTGAAGTTACACACCTTCACAGGATCCCAGAGTGATCCTACCTGCTTATGTACCTTAAACGTCTTCAGTAACTACAAAAATACAGGCACCCAGGTCAGGAGACATTTTTCAACAGGTAATAAATATTAAAGCACAAATTAGACTGCAACTTTAGAATATTGCTCCTGAACACTTTCAGAAAGATAACCTAAAAAGACTTTCCACAGCCATTTATTGTGATAATACACAGATCTCAGCAGTTAGAAAAAAGCCCACAGCACGGTATCTCCAGTTGTGTTATCTTTCTGTCTTTTTCCTCATGGCTGTCCTATTTTTCACTGGGAATTTTTTTTTCTTATTTCTTTGCTACATTTCAAGACAGATGAATGAATAATTAAGTTCACAGCACATTGAGGTTCACTGTGTTTTAGAAAGAACACTTCTTGAGCTCCTTAGCACTGCAGTGGCCATAATGCTGATGCTGAAAGAACTCTTTCATTATATTACACATAGTACACTGCATACATAAAACACACATGTACACATACGTAGACATTCTCTGCACTGACGCAATGTGTTATATAAAAATAAATAAAAATCAAAATAAATTATTTGCAAGAAAAACATGGTAATGTTATTTTCCAAAACTTTTGAAGAGGTATCAGAGTATTAAGAAACACAAGTAACTAAATCATCATAAAAAATACTTAATAGCAAGGATATCTGGATATTTATGAATGCATTTTATCTACTTTTCTTCAAAAAAGTTATGATTCCAAGCTATGTGATGACCTAATATCCATATGTATCTGTAACATTTTCTTAACTCAGTTCTCCTTTTCAGGTGTGGTTAATGTCTTGGTACCATTAAGATACAAAATGTAACGTCTGCTTGCAATGTGTATTAGTAATGTGTATTAATGTGTCAAAGCACTAATTTTTGGACAAATTTGAACTTACTGGTTTTGCCAAAGTTCTCAAAGCTTCTGCAAATATTAATTAAGATTCACAAACTTGAGGTGATAGATATTAGAAAATATAGAGAGAAGAGAAATGGAAGTAAATTTACTCTCTTCCTTCATCCAGTTCTCCCCTCCCCATGTCTACCATCTCAGGTAGATGTACACCATCTACCATTCTCAGGTGCCATATCTGGGTGTCCTACGTGTATGTGGCAAGTCTTTGACCCTGGAGGGCTGCAGGGCAGTGTCTGTGAGGGACAGCCCTGGCAGACAGCTCCAGCCAATCCACTGCAGGCCACGGCTGAGCCCCATAGCCAAGGAGTGGCATCTCAAGGGAAATAGGTTTCAGAAAGTGCACAGGCAGTAAGAAGTGAATGGGAAAAAAGGTGTGATAAACAGCCCTGCAGACTCTAAGATAAGGAGAATGAGCTCCAGGTGTTGAATCATAGATGTCCCTGCAGCTTGTGGAGGACCCCATGACAGAGGAAGTTTATCCTGAAGGACTCCAGACCATGGATGTTCCCACCCTGCAGCAGGGGAAAAACTGAAGAGGGAAGAGCAGCAGAAAAGAGCTGTTGTGTACTGACCTGTACCCCTATTCCCCATCCTCCTCCATCTCTTGGTGAAGGGGAAATTAGTGAGGGGAAATCGATTGCTTTATTTTTCCTTTGTTTTTCGACATCCAACTCTATGCTAATATAAATAAATTTTTTCATGTAAATTAATAAATCATTTTTTTCCCAGTCAAGCCTGTTTTTCCAGTGATGGTAACTGATAACTGATCTCTCTATCTCTACCTCAACCCATGAAATTTTTCATCTTATTTTCTGTCTGCCCTGCTAAGGAAGAGGAGTAAAAGAGCTGCTGAGTGGGCACCTGGCCAAGATCAACCCACTATACCTTCTTATACACTGAAGATTTTCACACACTTAAGTTCCCACTTTTGAAGACATGGGGAGGAGTCTCAGTTTCAACAGAGCTCAACAGTTGTACTCTGAGAACAGATTTAGTCCCATGAGGATCAATAAAGTAGATGAACTTCTGTCTTCTTTTTCTGAGGGCATGATCATACAGAAACTCTCAAGCACTTGTAGAAGATGGAGGTCTGTATAAGTACCTCTTAAAAAATAAAGCCTGGCTGCAGAAAGAACAATTAGTCACAATTACCCAGTACTTCAAGGACTGATGTGCCGTAAAAAAATACAGTTCAATTGTTTGTCAAGAGTATTCCAACTCTTATTGCCAAGCAAAGTGCCATAGCTACCAGACTATGAGCTGTCACAGGGTATTTTTAATTTGTGCTGTTGAAACCATACATGATGATCCATGACTCTGCCTCCTCCCTTCTATTATCTTGCTTAAATAGCTGTCCCCTCGCAGCAGTAAATTATGGGTCCCACCCCAGACACAGAACTCTCCCTGTGCACTACATGGATGGCTACAGATCTCGCCAAGGTTCAGCCTCGGACACGCATGCAAGAGTTTGGCACGGCAATGCTCCGGATACAGCCGCTGCTTCCTTTTCCACATCTCAGCATGACTGCCTCCTCCACAACTTACAGTGGAAAAATAAGCACTGTTGCGAATTTAATGATGTCTTTGCCTTTCACTGACAACAGATTATGCTTGTTAAAGAGTTTTTTGTTTGCTATTGTTTTACATCTAGTTTCCAGCACTAGCTGTTTTTATACGCTTCCTTCCATTCAGCCAAGCAAGAGCAGCTACAGTAGCAGCTTGAAAAAAAATGCTTCTTATTCATTTTCCTCTACTGCCTAGGAACCAGATTTATGAAACACTATGAAACAGATATGAACTATTTTATATAAAAGAATTTTCCCCTCCTTCACCACTGGCTCTGCATTTTCTGTTAGCACTGGAAGGGGAGTAAGTCTGTTTATGTGAGCCAGGGCACTCCTGAAAACAAGATTATAAATCTCAAATGGCTACAGCAGGGAAATATTTATTTTGTTTAAAATAAATGGAGAAACTCTTGGATTATAACTGGAATCATATGTTATAAATCAGTTTATTGAATAACATAGCCTTGGAATAATCACTGTCCTGGGACATAGCTTTCTACTTCCACAAAGCCAGCTACAGTCTGTGCTGGTAATAATAAACATTAAAAACCAGAATTGTTCTTCGTTTCTTCTTGCTGGCCCTTTTAAAATGGCTTTAGGCCTAACCCTTAGGAATTACATAAGCCAGGCAAACTAAAAGCTAAACCAATCAGAATTTCCCTTATGCCCTTTTCTAAAATGGTGCTTTTTCAGGTCTCATTAACATATTACCTTCCATTAGTGCAGCTTATGCTTTTCAGGCTGTGAGAACACAAATTCCAGACAGTAATGCCAAGATACTACATTTGCAGGATAGGACTCTCCTGTGCTTCTGTGCTTGTTAATAGTGTAAAGAAAAAAGCAAACACTAAATCTCATTTTCTGAGAAAGGCAAGAGAGTTTCAGGAATTAAAAAGGAAAAAAAAAAAAAGAAAAAAAAAAGAATAAGGAGATCCCTGACTGTCAAAACAGGGGCAGTTAGACACCATGAATTTTTCACCATGCCAGACAAGTCAATCAAAGATAACACAATGCAAGAATATCTGACTGACACTTCAAGCTGTATTCATAAGCAACCTGCCTCATTCTAAGTCAATGAAGGGACAGGACTTACACGCCCGCACTGGAAAGTTATTGAAATGTGACTGACATCTCAAAGAAAAAGTGTCAACAGGATAGCATGACCCTGTGCTGAAACACTGCAAGGTTAATCAAAGTTATGGCAGTTGGGAGCTAGACAGTCTCTACCTTAGATTGAATTCTTGTAGTCAAAGCAGTGATGGAGCCATTGTCTCATTTTCACTTCCTCTCCTACTGACATTTGCACACCAAGTTTGTATCATTTGTCCACTTTTCTTTTGGTTTCATTTTAGAAAGACGCTGGTGGATGTTGCCTGAGAGAAGGTTTTATACATCTGAGTAACGATTGGTTTGCCCTTTCTCCTCTGCTGTTAACATATGATCTAAGATAGTAAATATACCATTGGAAGATTAAAACAGTGCTACAAATTGCAGAGTTACTGCTCAAAAGGGAGTAGATAAAGTCTGAGTTAAAGTACAAGCAGAATGCTTCAAAGCTTCCATGGAGCAATAAAGGGAGTAGGTAAATGCTTAGACTATTTCTTAAAATTCTTAACTCCCTATATCTGGAGAGTTTCCCAACAATCCATTATTTACTAATATCACATCACGGAATATATTGCACAATATTGTTCTTTTACCACCTCACTCACCCACCACCTAATTTTGTAGGTTTATAAAGACAACTTACTTTTTCATAGTATTTTGCTTAAATATGTCTGTAGCTATCATTTTAATTCAGTACTATCATGCTTAAAATGTAGACCAGAACTACCCATTTAGCACACTCTACAAAGAAACAAAGCTAGGAATAAAGATAAACTAAGGGTGACAGGATACCCCCAATGCCATAGCAATGTTCAAATGCTCAAGATTACAAAATACAATCCTTAAGCAATTTAAGCAAGTATAGCTTTTACGAAATAACAAAAAACAAAAACCTCTGGTTTTTTGTTTTTTTTTCCTGGATGGAATATTTTTGCTTTCTTCAGTTTACTTCATATGTTTCTTGTTTTCTTACTCTGTCAGCCCATAGCAATATCTCACAGATACAAATAGCACCTTCTTGACACTGCATATCATTAGCTAAAAATGCTAGTGGCCCTATTCTGTTGGTTTCATTCCCTGCTCTTTCTCCTCTTCTAGAAGGCAAACAGTCTAGAAAGTAAATATGCTTCTTCCATAGAGCCTAAGGACCTACAAATATTTTTCCTTCTGCAGACTCTGTCTGATTTCTAAATCACTGCCTGCACTGAATGTCACATAACATTTCCATTATGGAATAAGTCCTCTGGTCAATTATTTAATTATGGAAGATTTACAAAATAGCATCCCTTTCTCCAATAAAAAAAAAATAAATATATGAGAAATATGATAACAAAATATATATATTTTTTTTAAATTAATATTTTTAAACCAATGATGGAGAAACTTCAGATGAGGGCAAGATCACCTTGGGAATATATTATATCAAGCATGACCAGCAAAGACTTTTCTTTTTGGAAGAATAATGGCTTAATGTTTAATTAATCCTATCCATTTCTGCATTTATGGGAAGGCGGAGAAGAAGAGTCTGCTTTATAATGTGGAAAATTAAATATTAAAAACTTTGTGCCTACTTGACTTTACATTTTCTTGTTATGAATGGCTATTTTCACTTTATTTCACTTTCTTCAAACTACAAGAGACAGAAGCAATTACTGAAGCTCTGCTGAACAAAGGTATTCTCAATGTACCTCTGATACTGCCTTGCCAATCCCAAAACAAAACAAAAAATTAAAAACCGTTTAGAGTATTAATGGAACATTTAAAACTCACATTCAAAGTGACGTAGGTTACTCAAGATTAGAGAAGACCAGGGAGAACTTCAGAAAAGCTGAATAAAGTTATGCATTTAAGAAGCTCAACAGATAAAATTCAGCGTAGTCAAGTGGCAATACACACTGGATGAAATAATGTGAATTTCCCCTCGTGTATAAATGGGTTCTAAATTAAGTGCACCTATTCAGAGAAAAAGATGTAGAAAGTATTTTGGACAGTTCAATAAAACCATTTTTTCCATGTACAACAGTAGTCAAAAAGCCCAGCAATGTTATTAAGGCCTGAAGAATTCAGAATATTAAAAGGCAGAACAATAATGAAAATAAAGCCTTTAAATACAGTGACCTTAAATAGTCTATGTTCTTTCCTTTTCTCAAAAAGAACTAAGAAAAAACTCTATCCAATAGAAAGCAGAAAAATAATGAAGATAATTAAATATATGACAAGTCCTGAGCTGGAAGAAGGAACTCACCTAGCAGCCATTTCTTCTACCTTTTCACTTTTGAGTGTTATCTCTGAGAAGTGCCCTGGTACTCACCTGCCATAAGAGCCCTGAATCACTCCAGTCATTTTGGCATGAAACTCACACTAAGCCCCAAACCTGTGTGGTTCCCAGGCCTGGCTGTCTCATCCAGGCTGTGCCTGTAGCCCAGGCAAACCGTCCTGTTCCAGGAAGAGGTGACATGTTGGGGGTGCCCACCTTCACCCCCTGCCTGTGACACTGCTGCAGGGCAGGCTCAAGCCCAGATGTTCAAATGTGAACCTTTCAGTACGAACTACGAAAAATAGTAGTACATACTAAAATAATGAAGTGTTTATTGTGAGCTTTAGATACTGCATAGTGAAAAATTCTAAAACGAAGCTTCTTCCACACTTCTCCCAAAGCACAATATGGTTCTCTCTCCCTTGTGCCACCCTCCCTCCATTTCGTCCTCACTCATGTCCTTGTCATTTTCTCCTTTATCCACTTTTGACTCAGTTATCCTTCTTTTTCCATTCTCTTTGTTGACTCCCTACTTTCTCTGCTTCGTCTTCACAAAGGTCTTGGAGGTTAAACAGAACCTAGATTGATACACTTTTAAGCCCCCTTTTTAGTACACCATCTTTTCCTTCAACTGACGAGCGTTTGATCTTTCTCTGGAGAGATGCAGCCCAGGGGGCTGCCAGCAATTGGCTGCATGCTGTGTTACACCATATACTCTTAAATTTGACTTGTTCAATTCACATTCAGACCCCACACTAACTACAGTATTAAAATTTGTCTCTTGGCCCATTTGCTAGCAGCCACTTTCTCACCACCTGGTTTTGGAAGTAGGAATGCTAAATATCCTATAACTGAACTTAGGTTTGTTATTGATTTAGTGACAATTTACATGGAAAAACCTGGCCATGGGGTATACTCTGGTTCACATTAAAATTATTCAGGAATGTCACACAGCCTTACTAGGAAAATATTAGTTGTTCCATTTAGCTTTTTGCTTCTCAGTTTCATCTGATCTACTCTCCATGTCACTGCTGTATTCTGACCTCCTCTCTCTTTTACTCAAATAATACTGCAGCGTAAATTAACTTCTCCTCTCCCTGTGACCACTCAAGCTTTGGACTTCTCATACTCACAGATGAGGCCACATACTCCTCCAAAATTTTTGGTAACAAGTCTTTGTCCTTATCAATTGCTGTGAATCTTCCACCTTGTTCTATGCTGCGATTTTTTTCCATCTTTTACAGAATTAAAGAATGGGTGCAGTTGGAAGGGACCACTGGGAGTCATCAGGTCCAACCTCCCTGCTCAAGCAGGGTCATCCTAGAGCACGGGGCACAGGATTGCTTCCAGACAATTCTTGAATTCTCCAGTGACAGAGACTCCAAAACCTCTCTGGACAATCTGTTCCAGTGCATGGTCACACACACAGTGAAGAAGTTCTTCCTCATATTCAGGTGTTTTGTCCTGTGCATCAATTTCTCCTCTTTGCCTCTTGTCCTATTGGTTGGTACCACCAAGAAGAGCCTGGCTCCACCCTCTGGACACCCATCAATCAGATACTGATAGAGATTGATGAGGTCCCCTCTCAGTTGCCTCTTTTCAAGACTGAACAGGCCCAGCTCTCTCAGCTTTTTGCATGGTAAAGAAGCAAGGACAAGAGACAAAGTCTGCTACACAAGTGTCTTTACCATAAACCCCATTAATTTCTAGCCACTTTGCATTCAGTGTTGCTAGTGTTACATTACACATCTATTAAGAACTGTGATGCCTGTGCATAAATGTCAAAGGACAGAAGCCTCTGTAAATACACAACACTACTAATAGTCCACCCAGCATAGGCAATTTTCATTGAGACAACTTTTATTTTATATTATTGCCTGTAAATGGGACCTAACATAGACAGCGCTGACGGGAACCCTGGAGGCCTGAATCTCTAATTGTATCTTTACTACTGGTTTGTTCAGTGAAGCTAGGAGAGCTACATTCTTCTCTTTCAATTTGTAAAACAAGATGAGTCAAGATTACCTCTTCTAAAAAGTTTTCAAATCTATGCAAACAAATGTCAAAATAAGAACTAGGTTTATTGAGTTTTTTTAAAAACTGAGAAGATTTAAACAATCCATTCTTATAGAGACAACTCCAAGGTTATACTCAAGCTCTATATATTTCTATTTCATAAGTATGTAAAGCAAATATCTTGCATAAATATACCAGTCTTTGTGTGTCCCAGGTGTTCTGAAGCTAAGAAGGTATTTGGTTGTGGTCCAAGAGAGTGTTTGAAAGCACAAAAGCCCCTAACTTTTCCCGAAAAAGTTGACATCATTGTAGAGAAACTAATTCAGTATAAAATTTAAAAAATTGAGTTGTCTGGCAGGGAATTTTTAAAATTTTTAAGTACAGAAATCTTAAAAAAAAAATATTAAAAGCTTCAGATGCAAATCAGATATTGCGGCCAATAAACTGAAGATCAAAAAGAGGCAAGAAGTTGGCCTCCTTTCTGATGAAAGTCCATTGGGGTGCCAGTAGACTGTGACTGCTTTTCTTACTAACTGTATTAATTAGGACCCTCAGGAAATTCAAAAGCAAAAAAGAGAGGGAATGTTTGCCAGAATTGCTGTGGCATGTGCCAAACCCCTCATTTTTAAGGATACATACACAAACCAGTGACATTTCATCTATTCCAGCATAACTGAGCTCAGTGGGAAAATTCCACTGAGTTCAGTTCACATATCAATTTACACTTAAGGGTAAAGTGGTTAACTGTCTTGTCTAATTGAATTGTTTTTATTATGGGTTCTGGTTTGTCTGAACAGCATGGCATTCAGTACATTAAGGATGCCATGCATGAGTACCTCAAAGAAGTTAATTCTGTTAGAAGTTATTAAAAAGCAAAAAAAAACCAAAAAGAAATCACATCCTTTTTTTTTTTCCTTATTGCTTGTTTTCACATTTTCCAGAAGCATATTAGGGTCTTCAAGACACTGCATCTAACATGCATAAAGAGCAGCATCTTGCATTCTAACTGTGTGGTTTGTGGGTTTTTTGTTGTTAGTGGTGTCATTTTGGTTTGTTGGTTTTTGTTTTTTTTCTCCTCCTTTTTGGAAAAAAGTCTAAACAATTAAAAACAAAAAGGGAGGGAAAGAAAAGGGAAAAAATCTAGGGCAGATGCTCTGTCATTCTTGATTTTCATCTGCCTGATCCTAATGGTAAAACAATTATAGAATTCATTTTCAGAGCAAGTAATTCATGGAGGTTGCTTAAAAAAAAAAATACATTTCTGATCTGAAAAATTCAATCTGTTGTGACAAGAGCCAAAGCCATTCAGACCTTTGAAGTACTAAATTTACTTATATTGAAATGGTACTTCCTTTTAGGATAAAGAGTACTCAAAGCTTTTCAACAGGTTCTTAATCATTAAGGCAAGGCTGCATTTGAACTAACAATAGTGTAAACATTTTAAACAAAAAAACTCAACCAGTTCAGTAAAATAGAAATAAAACAGGATTGTAAAGAATGTCCCATTTGCTGTATCCCAAGTCATATATTTGAAAGCAATTCCTTCTCCCTAGGCTTGGTTTCAGACCAAATGACTCAATCTGGATTTCAGCACACTGCACAGTACCCTCTGCATCTCTCAGAAGTTTTTATTTCTGCATCACATCTGCTCCCTGCACTTTCCAGTATGTCATGTTCTTCAGGCTTAGCTGCCACGTGTTCTCTATCCTCTGCTCCGGTATCTTCCCTACACAAGCAAATAAATCTACCTCACTTTTACCCAGTCACTTCCTTTACGGAACAAAGAAATAAAAATAAATTACATTCATCACACACATACATTCTGGAACCACTGCTGTTCTCTGTTCTTCTCACAAAACATCAATACAGGCAAGAGAGCTCCATGACAATAATTGGGAGAACCACAGTGATGATGATGCACACATCACTGTCTGCATCTGGTGCTAATTTGTATGCTTGGTGCAAGGATCTAAAGGGGTGACATTCCAGTGGACAAACGTTGTTTCAAAGTAATACTAATTTATTCTGCTGCCTTGCACAATCTGCACTGAGAGCTAGAGGCCACAGATTGAACGATACTACAGATCTCTCCAGCAGACTCTTCTCCTACAAATGCAGAATTAAGTATTCATGAAGAGATTTCAAAGGTCTAAAATGACTGTAGAGCTTTCAAGATGCGACACTGTGAACTAAGACACTGTCAAGTAACAAGTAATAACTGGAAAGGAAAAATTTATCTCTTGAATATAACAGATACTCTGCAATTATTTTTCCCTATCTTCACTTTCACAAAATAACTGAACGAAATGTCTAAAAAGGAACAGAACTAAATCAAAAAACCAAAACAAACAACAAACAAACAAAAATCAACCCTCAAAAAGACAACAATAAAAGGAAACGCAAGGATTAACGACTGGCACTAAACAAAACAGTTCTCTCTTCCAGTTTATTTTTTAATCTAAGCATACGAGAAAATGGCTGCTAGTTACACTTTTCTGATCAATACAGTATTGTCTTGTAAAATCAAAAGCTTTTGAAATTCAGCTTGATCCTTTATAATAAACATTTTCTAGAGAACACAATTTTTCAGACCAATTTTTATTACACGCTTTTTTTTTTTAGATACTACCAATGACTGCAAAACTCCTCCAAAATTAAAATAAAAAAATACTGTGTTTTACTCAACCCACATGCACTGAGTTCTGCCAAAAGTTTCCTCAAACAGAGCAATATGGAAACAACCTACTGTACTCCAGTACAGCTGGGGTCTTCCTATAAAAGCACACCTGAAGAACTAGACTGAACTCACAGTTAGCTATAGTCATTGGGGTCGGACTAAGATGCATTCTTTTACAGGACTAAAACAGATGGAAACTCAATGTTGCAGGACCTGGAAAGTCATAAACAATCTTTGCTTAAGTTCTTCCATTCCAAGAATACTAAAGTGCAAGAGATAGGTGGCCTGGATCAAACAGAGGGCAAGTCAGTCCAGCTATTCTGTAGTCTCCACTACAGAGGCTCATGTTGGAATATAAATCAGAATTTGTAGACTTGCTGGACACTCACTCTCTGCAGTGAGAAGTCATTGAATGGACCCTCTGCTAGTATGTGACTGCACCCTGTTCTATGGACCCTGCTCACCTCGAGAGCGGCAAACACACACATGCAGGCTATGCACTGACTTCAGATTCACTCGTTTCTTCTCACTATGCATGTGAAATCAAGACAAACTGTGCCCACTAAAAGCACGCTTGCTCAAAATCCTTCTCCCATAAGCTTAGATTTGACATTCCTGAATAATGGAATGGAGGTTAGCGTTTAACCGAATCAAATTACAGGACACTGCTTCTTATTTGAGGGATTGCTCGGAGACAAAAAGTATGACTTCAGTTTTTCTTATTATGTGGAGAGGGAAGGAGGAGGGAAGCACTTATTTGTTTCTTTGGCTAGAAGGGTATTTTATTACACATAAGGCAGCGAGCGCATTGACGTATTTATTTCCCAAGGGAAGTGACAAATCAGTATATACCAGAAGAAACTTTGTCACTTGTCCTAGAACAATCCCCTCTGTTGCTCTGGGTGACTGCATATGCTCTGCCAACGATTTTATTTTTATTTTTTTTGTATAGTTTTTATTATGTTTGCCATTAGGCTACCAACATCACAGATAAAACTCCCCACACACAGAGTCAATATGCAGAGATTTACTTGGGAACTTGAGAAGGTTCTTATTTCCTTGCTCAACTTGGGGAAAAATTGAAGCTGGCTTATTTTGCTCTTCCTGGCATCTTCAGCACCTCTTTTTCATTCACAGTGATAGGATGCATAAAATGCTTTTCAAACACATAAGTATAAATAAATCTTGAAAAACAAATCTGTCTTAGTGTATTGGTAGCTCAACTCTTTTTTATATATGCCTTTTTAAATATCCTGTTACTGTGGCATATGAGACTAACACAGTGGCAGTAGAAGTACCACTTTGAATGCCTAATTTTGAAGGGATTTTTTTTTTTTTCAAATTAAAGTAGAAAAGGTATTTTACAAAGCCAAAGTTTCAAAAGAAAAATTGTTAACACAGGAAGCTATTATCTTTGAGAGTGTATTTAGGTACTTATTTTTCATTACTTGCAAATATGCATTAAATCATATTTCATTATTTTGCTACCTATAAGCATCCTTTTGTTGCTTGGGTTTTTGGTTTTTTTTTGTTGGTGTGGTGTTGAGTTTTTTTGGTTTGTTTTTTCTTTTCATTTTAGGATTTTTCAAAGCACATAATACCATAACTGTATACAATGGTGTAAGTACTGCATTCAGGGCAACAAGCTCTGCCCTGAGAACATGTCCTTCCCACTCTAAGGCAATAAAGAAAATGTGCAATGTCAGTCTCCTTAACTGTTACTGTTTTCACCTTGTGTTTCTTGTGTTGCTAAAGTGCTGAATTGTGTGGGTGTCACAGAGTTATGCAAAAACCACCCCACTCAGATAACAAAATCAGACAAACTTCAATTGAAAACCAAAACCAGAGGCCAAAACTGATGCACACCAAGGGTGACCATGGTGTGTCACATGGTGCTTATGGGTTATGAGTTCCCTGTGCCTGCTGGGCATATTGTTACTACATGGACAAAGACAATGGCCCAAAGCCCACACTCAGACTGACACAGAGCCCAGGGGGAGCCAGCAGATCAGGTTGCTCCACCCAAAGGGCCATAGAATCACTCAGGGACATTCAGCAGAAAGAAAATCACTCACCTGGGGGTAGTGTGAGGGCACACGTGCCAGTAAGTCTCCGTGGGCAGTGTCCCAGTCCCCAGACCAAGGCTTCACCTCACAGACCTGCTGTGGTCTGTTGTGGGTGGGGCCCCCACAGGTAACTGTCCAGCCGGGGCTCATGGCTGTACACGGTGACTGGGGCCCCTCCTGGCCTGGGGCCTCTGTCTATCAGTGAGAAGGTTCCCACCCTTCTCTCTGCCCCCACCAGGTGCAGCCCTGGGTCGTGGTGCATCCACCTGTTGTGCTTTAACCCCGTCAGGAAGCTCAGCCCCACACAGCTGCTGGGTCACACCCTGCTGGTGGGATGGGGAGAGCATCCTTAAGGGTAAAAGTGAGAACACGCGCGGCTTGAGATAAAGACAGTTCAAAAGGTACAGCAAAGCCAGAGCAAAACAACAAATTTGTTAACTACTTCCCATAGGCAGGCAGGTGTTCAGGCATTTCCAGGACAGCAGAGCTCCATCACATGGAATGGTGATTTAGGAAGACAAAGACCATCACTCTGAACATCCCCTCCTTCTATATTCTTCCCCCAGCTCTATATGCTGAGTAGGATGCCATATGGTATGCAATACCCCTTTGGTCTTTTGGGGTCAGCTGTCCCAGCTGTCTCCCCTCCCTGCTTTTGTGCTCCTGACACATTTGGGGCTTTTATTTGGGGTTATTTTGAGGGTAGGAATGGTTATTTTGAGTTAAGTTTCCAGAACAGGTGAGTAGGCACCTCTATGGAAACATTTTGCCTCAGAAAGCTGGTACAGTAAATGACTAGTGAATTAGAATGAACCAAATTAGATCAATGGGTCAGATTCATTTTTGAAAGAAAAAAGTATGGTTCTATTTATTTCAATGAAATCCAGTAAAATTCAGAATTATTGCAAAGCACCTTAATATAAAGAGATCTTATGTGATATACCATATGTGGTTAGTGTGGAACTGACAGAAAAAATGACAAAATCTGTATGTGCAGAGTATGTCTTTGGTGAGCTGCTGCATTGATTATGAAAGCTGCTGGAACTTGTAACGTGTTCCATATAAGTGACATACAGGCAAGCAGCTGATGCGTGAGTAATTTACTTGAATCAGGTCTCTTCACGGCTACACTTCAGCTGGGAATGAAAATGCAGAAGTTATTTGGCACAGCAGAAGGCTCCCTTAGCTGGAGAAAAGCTGTTGGATCCCACTGTTCACAGTATTTGATCTTAAAACACTAGAGGGCTGCACACCTTGAAATGTCTCTACAGTTCCACCCTGCTATGCAAGCTGGCTTTCATAGCCTCTGCTGTTTAAACAGATTTCAAATTTTGCTTTCCTCTAGTGTTACACCCCATGCCCCCCGCTCCCGTTCTGCACTGGTAGAGGTAGAATTACTGCACCCTCTCAGCTTCAGTTCCGCTTGCAATAAGAAAGTAAAGGCTTTCTTCTGGAATTTTCTTCCAGTTAAAGTAAGCATATTGTAGGCCTCTAAAACAGTATCCTCACTTACACTGACTTTATTGCAGGTTCAATTCTGAAGTCACTTAGGTGTAAAAACGACTTACACAATGAGGATAAACTATATCATCAAAGGGGAACTTCAGTTTTGTACATGAGACTGATGGAGCTAAGTAAAGCTTCCTGTTTAGCAACAGATTATTTGTTGTGATAAACTGTCCTTAGTCTCACCTTTGCTGGAGCAGAAGTGAGAATAAAATGACTGTGTAAAGAACTGCAATTATGCCCTCTTTTTTTTTTTCCTCCCTCCCCAGTTAAGGGAAGGAATAGTCAGTCCAAGGGAAGTTGCACATTTTGTATTTGCTATCAGGATTTTTCAGATATTATGTAGCCTCTTCTGTGTGTTTTGACCCTAACTCAGAAGAATGCATGAGCATTTTGAGGAAGACCATGTGGCTCGTAAACAATATATTCATAGGGATCCCTAGTTGCAGGAGAGAATTTGAAAATATCACTCAGGTGGACTTAAATTGTTCTAAAGCTAAAAGGCAAAATAAACAAACATGAACTTGGTTATTTTTATATGCTGAATGTTCTCTGAGAAGTCCGGAGTGCTTGATGTTGTCACTATTTGTTTTTCTTGCCAGCAGATTACTGAATTGTGATCTCTGTTTTGCTGAAGGAAGGTAAAAGCAAATTAAAGTCACTGAGTCTGCAGTGGGTCATTTTGAAAAGTGCAGCCCTTAAAGAGGTTTAGTTTTAGTTCTCTCTGGAAGATGGTTTCTGAGCAAGAAAAATATATATGGCTTAAGACTCAGGAAGACAAAGCAAAAATATATTGAGAAGATAAGCACATAAAGCAGGTTTTTTTGGGTAAAGCAATATGTACAATCAGATGAATAAAAGGAGAAGGCATGCAGTTACACAGCTATTGACTTGGGGGAAGTGAACTTGCAGTTCATTTTATTTGTACTGAAGTGATGGAAGTTAGTTATGCACACTCCCTGAAACTGGCCCAAGAGCACAGTTTGAAGAGGTGGGGGAAAAGACAGCTTTACAGCACAGAAACATTCAGTAATCCATGAAGGAGAAATGAAAATGAATGCAACAAACCCAAACTTCCCTCTAAAGCCAAAGGACTAGCCAACTGCTCTGAGTTCTGCTGTTATTTAAATTATGTGTTCACAATATGGTTTCAAATTTTAGTTCTCAAACTTAATTAAAACATTGCAGAAACTCATAATCAAAACTGAATTTACCAAAATTTTAAAATTCTGTTGATTTAAAATTAATTTTTTCTATTTTTCTTACCAGGTATTTTAAATTGATATTCAAAAATAAAAGATGCATTTAGTTCAATTCTACATATTTAAGTCCCATGGGAGTTCATAAGTATTTTGCAAAGTAATTCTGAGAAACTTCAAACTCTGTATGATCAATAAGGCTCCCAAACCTTGCAGGCACATTATCAAGCATAGGTAGTTTAAGTCCTATAACAGAAGTTAAATCCTTAAAATCACTCCACTTTTTTTTTTTTTTTTTTATAAGAGGCAATTATCTGATCACTGGCTAGTGGTAAAATTGGGAGAAACACAAAATTCATTCAATTTTTTCATTATTAGTTATTTAACTTTTAAATAATTCAAAAAACATAATTGGCAGTCATCTTCATCTAAAGAACATAAGGCGATTTTCTGGTTACTCTGACCAATTCATAAACAATTAGTGTAATAATCCTAGTTTCTATCCCACAGCACATGTATCCTCCTGTGACTTATCCTGATGTGCAGATGAGATCTTGAGAAGAAAAGTTATCATGCTCTTATTACCTAAAAACCTGTTCTCAATGGTTAAATATACATCATAACATTAGCATAATTCACCTGAAATCTACTAAATTTCAGATAAGCAGGATTAAGTTACTTTTAGCTTCTGAGTTTAGACCAGGCAAATGAATTTTGATTTTGTATTTACGCTTCTTTTCGTAGCCCCTAATTTGATCTTCCTTGTCTTTCAGCTGTGGTGCACATCTCCTCTTGCAAAGCTCATATTTCAAAGGATGCTTAATGCAGCAGTATTTTTTCTCAGCAAACCTCTAACTTATTTTCCTTCCCTTTCTTCTCTTGCCTGAGTGGAAGAACAGTGGACTACTCACACATGAAAGTTTACAGTGGAAGAATTGCAATACTGAATATTCATAACCTAATCCTCTACCTTTTCATTCATAGTTATCTACAGGAGGAGTGAGTGGAGCAAATATATGTCCCTAAAAATATCTGGATCTTTTTTCACATCTTTCCTCATTTTCATCATCATTTTTTTAAATGTAGGGACCTCCAGACAATCCCTCTTTGCCAGCCTGCAGTCATCCTAAAATCCTTTCTGCTCTGAACACAAAGATATACACATAATGTCACATGAAGAGGAAGATGTATGGCTTTGAAGAAAAGATGCAAGAGACCTTTCACTCTTCCTTCACTCTAGTCACACAGAAGCTTGGCTGATCACAGTACCATCTGAAAACAAAGTCATTCAAGTATTTCTAAGGTGTTGAAGTTACTAGGATCACTGCTGCTGTGTGAATTCTGTGAATGGAAAAGGTACAGACTCCTGTGAAATGTGTACAAACCTATTCAAACACAACTCTGAAAGAAGTCATCAATTTAGCAATCTCCAGCTAAGACAACAAAAATAATCAGCCCCTCAATTTCTTACCTTTTTTAAAAGAACAAAATCTTAAACAAAAGGTACTGGATAAATAATCTATTGTACTGGTAACCTTTATAATGCCTGAAAAAATGGCTTAGCAACAGTACTCAAAGTACCTTCAGAACAGGAGGACAAAACAATTGAATTATTAATTATGCTAATTGTCCTAGTTTAGGGCAAATTTGGGAGAGGGAAAGAAGGGAAAAAAAACAAACTTCTAGATGGACTACTTTTTCCCTTAGCTGAATCGGGATAGGAAAAATTTTTTTGGAAGAAAGTGGAAAAAGTTGTTTATTTAACAGACAAAGCACTCCCCAGCCTAACAAATGAAGGAACAACAC